>JAJGOT010000205.1:0-437500 GCA_022457155.1 Cladopsammia gracilis | reverse complement strand
CTCAGTTCTCACCTTAATTTGCTGAGTTTTCTCATTAATCCATTTCTCACGTCTCAGCTTTTCGGCTGCCAAAATGACCTCCTTTTGCTTCTTTACTTCAACTTGATGGCTAAAACAAAACAACAGTTGAAACTCCACAGTGATTTAATACAGACTAAGAAAGCTATCTCAGTCATGCACAATAGACGATATACAGACTAACAAAGCTATCTCAGTCATGTACAATAGACGATATACAGACCAACAAAGCTATCTCAGTCATGTACAATAGACGATATACAGACTAACAAAGCTATCTCAGTCATGTACAATAGACGATATACAGACTAACAAAGCTATCTCAGTCATGTACAATAGACGATAAACAGACCAACAAAGCTTTCTCAGTCATGTACAATAGACGATATACAGACCAACAAAGCTTTCTCAGTCATGTACAATAGACGATATACAGACTAACAAAGCTATCTCAGTCATGCACAATAGACGATATACAGACCAACAAAGCTATCTCAGTCATGCACAATAGACGATATACAGACTAACAAAGCTATCTCATGCACGAAACGTTTGCTAGTACAATTTTCTGACGCCTTTTTCGAGCGGTTTTCAATTGTACCTGTGTCGTAAAACTAAAACCAAAGCCAACACAGTGCCCAATGACAACAACAACAACACAATAAGTCTATTAGAACTCGAAGCAAACACTCGTAACCGGCACAAAGCGCGGAAAAATGTTTAGAGAGATTTTCAATTGAGTGTCGAAAGTAATTCCGTGATTGCTTTGGTTTTGCATTGCTGTGCGTTCTGATTGGCTTAAAAATCTCGCGCCACTTTCTCAACCAATCAGAAGTAAAACCAAAACCAATCGTGATTTACTTACACGTTTTCCCGCGCTTAGCGGTGGCTACATGTGTTTGCTTCGAGTTCTAATTGGTTCATTGGATTGTCTGCGTCTCTGTTGACTGACTAGAGAGGGATTACTTTGGCTTTGGCTTTACGACACTCAACTGAGAACTGCTTAAAGGAAAACCCAAATTAATTTCAGGCTACTTTCGACACTTACTTGAACATCTGGTTCTAACATCGTATGTCCATTAGGATTTTGAAAGAAAATCATGTAGATGTAGATGTACGCATGCGAAAAACGTTTTCACTTTGCACCTTGCAGTTTATCATGTTTCATAGGCCTTAAAGGGATTATGCATTTTTGATAAAACTTTTAGCTCGGACACTCGTGAAAGCCGTAAATGCTCACACTCACTTCTCTTCCATCTGCTTGATTTTGTCGCCATACTTCTTATCTGTGCATTTGAGTTTATTCACAACTTCCTCGCACCTCTCCGACAGAACTTTTTTGTCGTCGATAAGTTGGTCAATGAATGACAGGTGTCTCTGAATGGCTGCTTCATATTCTTGCCGCTGAATCGCTAGTCGCTGTTTCGCATCTTTCTCCATCTCCTTCGCTTGTCGAAGCGTAAATTCCCGCTGCTGGTTCTGTACAACAACAACAACAACAACAAAACAGCACGAATTGAAGCAAAACTTCGAGAAAACGCAAAACTTGCGCCCTAACCTGTCGGCCGGAATATTGCTTCCTACATTTCGTAAGAAATGCACCATTCAGTTCAACCCATTTCTAAAGCTCTTTGTTGATTTCTAATAATAATTTTAACACTAACAGTCGCACTTGTTTATTACGGACACTAAAATGACAGGGCTGAAGGTGGCCATCGCCACATTGTTAGCTTTTGTAGCAGGCTCCAGTTTATGCGCGAAAGGGAGAGATCCACCTCTCGCTTTCGTGCGTGCCCCTCTCCCGCGCGTTTAAATGAGTTGTGGTCTCTTGGGGGATAAGTGAACTGTGGTTGTTATGGAGGTGTCTGTCAGGAGGAATTTCACGGAAGTAACCTAAAACATTTTTACTAACCAAAGCTCTCTGAAGCAAATCATTAGTTCTTTTCTTCTCCTCTAACTCTATTTTAACCGCAAGCATGGCTGTTGTGACATCAGTAGCTGCTGCAGCAGCAGATTCTATAGCTGCTTCTTCCTTCCTACAGCGGGGAAAAGAATTAAGATGAACATCAACAAAACGACAAAAATGTCTGCAAATGAGGCTATAGTGCATAGTAGTATGTACTCAAAATATTAATGTGACATAATCTACCTGCAATCTTAAGAAACAACACCTCTCTCGATTCATTCAAAAGACAAATCCGCAGCATGAACCTTTTCTCAAGCATGGTATATGCATGTACGAACTGCCTACTATGCACCACCTGACCTTTCTATTGTAACTATTGTTATCTTTTTTATTTAATATTCTATTATATTATCTTACCATGTTTTTCTCAGATAGGAAGTTAGGTGTCCACAATTAGTAGGGGATTAAACCTCGGCTATGACTTCTAACACGTTAATATAAAAGTTATGAAGATGACGATATAATATTTAAATAATATACCATAATTATAATAACCTTCCCAGCACCCTTTGCACCAGAAAAATTTTCGATTCCAAATAACTCTGTCAATTTTGAGTGAATGAGGATACAACACCACATGCTATTTGCACCTACTATAAAATACCTATTTTAATTGACTAAGTCAGATGACGTCATCAGTCACGTGACTATGCCCCCAGTGCCTTTTAACTTTTTTTTAGGAACATGCAAATACAGTCAACGTGGGCAAATACAGGCAACGTGGCAAGGAAGGCATTCGCTTGTAACATTTCGTCATGCCCGGTATGGTTCTGGATTTTCAAAATTAAAGGGGCTATACACATGAGCAAATAGGAGGTCTGGGGACTAGCTCATGTATCTTTGTAAGGGTGAAACACAAAGATAAAAAATTTCGTATGTTGGTAAATATAAGTATAAAAATAAGTTCTATATCAACGTTATTAGTATGACATCATCAATCACGTGACCAGAACGCACGGAAGTTGACTGACCTCAATTTTATTAAGTTAAATATATCCCCGTTTTTCCACCCAGGTAAAATTTATGATATTGTTGTGTATAAAAAAGGCCATTATTACTCCTCCAGTAAAAATGAAGGTGACAAAAAAAAGGTTTTACACGTTGGAAATCATCCTTTCCTGATCCTGTTCGGCGACTTTTCAGTTTAAAACTATAAACAAATCTGCATAAGTGGTTTTTATCTTACCTCTTACCAATGGCATTGGCAGTTTTTCTGTAGCATTTTTCTTTCATACCGATCAGGGGTTAATTTTTTTTTTATTCCCCAACCCCACTCCCCTCGGTCCATTTCCCCTCCCCCAATCGGGTTTGCAGGACATGGTCAGCGGGAAGACTGGTTCCAGTTTGAAAACGTGGTCACGTCAGCCAGCTGAGAAAATAATTTTTTTCGTCGACACTATTGTGTTTAGCGAAAAGCGGTTTGCAAAATTGCCTTACAAACAATAGTGGAAAGAAGGTTCTCAGAGTTAACATAAGATCACATTTGTGGCCTCGAAACTCCGTAGTACGCAACTGCTGTTCCAGAGAAAGCCAAGAAAAGCTAAGTGACTTCAGCTATCAACATAAATAATTTTTGAATTTCTAGGCGACTGATTTGAACTTATTTAAAAGTAAGCGTAAATTAGCTTATTACTCATGCGCAAAGCGTAATGAGTTAAAAAATGTCCTTCGTTTTTCTTTTTTTTTTGTCAGGATTTACATGCAAATGTATGCACGCATATTTTAAATTGTGCACTTCCGGTTCACAGCTTTGCCATTTACACTTGCTGTTTAGTGACTTCAGGCTACTTTTACTTCCGGTAAAACAGCGTTATTGAAGTGTCACGACAGCGTCTCTTACAACCCTACTTACATTACTTATGTCCGTTAGATATGCATAACACTCAGAAGAATCACTGGCTTCATTGTGGTACAGCCTTCATTTACAAAACATTCAATAGTAAACAACGTGGTTTGCAGGAACGATGACTGAATGAAAGGAGTAACTCTTCTCCATGTCGGACATCTTGTTTGTCGTAAAACTTTCTTACAAATGCGCATGAGTATAGGCTGCTTGGAGCCTCTTGTTTGTTAACAAACAGAGCGAGCAAAGACTCAAGAGGACTTACGGTGAACAATATCAGCTCGGTTAAGGGTCACGTTACCAGTAGTCTTGGAGGTCGAGGGCCTCTTGAAAAAAAGCGGTTATTTTTTACATCTACAACAAAAGTGGCCAAAGCGTGAAATTCATTCTCTTCTATCACGTTGCTGATTCCAACAAAATGTGAACGTGTAGATAAAGTGTGCACAGGTTCTGTGTAAAACCACGCTTATTTTTCCCGTGGATGACATTCGATGATGTCTGAATTTTTGTCACAAAATTCTTCAGGAACGTTCACTTTTTCCCTCCAACTTTTATAGAGAAATGCTTACTCGCAAAAGGTTTGCTAGAGGATATTTTTCAGAATCGCAACAAAACCACTCGCATTTTGCGAGTTTGCGTGTTTGCGAGTGTTAATTTCGAGCCCTGAATAATTGGTAATCCGGTAAACAAAGAATGTCCTTCAGCACAAGGAGCTTTTTCATCCCTCTGTGTTGTCATTTATTGTCGTTGTTTTCCTAAAATGACAATTTCAGACTGCTAACAGTCCCCCTCTGGGGAGTCGAGCGGGCGAGCAAATACGCGATCGGCGATCGAGCAAGCGAAAGAAATGCGAGCCGAGGGGGCTCCAGTCTCACCGAGCTTGTTTTCGCCGCTCGACTGACTGAAACGGGGCAGCTTGCAGTCTATGACAATATTGGAAATACAAGGGACAAGGATGGTACATTTGGGTCTCTCACAACTGCCAGTGTGCCCTGGTTTTTAATGCCGTTTTGAGTTTTCTGTAGGTTTTCAGTCATTTTGCTTGGAGGGTTTCCTTGAGGTTATCTGTTTTCCTTTCTCAACAAAAAGTTGTTTACTTTATTTATTTCGTTATTTATTTAGACAAACAAAAAACACTTTTTATTTCCATAATTCCAATTCAGTTGCTCAATACTCACTCCCTGTCTACTGCCACAGAAGCTGAAGTGCTTGATGATGGTAATCCACGAGAAATAGCACCATCTCGAACCTTAAAAATAAACGTAATTGTGTAAGCTTGCACAGATTACTTAGGCTCAAGAATAGGCGTGGTCAGATCATTAAAGTAATATAAAAATTATTATAGTAACTTCACTTCATAATACACCCCAGAAAACGAACCCGTAATAATTATTCCTCTCATCCATCATATTTTTCAATCAAGCCTACATTCAACATTTGTTGATCCATAGTTGTTGTGACTGCTGTTCTACAAATGTTGTATCATGCCTTGTTAAATGTTGAAATAGGCCAGGCAACATGTTGAACGTTGTTGAGCGAAAATAGAGACGCTCTATTCTGTTCAACAAGTTACAACTCGGTGAACGACGTCACTCAATCGTTTTAAACGTATGTTATCTACTCATTTAACAAGTTTCAACATTGTTCAACATTTGTTGAGCAACATTTGGTGAACGATGTTGAACCATTCGCTTCAGGGACAAAAAGGTGAACTTACAAAGGTACAAACCTGAGTGATCTCACTAACAGCATCATCTTCAGCTTTTTCTACTTCATCCAAGAATGTCAAAATACTCCTAAAAAAATAGAGATTCATGTTTTAATTTTTTAACGCTGGGCTGGAATTATTACCTCTGTTTTGAGGATGTTATAACAGTCACATAGTCTTATTCTTATGAATGGTACACATGCTAGGATAATGTGTAGTGATACCTTAGTTTTTCAGCAGATAATGCAGCTCCTGACTGGCCTTGGCTAAAGTAAAAACAATAAAACAGGAAACAACAGTTCAGCTTTGAATGTTGGTAACCTTTAAAAAAAATTCCATTCAAACCCCTTGGTTAATAATGTAAGATGGTGAATTATGAGCTTGGAAAGAAATGACAAGGTCAAAGTGATCATGTGTCATGCGTGTGAAGACAAAGAAAACAATCTGAGCCCCTGACGGGAATTAAACCTATGCCTTCCGATAACTGGTCTAACGCTGAATCCTTTGAGTCAACAAGGACTCATGGAGAGGTGAGGCGTTTTACTAGGTTCAAACCCCTTGTTACTAATGAAACCCCTTGTTACTAATGAAACCCTTGTTACTAATGAAACCCCTTGTTACTATTCAAACCCCTTGTTACTAATCAAACCTCTTGTTACTAATCAAACCCCTTGTTGCTAAAGAAACCCCTTGTTGCTAATGAAATCCCTTGTTACTATTCAAACCCCTTGTTACTAATCAAACCTCTTGTTACTAATCAAACCCCTTGTTACTAATGAAACCCCTTACAATACAATAATTTATTCAATTTTACAATACAATATTTTTATTTAACTCACACAAGATCTTTACAAAAAGGGAGAAAGAAAATAATTTAAAAATAAAACTAGATTAAAGATATAGAAAAGAAAAAACAATGAAAAAAATTAACAGGTAGAATTCGTGAGTTTGGAGCATCCAAATAGCTAGAGTTAATCGAGTGGATGACCCAAAAGGAAAACTGAGTACATAGAAAAATAACATTTACTTACTTAGTTACTTTGTTACTAATCAAACCCCTTGTTATTAATCAAACCCCTTGTTATTAATCAAACCCCTTGTTATTAATCAAACCCCTTGCTACTAATCAAACCCCTTGTTATTAATCAAACCCCTTCTTACTAAAATCAAACCCCTTGTTACTAAATCAAACCCCTTGTTACTAATCAAACCCCTTGTTACTAATTAAACCCCTTGTTATTAATCCAACCCTTTGTTACTAATCAAACCCCTTGTTACTAGGAACTCCAAATGCTGGGAGAGTGGTCAGATTCCTAGAAAAGGTCTCTCTTAGACTATCAACACATTTTATGTTTATATTAAACCTCAACAAGAAACTACATATTATAAATCTACTACATGTAGTCTAAGTCTAAATACTTACAAAGGGGAAGCAAAAACAAACTAACCTCTCTAATTTGGCTTTGTTTAACTGACCCAGAGAAGCATAGGAGAGATAATGCTGCAAAATAGAGTTTGAAGAAATTGTACATTGAGAAGTCATCAACTTAAAAAAAATGCAAGTTGAAAATATGCTTATTACATCTCTGAAACAAAAAGGGTGTTTTAGATGAGGGTAAGCAGTGGCAAATCTAGGGGAGGTGCCCCCTTATTTTTGGTAAATGTTCAGTGCATTGCCGGAATTAAAGGAGGATATTACCATCTTCCCAGCATGTTTTGGGTAAAATTTCGGGTGAATGACTTCCAGTGGAACCAAATGCACATATTTTAGTTAAAGTTGTACATGGATTTTCTCACTTTAATTTGTAAAGGCAAGACAAGACAAGACAAGACAAGATGATTTATTCAACTCAGCTCTATTCATAATACTGTAGGCCAGGAAATATATATATTTTTTACACTGTAGTAGAACTGTCGAAAACAAATATTGTGGTATTGTTTGACTGTTGTCGTCCATGTCTATTTGTAGTCATTGGTAATGCACTGGGCTGTGCACAAGTAGTGCCAGGGTGCCACGAGCAACCAACTTTTGTCTTCGGGCGACAATAAGAACTGAGTTTTTGCACATAGCTTAACTGCTGGGCACCCTAACTTTTATAGTTGGACTCCCTTTGGGCTCCCTATGATAACTCTTAGAGCATAGCCTTGATGCTTATTGTGCAGTTCCAGAAAAAATCCATACCCACCCCATGGAAGGTCATTGGAAATTCCTAGGGGGAGGGGGGTCTTAAAAGCCAACAATTTAGAAGCAAAGTATGAAGCTAAACTGGAATTTCCTGGGGGGACAGGAGGTGCTAAACAAAAAACCTTCTGTGGGGGGAGTATGGACATTTTCTGGAACTGCACATTTTAAATTGGTTGGATCGATACAAAAAAATGGAGTCAAAAGCCAAACAATACCCAAATCCAGTCATTTAAGGTTTAAACTTACTCGAAAATCTAACTGACTCCAATTGACTTCAGGAGGGGACATAGGGGGTTATGGGGGGACTCCCAAATAAAAATGACGGAGATGCTCGTCAGAAATGTTTGAAAACACCCTAAAAGGTACCAGAATCTTGTTTAATTGGTGTGGTTTAAATGAATTTTTAACAAAGCCAAAACAACACATGTCATATTTTGTCATATTTTCCACTCAATACCCAAAAAGGTACTGCGATTATTCTAACCATGGTCATTTTAGATTTTAGCACCTTAAGCAGTATCAATCTACAAATTTTGACCACTAAAAGGAACGACAAGCACCCTCATCATTTTTATATGGGAATTCCCCCCCCCCCCCCCCCCTCTAAGGAATTTGACATTCTCAGAGATCTCTCACTCCTCTGTGTGGTTACCAGCAGAATTGGAAGTCATACTCATGTCACACTCATACAATGTAATCTTTGGACTTGTCTTGATTTCATTCTGATACTTCGGTCTAGTGGTCTATACTATTGAGACTCAACAAAACAGGGTTTTGCTGTACTGCTTATAAACTAACCTGGTCACTGCTTTCAAAATCCTGCTCTGCAAAAAAAAGGTTTCTTGTTACATCTTTCCTTGAATTTCTCAGTGGAGCAGTAATCAGTCAATATATATTTATATGTATTTCCTTTGACCCCCCCCCCCCCCCCCCCACCATACCCTGCTGTTAAAATTCCATTTCACAGTTCCCACTCTCTCCCAGTTTTTCTACTGGCATGTCAAACATGTCCAAATCAACTTTTCCTACCTTTTCTTAAAGTTATACCATATGCTTAACTAGCTCAAAAAAGGGATCTCAACCCCACCCCCCTCCCTCTCCAATGTTGTACCATTCATCAGGTAGTCTGTGAGTAACAACAAATACAACTTTGGTTGGGAGGGGAGGGGGTGGGGGTTTAGGTTAGTTATTTTCCCAAAACATATCCCTTCAAATGAAAGTGTCTCAGCAAATTTTTCGTCAATATTGTAGCTACAGCCAGAAGAGTGTCTGGGTATTCTATGGATGGTCAATACTCCTGACCAGCGCCAATGACCTGAACTATACTTATACTAAGAATAAATTGTTGTTGTTGTTGTAAAATACCATCATAATATAGGCAGTTCACATCGATCAAATTTGCAACTCGAGACAACAACGGGTCATTGCGGTTAGTTTAAGCCATGTTTAAGGCCTGCCCGGGGATGGAAACGTTTGCTATTAAACTTCAGGACATGTGAAAAGTTCACTTCTCGCTTTTGTTTACACAATTTATCCTTATTTAAGCGCAAGCATCTGGTATCCTTGGATCCTTTTCACAAGTGGCATCTTTGTTGGATTTCCAACAAGCTTCATTCATTCTTCATTCAACTCCAATAATGTAATTTATTTGGTTCATTGCAAGAAATGCAATCTCCAGTATGTTGGATCTGCCACTACTGAATTTAAAGTTAGATTTAGGAACCACAAATCTACGATGAAAACAAACAAGAAAACCTGCGAGGTCGCCATACACTTCAACAGAACACCACACATTCTATCAGATTTCACTTTTCAAGACACAGAAAAATCACTTGTCACGAAAGAAGCGTACTGGATAGAGGGTAGTAGACTAAGTATGGCATCAGGGGGGTAATATGAGAATTAGGGAGGGGTGGTTACTTTTATCTTGTTTTTTTTTTTAATAAAAAAAATTACCTATTGAAAAATTTTAACTACAACATATACATGTTCAAGGGTTATTTAGTGATGAATCTTCCAAACTACAACACATACATTATTTCTCAAGAACAATAGAAAAAAAATTCTGAACAATGTTAATGCAATTAAGGTTACAGTGTACCTTCAGATTGAAAATTTATTGAAAATTTTTTTTTGGCGTTAAAATAAAGTTTACAGAATGAACTTTCATCCAAAAAAAAAGTATTGAAAAATAGTGAAAATTGACGGAGAAATGACGGTATAACTTTTGTGGGCGGAGTTTGTTTATTAAGCGATATGTTTTTTTAAGCGCCGTTTTCTCAAAGTTAATTTTTCGCTTGTTGGGGACACTTTAAAGAGCTACAACTCAAAGGGAATTTGTTCGATTTTCCTGAAATTTGGACAGAAGCTAGGCTAACATATAATCAACAAAAACGTGTCGGCGAATTTCATAATTCCGAAAACTTTTTCGTCAAGAGGCATTTCCGTGCAATCATTCAAATTTTTTTTCTCCCCTTTTCGAAAATATTCTGTAACTTTTCACTGCAATTGAATATGGAAAATCGCCGACACGTTTTTTTAGCGCTTCGTGTCCGGAAACCCGAGAACAAATCAAATTAGCAAAATATAATAATCGCTTTGAGTTATAGCATTTTAAAGCTGATTCGGACGTTCGAATTTAGACGTCGTAAAAAATTCGACAATTCATTTTATTACCAAATGGTTTCCATATTTAGATAGCCAGCTCTATAAGCTTTAATTTGATATTTGGGTTTAGGTATATTAAGTGTAATCTTAAGACGCTAGAGCTGTTATACTGGAGACACCCCCGAAGGTACACTGTAACCTTAATTTGTAGTTCATATGCCAAAAATGGACAAATCTGAGTGAAAAATAAAAATAGACATAAAAAGCAACATAGGTTGGTTATGCCCTGAGCCCTTCAAATGGTTTTGCTAATGCTTATTCACTGGATAGTGCTCTATCCAGTGAATAACACTAAAGTATACATCTTTTGAACAACGAGAGGCCAGAGCTACATTGTACATGTACTTGGTTCACAGACAGATTTTATCAAGTAATCATGCAAGTACTTACTCCATCCACCAAACTTGGGTTCACTGGTCCCCTCCACAGGTAGCAGATCAGCTGGTTCTTCCTCCAGCTGCTTGAGTGACTCAAGAAGATCATCAAAGGTTGTCTTACTGTCACCACCTGCCTGTGAGCTAAAGATTTAACCAGCAGTGAATGCTCATGTTAAACTTTATAAACCCATAATTTGTTTGAATCTCAAATTATAATTATAATCATATGGTTACTAAAAATACATGTATGGCAGCAAATTAAGACTACATGTAGACCCCAAATTTGGGTTGACAGTGTTTCAAGTGCTCTACAATGAAAAGTTTCGTTTTTCTTTTCAACTTTTTTTACTTTCAAATTATTCATTCAATGGGTACACAAATCGCTATAATTTAGAACAATTATATTAAGCTTTAACTGAGCCTGGAAATAGCTGGCTAAAAACTGTCAAAACCCCATCAGCCTTTACTTACAAATACTCACAAACTTAAGCCTGCAATTATTCTAGAAAGCAGTCTCACAAAAAAAAGGCCTTGTCTATGCAAGATCAGCCTTTCCCTGATACAATGAAGCAGCCCCCACAAAGCAGCCTTTGTTGTGCTGATTACTCATGCGCGAAGCGGCATGAGGTAAGGTTTCGGCTCCGTTTTTCTTGTTATTATTTTTTGTGTCACGATTTTGCATGCAAATTTATGCACACATATTTTAAATTGTGCACTTCCGATTCAAAGCTTTGCCATTTACACTTCCAGTTTAGTGACTTCCGGCTACTCTAACTTCCGGTAAAACAACGTTACTTAAGTGTCACGACAGCGTCTCCTACAACCCTACTTACATTACTGATGTTCACGTTACGTATATATAAGACTTAGAAGAATCACTGGCTTCATTGTGGTACAGCCTTCATTTACAAAACATTCGAAAAACTTCATTACGCATGCGCATGAGTATAGGCTGCTTGAAGCCTCTTGTTGGATAACGTCATATGATGTCATCCAAATGTTTTGACAATTTGAATCAATTAATAGCTGTGCACAAGCTGAAGCTGAACTTTACGTTTGAAATAACTGGTCTTCCCGTTGCAATTTGAACTTAAGGGAAGAATTTAAGTTCGCTTAAGAATTTAAGTTCCCTTAAAAGAACTTAAGGAAAGAATTCAGAACTTCTACCTTTCAAAACAGAAGAGAAAGGGGAAGGCAAAATGATGATCATAGTAGCACTTTAAAAAATTGAAAATAGCAAGACATACTTATATAACATGATGGAAATGCACTGATTTAAATTAAGATAATCATGCAGCAGCATGTCTTCATTAATTGTGGGACCATACCTTGTTATTGTTTTATCCGTTTGATCTGAGCGATCAGAGAACAGTGGAGCTTGGTCATCAACTGCAGCAGTACTGCTTACTTGAGATTCTCGAGATTCCTGTAATAAAATCCAAGGCAAATTATTTATAATAACCCATTCATACTCAAGCGCTCCCCCAAAAATACAGTCACACATGAGTCACAGGTGGCCCACACGGCTGGAGCTTAACCCAGTTTCTGTAGCATGAAGCAACTAGGAGGATTGATATACCCCCTGGATGGGATGCTAGTCCATCACAAGGTTACCCCCAGCATTTTGCCGCCAGTACCCATGTATACGCTTGGGTGGAGAGAAACAATAAAGAAATGAAAAACACGCCAAGTGCATTATTGAGTTATATAAGCATGCCGGAATTTTTAAGAACATGAGAAAAGTACATAGAAGCACGAGCCGAAGGCGAGTGCTTCTCACACTTCTTGAGTGTTCTTAAAAATTCTCAAGTGCTTATATAACTCAACAATGCACGAGGAACAAGTTTTTTATTTCTTTTATAAAATATAAACGGTTATAATGAACATTACGTCACGCGCGTGCTTTATCGAGTTATAATGAACTCGGTTTAACCAATCATAGCACGCGCATTTCCTTAAGCATTTTATAATGTGGAATCAAGTTTCTTGTCTGAGGACACAACACGACGGCTGAGACCAGGCCTTGAACCACCAACCTTCAGATCTGAAGTCCAATGTGCTAAACACTACACCACCACCCCTCCAATTATTTCCTATTTCACTGAAAATCGCTTGACATTTCACGATACAATAACTTTTTCCGTTTTGATATATTTTTTTTAATATAAGTATAACTTTATTGAAAACATCCAAAACTTATAACAAAAGTTACATAATCACACTACTCTAACTTACACGTTACATTACACTGCAATATTTACTAACTTACAAGTATAGTTTACAAACAGTGTACACGATACATGTTTGTTATTAAACAAAAACATAAGGTCTATAGAAAAACAAGGAAGAAAAAAGGAGAACAATACTGCTTTACAAAATAGAAGAGGAGCGTAATAGTTTGTGTTCAGGTGTCAATGTGTCAGATTTTCCACTTTGTATTTAAGATTAAGTTTGTTGCTAAAATCAGTCAGACAAAGTAAACTATTATTTAGCTTACTTGCATATATATATAATATTTCATGAAGAGGAGGGTGTAATTGACTTTTCTCTCTAGCACCGGGTTGTTTAATAATTGGTATTTACAGGATGAAAACAGCGTTTCCTTCAAATCCGGTTGGAAGCTGGAGCCATCAATGACATTATGAACGAAGGTTCGAGTAAATGTACAACTAACGAAGGTGTGATCTATAGAATCTTTCCGTTTTGATGTTGTTTTGACGTTGTTAACATGAAATTTCACAACAGCACAGAACTCAAAAGACATCATTTTCACAAATTGAATCTTTTTTGTTTTTCCATTTTTGCAATTTTTGGCGGGAAAATGACGTCATAAAGTTGGCGCCAAAAAAATAACTTAGTATTATGGGATATCTAAAAAAACTGAAGATATCTTTCACAAAAATCATATGTTTTTTGTTTTTTAAATTTACATGTAAGTATTTTGGCGGGAAAATGACGTCACAAACATGGCGCCAAAATTTTAAATTAGTATTATGGGATATCTGATGACAGCATCTGAAAGTACACGCCATAATAATTTCAAAAGTGAAAAAAGTTCGTAAATATGTTGTTGCAATCCAAAGATGACATTTTGAAGTTTTAATTTCTGCCATTTTTTAGCACGCGAATGGTGAGCGATTTTGAGTGAATCTGTGCCCACCGTGTTTAACTGCCCATAGCGAGAAACCCTGCCGATGATCTGGCATTACTGTCACAGAATAGGGGACATGAGGGACAAGACACAGGCTTTGGAGGAGCAGGGTGCAAAGATCGGCCTGAAGATCAATGCCACAAAGACAAAGCCGCTGTGTGTTGGTACCACACATGGTGATGAATGAATGAATGAATGAATGTTTATTTCCATTTCAGTCAATACATTTTACATCAATTTAAAACAATTATGAATGAGGAGGACTAAGGAAACCTTTACAGGCTTTTACTAGGTAGTCCCCCTTTGAATGACCTTAATTACAAAAATTTAATAAATTTTGGTATCAGGGATTAGCAAATGATGGTGTGTTGATTGCAGGAGAGCGGATAGAGGAGGTGGACGAGTTCACAAACCTCGGGAGTATTGTGAGCAAGAAGGGAGGAACTGATGAGGACATCCAGGAACGCATTGGGAAGGCGAGGCAGGCATTTGCAATGCTGAGACAAATTAATAATATGGCGGTCTATGGCACTAACAACCAGGACCATGTTGAGAGTCTATGGGTCAAATTTGGAGGCCGTGCTCTTGTAGGGTTCTGAAACTTGGAGGCTGACCAAGGAACAGAAGCAGGAGTTGCAGGTGTTCATCAACAAGAGCCTAAGGAGCATCCTGCAGATTTGGTGGCCCTGAAGAATCCATAATGAGAAGCTTTGGAGCAGACAGGGCAGGGGCCAATAGAGGAGGAGATAAAACTAGGGGCGTGAGGTTGGATTGGCCACACACTGTGGAGACTAGACAGACATGTGGCCAAGAGGACCCTTGTGTGGAAACCACAGGGGAAGTGCAAAAGAGGGAGACCCCAGCACACCTGGAGGCACACAAGAATGTCAGTGTTGGAGGAAATAGGACTTAAATATGTGGCGTGAGGCCAAGGACACTGCGCAAAATAGGACCCATCAGATGGCGAGCATTAGTGGAGCCCCTATAGTTACTATGTTCCATCAGGAATGAAGAGGACAATGAAGAAGTGGGAAACCCAGAGATTCCTCTAGCTTTAGAAAAGCTCAACTAGTACTCACAGGAAGTGTCATGTTAACTGAGGTATAACTGACCTGAAATAGTTCATCAACTTTCCTTCCAACACTACTCGCAGTCCCAGGTCTGGATGTTGTGTCATTTGAATTCACTGGTTCATTGCTTTTCACAGCACTGCTAGTTGCACCAGTACTGCTGTTTTTCTTTACTTTAGGTTTTGGCTTGTTCATTGATTTCTTTTTGCTCACTTTTCCACTGGCTTGGAGGAAAGACTGTCAAACAATAATGAACAATTTAATTGACCCATCTGATGTGCCTGTTTTTATATTAAATTTCTGCCTGTAGTTCCAACCGAGAAAACATTATAATATCTTAATTTAAAAATAAAAATAAAAATGTTATTTAATTTTTTTTGGTTTAAAAATTTTCAAACCAGTTACAATGTAAATGTAAATTTTATTTTGTTTCAAATTCATTACCCCAATCTGAAACAAAGAAATTAAAAACCAATGTAAATATTGTTTCCTACATGTACCATAACTGTTTCCTTACCCCATCAATCATACTATAACTGTTTTTATTTTCATTGCAAGGTAATATCAACAACAAAATTTTAGTCTTCTTTAATTTCTCTTCTGGTCCAGAAATGAGAGGACAGCACCGAAATGAACACTTTGTTTGTAGAAAATCACACTCATACTCAATCTTACACTCTTATGCTCTAAACTTAAGGTTCAAAATCACAAGCTACCAGTACATATATGACAACTTAAACTGCACAACAGTACTGACCAACTCTTCCACTGATTTCCTTTGATTTTCATTCCTTTTTTCCTCTCTTTTCTTCTGAAGTTCCTCTATAGCTGCTTGTCTTGCCAGTCTTGCTTTCTCTTCTCTTCGTTTTCTCTTTTCCTCTTCCTTTTGATCTCTAAGTTCTTCCTAACAGTCAAATGTCAAGGGAAGAACAAACTGTTTTCTTCTATGGTCAAATGAAAGCTTCTAAGAATCAGGACTCGAAAAATAGTAGATACATGAAAGAGTGGTTTAAACCATAAGGTAGACTGTAAGGTACAATGTAACTTCACTCAGGCCACGTACAGGACAAAACTGTAAGTACATGTACTATCTAACTCTATTTTCTGAAGCATGAAGCAATCACAAATTACACTCGTCTGACAATGGAGCGCTTGTCAACTGAGTGCTCAAAGTAATTTAGTTATTGCTTTGGTTTTGCATTGCTTTGCTTTGTTATTGGCTAAAAAATCTTGTGCCACTTTCTCAACCAATCAGAAGTAAAACCAAAACCAAACTTGCTTACACGGATTATCCCGTACTTGGCGTCAGCTATGTGTATTTGCTTGAAGTTCTAATTGGTTCATTGGATTGCCTGCCTGATTGGTCCGAGGGCTTTGATATTGGTTTTATTACACTCAATTGAAAACTGCTCTATCATTATAACAAAGATAAAACAAGATGTGATTGGTTCTTGTCCCTGATTTATTACATGAAACTAGTTCATAAAGTGTAATTCATGCCCATCTAAGAAAATGCCACAATACAAGAGACCATGATACAAGCTACCAACCGTCTGACCAAACATCCAACACTCAACTACAGTAAACTCTCTTAACACAAATACCCCTGTAGGGCGGACATCAGTTAAGATGGACATCAATAATGAAGGGGTGACCGGAATAAGGGCCCCCAAGTGACTTTTGATGTAACGTCAAATTCTTCCTGTGTTTCACAAGAGAATACAAGGCAATTTGGAATGAGAATCTAGCAGTTTATCAAAAGTCACTTAGTGCTTTTCCAGGCACCCCTTCATTATTGACAGAGTTCAGTGTAGACCACTAGACATGCTGGTCCTCCACTGTACTTAAGGTGATTCCTCAGTATTGCACTGCGCATCCTGTACTGCGCATAACACACATAATAGTCCTTTCATGGCAGCCAGTTGATAACAACACTCTTTTTAGTGAACGGTTTTTAAAACACGCAGCTGGAAATTTAATTTTCTTACGAGTATTTTTCAAAAGGAGAATTACCATAATTTATAAGCAATGAGCGAGCGCGGTTGAGCAAAATGAGCGCGTGCACATTTAGGAGGATGGAATGTTTTTTATCAAAGGCCTGCAAGCTCGTTAGAAAATACGACTGTCTTTTTCTCTCTAACGAGCATGGTGACCTATATTTTTTATTGCATCATTTTGATGTTAAATTAATGCCTTTTAAGTTAACAAAGTTAAAAAAAAATTCCTCAACAGGAAAAAAAGATATCGCTAAAAACGTTCTCAAATCAGTTACTCGTGGGAGCAAATTGTTGACCTTGAAAACATGGACGCGAGGAACGTTTTGAGTCCGTGTCATTTGAAGTTGTGTGACTTTTTCAGAAATGTTATTTTAAAGTGTTCCCATATGGTAGAGACTTTAACCTATCAAGTTTTTTTTAAGAATTGTAAACTTTGCTTTCATGGGTTACCGGGAAAAGAAACATGAACCGATCAAATAATGACGTGCGTGATCGGTATTGCTATAGGCATAAATGGGGCAACATTGGTCCATCATATCTCTTTACCGAGCATGGTGACCTATCTTTTTTATTGAATTTTTCGAAACAACTTATGGTAGGGAGCTGTTAGGGAAAATTTAAAAAATATCGTTCGACAACTTTTATTTCTGAGGAATCACCTTAATAGACCTTGTCACAGTTTCTGGCGCCATCTTGGTTGGGGGGCAAACAGCAAAATTTACAGTAAATGTATGGGAAAATTCGGGAGTTTGATACTCGATAATTTGAGATAGCTGGCATTCTGCAATTTCTATGAATTACAAACTAAAGATACCAGCTAAAAGAGTTTACTTATCAAATTTGAGAAATGTAGTCTCACTAAGAAAGCCACAAATTAAGATTTTCATTTTTCATATATTTGTCTGTACCGTTCACGGGAAAATTTAGAAGCATTTTTATGAAAAACTAAAAATATGATTTCTCGCTTCTCAGCTAACCTGTACCCTTCAAATTTGATCAGCAGCATATTCTGCTAGGTTACAACACACATGTTCAATACCTCTGTCTTTACACTGAACATCTGCTTTTCCTTCTCCAGTTTCTTCTGACTTAACAGTTGCTTGACAGCATTCTGTCGGCTAAGTTCCTTCCTGGTTTTCCAACCACGGTACCACCTCTGTATATTCACGGCTGCTTTCCTACACTTGATCTCAACCTCATCCTCGAGAAGATCGTCAAGAAATAATTTAGGAATGTCTTCCCTTTTTGTAATTGATTTGTTGGGCTTGATTCTAGAATTTCCTTCAACCAAGTTAAAATCAGTTACATTTTGTTCCAGATGATTAGTGATGGTATGTAAATCAATGTTATTTTGTAGAAAACCGTCATCTACATGGTTGCTTGTTTCGTGGGCACCAGGCCACCAGTTATGGTCCTTGTTCAATCCTGTAGGGGACTGTAAAAACAGTGGGGGTACTGGTGCAGGGTCGCTCATTGCCTGCCACCATTCTTCTACCTCATCAGGTTCCACGGTGTTCTGCAATGTCGCTGATGGTCTGTCTGGCAAAGCAACAGGACTGGCATTGGTAGCATTATTGTGGCACTGAAAAAGGGAAGTCAATTAAGTCAATGAAAGTAGACATAGAGAAAATGACTGCCTGTTGCAAATTGTAAACATATAGCGAAAAATAATTATTCCAAATTGTGCAGTATCTACAGTGCTGTATCATTTGACAAAGTTTTGCTTATTCAAGTTCTCAAAAACTTTTTCCCATCTTGGGGGAAACTGGCTTCTATATCAACTGGCCAATGAAAATACAGAACTGCATGAAGCAAACTTGTCAATTTCCATGTCTGCTTCCAGACAATAATTTCTGAAAGTATACAGTATCAGGGGTTGAAATGTTGCCTGTCTACCAGTCAATTTCAAGTAATTTTCGGAAATGACAGGTAAAAAAATAATATAGAAGCTTGTCGCTGGCGACAGGCAAGGAAATCCTTAATAATTCAGAATTTGTTGATTTGAATAATAAATCATTTTCATCCATTTTCCACCCGCACTTGTGCAGTTTCGGGAGCCATTGTCGCGGCTCTTGCACGGTTATTACCAGACTCTACTCAATAAAAGCGGGATGATGCAATCTCTGCAGTGCGCATGACAAAGAAAGCAGATACCATGTGACTCACTTTTCTTCACCGATCAAGCATGATATGAATTCTTTCAGTTCCTGATATGCGAAATGGATCGTTTTCTAAAGGGTAAACAATGTGCCGAAGCGGAAGCCAGAGAAGTACATACGGAAGATAATTTTGCAGCAACGGCGACGAAACGGAATAATATACAAGAATTCAAGTTCAATGAGAAATGGAAAGAATTGGGCACCTGTGGTTGTTGGTGAAGGATGGAAAGATGTTCTGTTCTTACCGCAAGGAGTTTGATAAGACAAGCAGAAACAAATTCCTCTCAAGCTTTGAATCAATGCATATAGAAAATGTCCGCTCACACAAAGCAAGCAATTTGATGCTCGTTAAACTAGCCACTTGACATTCTTAAACACTAAAAAACGTCCAGAGCAGCCCATTGTTATTTGAAAGTACTAATTAACATGGACCTCAAAAAAATCGACCTCGTAAAGTAACTGTTCACAAACAGGCTAAAACAAAGTAAATTGACAATAAATGCCATTGCTTCCTTATTCTACCAGTTTATTAAATTGATTGTAAAACCACAGTTGAGTTTTGTTATCATTAAAAAATGAAAATAGACATTAAAAACTTTTGTTAAAGTTTGAAGTTGGTAGTGACAGGTGGAAAAATATTCTGCCTGTCACCAGACACAGGTAAACAGTCTGGGAACATTTTGACCCCTGCAGTACATGTAGGTGGAACTATTGACAATGCCACTTGCTATAATAGTTACTACATTTTAATTGGCAAATTACTGGTAAAGTGGTTCCATACCATTGGAAAATTTCCCTGATACCATAAAATATTGCTTGTTTTGAAGGTAAAAAATGGATAACACTCACCTGAAAAGTGGTGGCCAATTTAGGTTTAGCCCGCGCTTTAGCTTGAGACATAATAAGAGGGATATGATCCTCAGAAAGCCTGAGAGTGGAACATGAGGAAATTGAGTTATTCTTTACTTACTTGTTCATGTACTACATGTACATGTACCATGTATTCATAAGGAAAATACAAAAGAAACGAAAGTTTAGACTTGCATTGGACAAATCCAAAATCAGATTTCTGATCTCAGATCATATGGATTCTTCATGGTAAAAAAAACGAAAAATTCAAAAACAGATCATTTTCCTGAAAAACCAAAACAAGTAAAAACTCTAGTGTTGATAATATTATTTCAGCTTTATTTATCCTTATGATAAAGGACGTCTTTTGTACCTTACTTGTGAATTGGGACAGATTTACACGCGAAAAACCTATCAGATTTGACTGGCAAAATCAAAGGAAAATCTGGTCTTCCTACATTGTACCACTTGCCACTTATTGTTAAAAAATTTCACCTTCTTCGGCGCTTTCTGGGAAACTTTTACTTCATAAATAAATTCTAGTAAAAGGCCATCAACGAGGAGAAAAAATGGAACAAGAAAAAGAAAAAGAACGGGGAGTAGAACAGAGAAAAAGAAAAGTCAAGCTTCTGGTGTTTTTTTCTCATTCAAAAATCTCAAAATTTTGCTTTGTGTGCATGCCCGAAACCAAAAATCGATTTATTTGACCCTGAAAGAAAAGGAAGCTTAGTTTTCATGATGCAAACAATGTTTTGAACAGTTTGCTAGCAATTTGCCTCCACAGCAATCAAAAAACGGCATTAATGGCTTCAAATTGCCGTTTTCTGCAAATTCTTTCTAGGAGCCATGATTGCAATGGGTTAATATTCAGTTCAATAAGATGCTCTTCAATCAGAATTTTTTTTTTTCATTTGTCAGCTGGAAATGGAACTTCGGATGGCCTAGTGTTCACCTATTTATTTTTTTCTGAAGCATCTCAGCGGTCCAGAATCCTAAATCCTTGAATCTGATTGGCTAACTACAGGCGCTCCAGCGGTCTGGATTTTCCCATCCAGACCCCGCGTACAGACCACTCCTAATTTTACAGAAAGATTTTGTTGTTTAAAGCTTAATATCATTGAATTTTCTCAGTAAGGGTATACCATGGTTTATCTTATTTTAGGATTTTATTTGTTTCTCGGAGATACTAGCCTATTTTTGCAGCTACTCTGAAATTCAAGATGAAATAAAGTTTTATGTATGTATGTTCACGCTTGAACGAGGTATCAAAAAGACTCAATGAAGAAAGAGAGCCACACAAACTAAGTGGAAGGAGAAATCAGCCGTAAAATTAAAGGCCAATGTTATTCCTCGAAAAGGCGAGTACAAGTTTGGATTTTATGATTTGTTCATTTTATAGTTTGTTGGGCCAGGGCATTTGCTGTTGCTCTTAATACAATAAGCATCATTTGTGGCTTAAAAATTACTGTAATTAGACAATCTAGCGCTTTTTTACAAAGGTTTTGACTCCATTTGATTTAAGTGTTCTTATTTTTCCGGTTTTGTTTTTTTCTTCCACCTGTAAATTTTCATTAAAAAGTCTTGCTTAAATTTGCCATTCTAGTCTTGTACTAGTTTGTTGTCAATAATTTACACGCCATTTCGCGATCTGATTTTACGAGATAATTCGTACTTTCACTAAATTGCCCAGTTTGTATGCTTTTATTTCTCGGTTTTTACCTTCTTTTATCTAAATTCTATAAGTTTTCATAATTATTGTTAACCATTTGTGTCCATGCCACCAACATTAGCCATCAGGGCTGTGTTCTAGCAGTGCCTGGGACCTCAGGCAGGCTACATGCACTAAACTTTGTCTTCAGGCAGCTAAAAAAACATACCTACATGTACTGTATAAAGCTTAGTACATGTAAGTGCTTGGCACACCAGATTTCATAGTTGAGAGCTTTTGGGCTCCCTATAATTATTCTAAGGGTACAGCCTTGGCCATCCTCAGTCTCCAGTGTATTTCCTGCTTATTATTATTATTTTTTTTTCCCAAAAGAGCTGTTTACCTTATTGCTGCTGGCTTTTTTGTATGTATATCTTTCCTCTTGACTCCTGAACTGCTGCTGGTCCGTGCACTGTCGCTGTGGCTACCAGATATATCAGTCTCATTGTGCTGTGTCCTTACAAAGCCTGCACTTCCACCTCAAAAGGATAGTAGAGAAAAGTAAAAACCTGCATAAAATCCTGCTTATAGCCAACTCCAGTGATATACCTGATCTCTTAAAACAGAACTATGGTAAATAATCCAAACTTAAGTTCTCAATCTTACATGGCACAAAACATAGTTTTTGGGCAACATGTCTTGATTGACTAGCCTCAAAGACTGAGTTTAAACTAACAATAACAACTAAACAAATACCAGGTAATACCAACAAAACTATCGTAAAAAGGGTTGTTGTTGTTCATCGTGGTGAACACACTAGTAAAGAAGTATTTTTTCGTTTGTCTCACGATGTAGTCACTTCCGATGTGGATCGCGACATTTCGACTGCATACTGCTAGTCTTCTTCAGGCAATGGGGTCGACTGGTTACGCGTCACCTTATGGAGCACGATGTTCTGCTGTGATTGGTTGAAGAAGACTTAACCCTAACAACATCAACAGGGACAGTGGAATAGAAATTCCAGAAGCATGGATGCCCACGATCAAGAAACACAACAACAGGAGAGCCGTACGACTACGGACCGCCGAGGGAACAATTCGCCGAAACAACGAGGATCAAAAATGCGCCAATCACAGCTATTGAAAACCAACCAATCACAGCAGAACATCGTGCTTCATAAGGTGACGCGTAACCAGTCGACCCCATCGCCTGAAGAAGACTAGCAGTATGCAGTCAAAACGTCGCGATCCACATCGGAAGTGACTACATCGTGAGACAAACGAAAAAATACTTCTTTACCAACAAAACTATTGGTTAACATGATATCCCACATTAGTGTTAATCTCCTTTTGAAAAACAGGGTCCAACACTGATGTCTATAACTTGAACACAAGAAGCAGCCAACTTTGTTTTGATTTTCACTTACAATAATGTTATTGAAAAATAACTATTGCTGCAGTTGAACCTCGATTATCCGGACTCATCAGGACTAAACTAATAGTCCGGATAATCGAGAGTCCGGATAATCGAAAATATGAATATTAATGATCAAGAACAAAACTGATTAAATTAGGAAAGCAACATTTAATTGTGCAAGTACAACTTACACATTTACAAAACGATATGTTCTACATCTTCACTGTCCATTTTGAATACCTGTACACGTGTGTATTTAACAATTTAATATTAAAATTAATGAAACATGTCTCTACATGTACATTGGCCTAAAATGTTGAAGTCAGTTTGTATTAATAAAAGTAGTACATGGAGTGCGCATTGAGAGTTCCATCATTCTTTGAAGCTGCATAATCTGAATAGCGTCAACATTGTTCTGTCTTTCCATCCACGATAAACACTTTTTAAAACATTCAACAACTTCAGAGTTCGAAACAATTTGCTCATCTTCCTCATTGTCGCTACATGTACTTTCATCTTCGACAGAAGACTGTCCAACAATGTTTTCTAAACCACGCCAAACAAGTCAATAGAGCGTGAAATTTCACTTAGCAACAAAGCAACTCTGAGCCATCAGAACTCATTCGAATGCTCTTCATTAGTTATGATGCGTGCGAGCGCTGCTTTTGCGCTGTGAAAGCAAAACAAACTCGCCTTTAACTGCACTTTTCAATGCTTAGTTTTAAAAAGAATATGACCACGGATCTTGATCATGACTAATTATAAACATTCATGACAAAACTGGGACTAGAGAAAAAGTCCGGATAATCGAGGTCCAGATGATCAAGGTTCGACTGTAATGTCGAATAGAAATGTTTTCTTCCTGGCTACTTTTTCCATTCCCCCGCATATTTAAAAAAAAGAGTGACAGTCCTGTTTGAGTAAGGAAAGCAAAAAAATATCAAGGTACATTGGCTCAATTAGACAGACAACAATCCTCAGTTAGTGCCCTAGCCCTTCATTGCATACACATGTATGTTGTTTGGGCTCGCTGCCTGTGCAAGGAGTGTGTGACAACCATAAAAAGGTCTGCCTATAGGTGGATATCAGTGACCAGATCAGGTCATAACTGCATGTGCATCAATAGCATGGATGTTTTTAATTGTTTCTTAAGGTAGGTTTCCACTGCCATGTAATTTTCATGTGTTAGCTGTATGCGTGTGTAAATAAAAGAAGAGAAAATGTTTGGATGGCTTGTGTAAAATGTTGTGGTTCAATTTTTTCTTTGGTTTGAAATTTTTCAAACTAGTTTAATTTTTATTTTCCTTTGTCTCTGAAATTTTATGATAATAAATCTAAGACAAACAAACATAAAAATTAAACTGGTTTGAAAATTTGCAAACCACAACATAAACATAAGATGTTATATATGCAAGGCTCAACATTAATTTTAAGTTTATCCAAGCCATTTATGCATTGTCTTTCATTTTCTTGCACATACAAAAGCTGTAAAAAGCTGGCTTAATTTACACACATTGCTTAATTCCACAGAGTTCAGGCATTTTCACTGTGACAGAGAAAACTTACTTCTTTTATGTTGTCCAGATTTTTTAGGAGTTTTGCCAGTTCCTGTCACTGACAAAAAGTCACTCACATCAGAATCCTGTCATTAATAAAAAATCACAACAGTCAGCAATATCAATTCACAGTGATCAAAGAAAATGTGTTCGTAGTAACAGTCAAAACTAGTCAAGCGCTATACTGCCAAGAGTAAATTAAAGAATTTACTAGTAGTAATCATAGATTATAGTGCATCTCCTTATCCCGTGGCACCTCGTCTGTTTAAAGGGGCTATGTCGCGAGGTATGTCACGCAGGCAAAAACGTCGGGCCGACATCAAACAAATTCACGCTATCGCCATGGAATCGGGCAAAATCCTTCAATTCTGCCGTGCTATGTACTCCGAAAGGTCTCAGATTTTTCCGACATATAAATTGTCTTCATTTCATTTCAGTTATTTCCCCAATTCTGAAATCATACGCCTCAGTACATGTACTAATACCGGATGCGGAAATGAGAAATTTCTGAGAAAGTCTGAAAAAGTGCTCCCGTGATGAACGATTAAGTCACGTAACATACAACGTGAATTTCGCAGGATTTTTCGGATAAATTGCAACTACCAGTTACAAGTAAGACACAAGACTGTTGAATATAATTCCTTTATTAGCTATACCAATTTTAGTCACAAAAGCGAAATCTTTAGTCGCAAATGCGCCCGATACAGGCGCAATTTCGAGCCCTGTAAAATTAATCTGCGTTCGCCTGGCGCGGCCGGTCAGTGAATTATTGCTACAAGACATACAGCGCATCGCACCGTGGAACGTCGCGAAGAACGACGTCGGTATTTAGGTGAAAGCTTCCCAAATCAGGCAGAGAACCACAGCAAAATCAAGATAGAACATTCAAAATATACCAGAATGGTGCTAGAAGCGAGGAAAATCCGATAACTCAGGATATAAACTTCTTGCTTGATTCCAAAGAGACCCAACGTCCAATTTTTCCACTACGTACTTTTAGGCATTGAGATACAGTAAACACCCGCGTATAAGAACCTAGTGATTTAAGAACCTACAGGCTGAAATTGGGCATTTTAATACCCAAATATATAAGAACCTATTTAGGCTGGCAAAGAACAATAGGTTCTTATACAAAAAAACACTCTTATTTTGTAGCCAAAATACTGGATTTTAATTGATAGAAATTGTGAAATTTCTGAGAAACACCATGAAAATTATTTGTTTAATTGAAAATCTTTTAAATACAGAGTATAGAATACTGTATAAAATTATACTGGTGTAGCCTTGGGACTTGAATCTGTAGAATACTGAATTTATTATTGTTTAAAAAATAAGGCTTGGCATTTTTGCTGTTTAAAATACAAATGTTCAACCATTATGACATACTAGTACTACAGTAGTTCTCTGAATGGTATCACTATGACAACTCCTACAAATAAGAACCTACTAAGAACCTAATCAGCCTGAGTTCGGAAAAACTACCCCAAAATATAAGAACCCATTCAGCCTGAACCCAAAAATTCTAGGTTCTTATACGCGGGTGTTTACTGTATTGAGCCGTCAATTCCAAAATCGGGAAAAATCCGAAACCGTGTAGTTGTGGAACGTTGTACGTTGTCGAACGAGCTGTCAGAGCACGAGGCAGCAAAAAAAGTGCGCTTGCAGGTCAAAATACGCGCTAAGCATGCGGGATACTATTGAGACGTTTCAAAATGGCGCAGATTTGGTACCGACACTTTTCTCGATTCGTTCCGCCTAGACGACGCGCTAAGCATGCTGGATACTATTGTGACGTTTCAAGATGGCGCAGATTTGGTACCGACACTTTTCTCGATTCGTTCCGCCTAGCCGACAAGATTAGGAAGCGTCTCCTTCATCGACGCAATTATACAAAATTTAATTTGATTTCATTATTTGTTTTAATAGTCTGCTCTACAAATAAAGATTGGATTTAAAACTTTGATTGGATGAATGCACTGTTTCACATAATTAAACCGTGAGAATTTGATATTTATGTAAATGCCCCAATGGTCATTTAAATATTTGCAATTTTTTTCTCCACTTTTTTATTTCTTTTTAATCCTGACCAGCTTTTTTTATTTCTTCAGAATATCAAAACAGGAATGCTTGACCAGGTTTGACTGTGACTTTAATTAGTAATTCATATCAAACAGTTTTTTCCTTTGTTAATTACTGTTAATTACTTAATACTAGTAACTTTTAATTTTACATACACATACATGTACATATACATGTATATTAACATGTACAATAAAATTGTGTGTATCTACATGTTTGATAAGTGCTTACCATTTACAAAAAAAATCAGCAAATTTTGGTTGGCATGTAAATGGCAGGCTATTTTAGTTTGCCTGATTGGAAAATTTCCTAAATAAACAGAATGTCTTGAGAGGTACTCCAAAATTACCAACTGGAATAACTGAATGGAAAATGTGTTTACCATTTGCTTTTATTTAACAGGTCCAGGCCCTGTGTCAGTTTGATACCGTTAGCATCACAAATGGTCACTCTTTCTGTAAATGGTACATGCTAATCTTGAAAAGAATTTCCCATCAGGAGTTTTGCTTAGTTTTCCCATGTAAATGGTAAATACTCAATATACACTGTACACATATACATACAGTTGCACCACCATGAGTGACCACCTCTCCGCAGCTACTGTTTTTTCCAAAATACCCAAATTATTTCTAATCCAGTGAAATCACTATAATCAAAACCTCTCACAAGCGACTGCGATCACTTTCAACGTTGGTGATTTGAATTTTTCTATTGTTTTAACCCTTGGTAAGCGACCATTCTTCCTCACTTAGATTGCCGACTTGATGTGGTGGGGAGGCTTGCATGCCTCAATGAGCCGGAGGGCTATGCTGGCTGGACCTCTTGAGGTCCTGGTAGGGTCATCCATGCCAGACAGGTCAAAGGTTAGAGGCCAGACAAAGATGATTTCACTGGATTAGAAATAATTTGGGTATTTTGGAAAAAACAGTAGCTGCGGAGAGGTGGTCACTCATGGTGGTGCAACTGTATGTATATGTGTACAGTGTATATTGAGTATTTACCATTTACATGGGAAAACTAAGCAAAACTCCTGATGGGAAATTCTTTTCAAGATTAGCATGTACCATTTACAGAAAAGTCCTGAGGTCCTGGTAGGGTCATCCATGCCAGACAGGTCAAAGGTTAGAGGCCAGACAAAGAGCAATCTACTGGTCCTCCAGGTTAACTGGGGGTTTTGCACAGGGCCAACAACCCTGTCATGTAAAAAACCTTTGTTATATAAACAGCAACATGTAACTCAACATCTGCACAAGACAGGCTTCTGGAATCCACGCCAAGGGAAAGAATGAGCGGCAGTGGTCAAAGCCGAGAGGAAGCCACTGACATGATTACGAGAGCCGTCAATGCCAAAACAACTACACTGATTGCAGCAGCATTCCAGTTATGGCAACAGACTGGCAGAAGTGGAGGGACCACATTGCTGCCCTACACGCCACCTGGCGCAATGGGCATGAGTGAGTGAGTGAAGCAACCACTCACCCATATTTCTATGTCACTTTCGACACAAATTGAATTATGTGTTACTGAACAGTGCAATAAAATGAAAATTTTGTCCTTTGCATTAAAATTCCAGAGTGATACAATATTTTGCAATTGTACATGCTTTGTACACTGAAACTACTAAAAGTTCACATGATTCAAAGTAAAGACCCCCTGTGGTCTGACCTCTAGTAAGGGACCACCTTGGCTTGACTTTGCATTTTGGGTGGTCGGTTACGGGAGGTTCATCAGTGTACAATTATTGTATATTTATGTATTATGTAAAATTCCTAGCAAATATCAGACATCTCCCAAGACTCCCCAGAAAATTGTCAATTTATAAAATTACAAAACTCTCAGTTACATTTGATCAATCAGTTTATTTGCTGGCGGCTTTGGTTACTTTTAGGGGTGTCGTGCTATATAGCGAAAAACAACTGTATTTGCGCACGCTAAAACCACGAATTTAATGGCATTATTATGCACCATCAGGAAAGAAAAATGAAGAAAAATTGAATATTTTTTATTCGTAAATGCAGTTTTCTCGCTTCAATTGACGATAGCATGGTTGAAGTTCGTTATGACAATGTATTTGAGTGAGCAACTTGCGAGTGACATTTCGTTCTTTTACACCAGTTGTAAACAGACAAAATTTTGTGACTTTTTTTCTGCTTTTTATAAAATTGTAATTTTGCTGACGAATGATAATGCCATTAAATTTGTGGTTTTTAGCACACGCTAAATACAGTTTTTGTCGTTATATAGCATGACACCCCTAAAAGTAACCAAAGCCGCAATTTCAGTGTATGTGAAATTCATAGCTTGATTCAAAGATGATAAAAAGACTATGTGGAGTTTTTTTGCACTCAAAACATCAAGTTTATTTTCTATCTGTTTGAAAGCAGAAGGAAAACAGTGAAAAAAGGAACCTATTTCCCCCAGTGCACATGATTGACGCGCACCATCATAGGTGTCAAATAATAACTATAGCGATTATAAAAAGTTATAATTGAACAGCTGTAATCGGACACCCACATGACCGCGCGCCAATTGCGTAAGAAATGGGTGCATGGATGACCAATCACAATCAAGAATTTTGTTATTGATATGATAAGTATATGTAATTGCATAGGCCCAAGTAAAATTAGGGATGAATATCGCACATGTTTTCAGAACACTACAGCTTCTGAAAACACAAGTGATATTAATCCTTAATTTTATGAGGGAGTATGTTAATACAAACAGCAAGTATTTCTTCAGCTTAGAAAAAAGACACTTCAACAGTAAGACAATAAGTGTTTGGAAAGTTTAAAAACCATGGAACCAAACAAGTCGCCTGGTACGGACGGAATTACAGCTGATTTTTATAATTAGAGTCTTTCAGAATGATATTAAGCCCTTTTTTCTTGCCTCTGTTAACGCCTCGTACACAAAAGGCCACCTTTCTATATCACAAAGAAGAGGATTAATAACTTTAATTCCAAAGAAAGATAAAATCTCTTTGTTTTATTATTATAAAATTGCTGCAAAATCAATCACTTCTCGGATTTAAAAAGCTTTGCCTTCCGTGATAAGTAATGATCAAACTGGTTTTTTAAAAAAAAGATTCAATGGTGAAAATATCAGACTACTTAATAGTATCATCAGCTATACGGATATTGAGAAAATTCCAGGGCTACTTATCTTCATTGACTTTTAAAAAGCCTTCGATACCCTTGAATGGTCTTTTATAGAAAAACTCTAAAATGGTCATAACTTTGGGAACTCCCTTATTTCTTGGATAAAACTCTTTTATACCGATATTAGTAGCTGTGTACTGAATAATGGATGGACATCCCAACCGGGGGGGGGGGGGAAGTCATGATCATTTACACCCACGCAAAAAATCACCTATCAATCTGTTTTCCCTTATTTCAATCCCTGCTATTGCACCTTTTTTGGAACTGTGAACATGTTCAAACTTTTTGGAAGAATGTTCAATCTTGGCTGGTTCAAAATCTGGTGAAAGCACAAAATGTGCTTTTGACCTTCCCTTTTTAGTACTTACCTAGTTAGTAGTGTTAGTGTAATAGTGTTAGTGTAATAGTGTGTTAGTGTAATAGTGTTAGTATAATAGTAATAGTGTTAGTGTGTAGTTAGTGTAACCTAGTTAGTACTTTTAGTTAGGTGTCTCCAATTAGTTTCTTGTAAACTAGAACGAATGGCACGTTAATAAAATATTTATTATTTATTATTTGACTGGGGTTAGTTGACAATAGTGAAGACCTACACTGTACTTGCACACCACGCACTATTAATTGCAAGGTATTATATCTACTTGTCCAAAATAAGGGAAACTCTACCCAATATAAATATGTTCTCGAAAATGTTCCTAAAATGCCTAGAAATAAAAAGACTTTTTGCATTGTTAAATGTATAGGGCCAGTTATTGAAACGAAGTTTAGACAGTGTTTAACAAAACTGCAGTCTAACCCAATTTCAATCTGGCTAACCCTAATACAGTTGAACCTCCTTAATACGGACACCAAAGGGACAGACGAAAGTGTCCGTATTATAGAAGTGTCCGTATTATAGAGGTAGGGTAAGTATAAATTTTTGTATCTTAGGGACCAAGACAACTGTCCGTAATAGAGAGGTGTCCGTATTAGAGTGTCCGTAAGGAGAGGTTGGACTGTATTTAAAGGCTATTCACTGAAAATGATGTCAAGTTGACATATAGCACAGACTAGAAAAACATTTATCTTCTTACATGTAAATAGCCAACTTATAGACAGATAGGGAGGTCCATTAATTTTCTTAAACCACAATCTTAGTTAGACATTGTTTAAATAACCAGCCCATATTGTCCCTTTCAGCAAAATCTGTCAAAGTTCTTTTCTTTAGGTCTACAGAAAATAATCTGCATATATTAAGTGAAGTGATGGAATTTTAAAACCTTTTGTTGCCATGAATGAATTTCTTCGAGGTCTTCAACATCATAAACAGGCCTGCAGGCACCTAGTCAATCCAAGTTTTAACACAAACAAGAGGCTAACCAGTAGCCTATACTCATGCGCTTGTATAAGAAAGTTTTACCGTTTATTTGAAACGGGTCACGCACCCCTCCCCCCTCAACGAATTTTGCGTGACACACATTGCACCATCACTCATTGATTCCTGATCAAACCCACACTAGTCTAATACTTCCTATACCGTGAATTATCAGTTGCATTACATTGGGTTATTCCAGAAAGAATCCACCACCCCCCCCCCACCCCACAGACGGATGGCAAGATTTTTTGACCCCTCCCCCTCCGCCCGGATTTCCTGGCCCGCTAGACTCCCCCTCCCACCTGGATGTCCAAGCCTAGAGACCCCTCCTACTACCCGGATTTTGAGTTAATTTTTGGAAGCCCAAAATATACAGGTAATGAAAGAAATACAGGTAATAGCATTCAGGAGATTCTGCTTTTATAATGTCAAAACTGTGGTAATGAGTGCAATTAATTGGTGAAGCATTTTAAAAATAAATATTGCATGATGCATCATGGAAAAAAACACCCTGTGATTTCAAGACCAAATAAATGAAATTCTTCTATAAAGCTAGTTCCTTAAATAACTGCTTTGATTTTGCCATATATTAGTTTTTAAAAGCCAAGCTTCGTTTCATGCAAATTTTGTGTAAAATGTAATTTGATCGCGTGTGAAATGTAATTCGATCGCCCACTGTGCAATCATGAATCCAAAATATTTTTTTCTAAAGGTCAATACGTTTTAATAAAACTCATATTTCCTTGAATGAAAATGTCTTTCATTGAATAAAAGAGTTAAACGCTATTCAGAATTCAGTGATTTTCTCCTTCTGGAAGGATTGGCGTTTTTTTTTTCCTAACTGCAGCGCGTAGCGCTTGTAGCGTCTGCAAATTACATTTATTTATAAACATCACAAAATAAGGAGCGATTTTAGAATAACCAGCAGTCACTTATTTACATATCCCTAAACGTTTGGTAGAACGAGGTATATGAAAACAAAAGAAACCATTTATATTCAATGACATGCCAATAAGTGGCCAGGTATTCTACAGTTTAGCCCAATATTGTAGAAAAAGAATTTAATAATGCGTATTTGCAAAACGGTGCATCCAATTTTTTTTTGTCAATAACTGGTACGACTACTCCGAATAAAATAGTATTGAAAATTGCCCGAGAAACTGATTTGGAAATCAAAATTTCAAAAAATACACAGACATCTTTGCGTAAGGTGACATGTGTGAAGTTTAATAGAACTATAAAATTGAAGTCTTGTTTTGTTGACATAATATCATGGAAGATTTCTCCAAAACTAACGAGAACACAAACTAAGAAAATGTCAACCACAAATTGATATCAACATAAATTCTCACCGAAAAAGTTGTAATTTCTTTTATGGCATAAAGTCTCTCGGCTGCTTGAAAATCCTAAAACTCTGCTTCTTCGAAAGAAACATCACCCCGCGGCATTGAGAAAAACGTATGGAGTTCCTCGAAGCAAGATTTTGTCGCTTAAAGAAAGCTCTCCTGTTTCTCCACTACAGCGGCTTCTGAGTATTCTTTAAAGCTTTCTCTTTCCATTTTGAATATTTTGGATGTGTGTTATTACTCCGACAAGACAAAACTATGGTTTTGAAAACAAAGCACATGCAGAGCGCGGCAGCCATTATTGTAGAATGTTTATGTGACCTGACAACCCGGTTAGCAATAATATATGCGTGCATAAATTTGCATGCACAAATGTGACACCTAAAAAAAAAAGATGAAGAAAAACAAAGCCGCAAACCTACCTCATGCGCGCAATGCGCATGAGTAATAATCGCTTCCTGTTTGGCATAAATGCTGTAATTCACTTTAAAGCCTTTCTTAGGTATCATCTGATTTCCATCCTTTTTTATAAAAAAATCTCCGGCAAAACATGTAAGCACTCCGTTTGTAAATTTTCTTCAAAATCCTGCCAAGCCAACTAAATGCAACGACAATGACGTGCTCGACCAAATTATCTCAAGTGAGAAATTTTGATGCTTGACTGATCAGGAGCGAGTAATTTTGCCCTCGATTTAAGAAAAATGCCCTCTTTTTTCAGCCAATCAGCATTCAGTAATTTTGCCCTCTATGTTATAAAAAACAACAAAGAATTATGTTACACATAAGTTAAGTTCCTCAGATCGCCAACCAACAAATAAGTTCATGTGTTTCAATATTACATAATAATAATAATAATAATAATAATAATATTATTATTATTATTATTATTATTGACTTGAGTGACTGACGCTCTAGGTGCATGGTTTGCGCCCAGCTGATGCACAAAAAGAACACCAGCAAAGACTGTGATAAAAGAGATAATAATAATAATAATAATAATAATAATAATAATAATAAGGGATTTAATTTTAAGAAAAACGACAAAATGTTTTAGTTTGAAAAACATGTTTCGACAGCAACTTCTGTCATCTTCAGTTAATTAGTAGTGTACAAAGCGTTGACAATGAATATATAAGTGGGAACAAATGTTAATTATGCTAGTAACAACAATGTAAATAAAAGCGTGACAATGTGAGAATTGTTGTTACTAGCATAATTAACATTTGTTCCCACTTATATATTCATTGTTGCATAAATAATAAAATAATAAATAATAAATAATAATAGCATAATTGTTGTTACTAGCATAATTAACATTTGTTCCCACTTATATATTCATTGTCAACGCTTTGTACACTACTAATTAACTGAAGATGACAGAAGTTGCTGTCGAAACATGTTTTTCAAACTAAAACGTTTTGTCGTTTTTCTTAAAATTATAACCTGCCTGCTAACATCTAGACCTTTTGGAAATAAGGGATTTCTATAGCACCATATCCATGAGCTCACAGTACTTTACAGCACAATAGTTCAACAAAAATTAAATTCAAAAATTTACATCAGTGATAAAAAACTATATAAAATATTAAGCTCGACTAAATATAATATTCAATCAATATAAGCTTATCTAGTAAGTGAACTTACTTTATATAGCGATATATTTCTCATTACGTCACCTATTGTTATTAATGTACCAACCAGAGAACTACTGGCTGTTAAAACAATAGTTCTTTTGTTTAATAGTTGACAAATTTGGATAACAAAACAAATTTGACGTAATGTTTGTAAACAGAGAAATATCGCTATATGTACTATTAAAGCTTATGTTGTCTAAAAAAAATGAAAAAACTTGATATTGAAGTATTAAAGGTCAAGGAATGTTAACTACGTCAAATTTTGTTTCGTTGCCTTAATCTTTCCGACTATTATCACATTCATCTACTGTACAATATTTCAAACTCGGATTAGTCGACCAACTTGACATGGCAACATAATTACACTTACACGGTATTTTCCAACTAAGTTAATGACAAGTTTAAACGAACGCAAAACTCACCAAACTTGCAGTTGATCGCGTAGAATATTTGCTAACATCTGCGGAACTTGGTCGGTTGGCCTTTGCAGAGCTCGGTCTCTTTGATGATGAGAGATTCTCGGCGGAGCTAGAACTGAGGGATCCTCGTTCAAATTTCTTATGTTTTGCAGACATACCTCGCTCTTTTACTCTTTTTCTCGCAAAACATCAGCTTCAAATAACACAGTTAACATCAACGAGCATTTTCGTCGTGATGCTAAAATGAAACTGGGACAATTTACAGTGCCTGACTGAGTCACACAACCATATTTTCTTGTTGTTGACAACAAAATTGGCGCTCGTCTGCGACGCCATTTTTAATACGGTTAGAATTTTGCACGGCTACCAAGCTTATTGCTGCTCGCATAGCCTCGCGGGAACATTCGACTTGTGTTGGGTGACGTCACTAATGGGACCAAAAAATATTCCGTTCGATACCTCTGCTACGAGTTGACAGCCGCCTGTCATCGCTCCCGGCCGCTGTATTCGCAGGCTACTGCTTCCTTAAAATGATTTCTACTCGTTACATAAAGTGGGTTAACACCGTTGAAGAACAGCATACAAGAGTTGATCCAAAAGCGAAAATGAACTAAGACAGATGACAAACTCAGCTACAACAAAACAAAACGGATCCTTTAGGAGCCACCAAATCTAATAAAAGCAATGACCAACAACGTCAATAAATTATCACAGTAAAGCTTAAATCATAGGTACGTTGATAACATTTTCATTCAGTTTTATGGGGTTCGTGTGGATGGACGTTATTCGACTTATTCTGCAAGCTTGAACGAATACATGTAAGTGCTGCCAAGATTATATACAACCTGGACTGGTCGCGTCAAATGGAGCACAGTAGAACATTTGTATACATTAAGGCTTTTATAAAATCTAGCATTTAACAGTTTCCATGGGCACTCTCCGAAGCTTGTTCAGTCGTTATTTAAGAAGAGTAATTTTAAATATGATTTTAGGAGGAATTAAACTTAATAAATAAATAAAACAAGCGTTAAAGGATTTTCTAAACAAATAACTTAGTGCGGATTGAGTCGCACTGTTTGTTCATGTTGCAACATGATATGGACTTGAATGAAGTTTTAAGATTTTAAAGAAGTGCCAGAACAAATTTGATTGTCTTATTTTTGAAATGCTTTTTATCAAAGAACTCAAGCCAACACTGAACAAACAGTGCGACTCAATCCGCGCTAAGTTATTTGTTTAGAAAGTGCTTTAACGCTTGTTTTATTTATTTATTAGTTTAATTGGAATTAAACTTACATTTCTATTGCCTATACTAAAAACATTTAAAGAAATCAATTTAATATAAAGCTGCTTACCTGTGGAACTCTTTAGATAACGACACCAGATTCACAGATACTTAGGGACCGGTCATTATTTACTGGGGGGAAGGAGGAGGGCCACTAAACTGAGAAAAAGTTTGGCCAAGAAGTTGTGGCCCACCCCCATAAAGGGTTTAAAAAAAATTGACCCTCCAAAAACTCAAAAAAAAAATTGTGACCCTCCCCAACGGCAAAACAGTAAAACAGTGGATTATAAATAACTCTCAGCTTTTCCTATAGTCAGATATTAACCTTGTTTAAAAGAATCAATAATAAAGATATCGTCCTTTCCATGTCCTGCATGTTCTACCAGATTTGGTAGCAAACAGAATGTCACTTATTTGCACTTCTTCGCTGTTATCATCATTGTTGCCTTCATTGACAGCATCGCTAACGCTGCCACCGCTGTCGTCATTGTCGTCGTCGTCATCATCGTCGTCGTCGTCATAACCACTATTGTCGTTATCCTCGCTGTCATCTTCATCTTTTTCACTTTGTTGTGCAGTATCTGTTGTTTCATCTTCATCACTGTCGTCGCCAATTTCCTCCAGCTCTACATCATCTATGTATTCTTCATCTGATTCTTCATCCTCGACATTATCTCTTTCATTGTTCATTGCATCGTTAACTATTGATCTCGCAATGTGGGCAGCAACAATGTCTACTTTGTCCTGTTTCAATGTGCTCCTTGGACAGCTGATACCATGTTTTTCCAGGTAAAGATCAAGAGAGGAGACTTTTTATTTTCGAAGCTGCCCTTCCCTATACATAAATGTCCAAAACTTTGTACAAGGAATTGAAGACAAAGTGAAGAGTGATCTCCAGTCCTCAATTCTTGCAAACGAAAAAATTAAAGCTGGCCGAAGAACGCCATACAAGTTTGACGAGGACGTAATTTCTGAGCTGCGCCAGTTAAAAGAGAAGCTGGTTTCCACAAGATCAAAGTTAACTGACTTTGGAAGGAAGGCCTCGAATCTCTTTCAGGTAGATTTTGGAGCCTTCAAGAGAAAATCGCGTTCAAAAAAACAGAACAAACACCGTGCGGCAAAACGTAAGGCTATGCGTACCTCTCAGAGGACATCAGAAGTTATGAAAAAGATCGCCCCTGGATTAGACGAGGACTCTCGCTGTGAAAAAAGTCATATAGTAAAAGAGCTTGTTTTCAAATTAAACAAAAGAAAGAAGAAATGGTTGGAGTTATTGGTATGCCAACATGATACAACTCGGCTTAGCAGTGATGCAAGAGACTACCTCTCCAGCCTACTAGGCAAAAATGGAGGCAATACTGCAACCAGTACCAGTACTTAGCACGGCGACGACAATGAAGATGATGATGATCTGAATTATGATGATGACGATCATGATGATGATGGTGACGACGACGGATACGATGATGACGATGACTGCAGTGTTTTTGAAGCAGCCAGCCGAATCAGTACAGTGCAGGAGAATAGTTCAGATGACGATTATGGCCCATACTGGGATAATTCCCCAACTTGCACACCATACCTGGATCATGTGTCAGACTAACTGTCAGAAGTTTTCTATATTACTTTTATTCTTAAAGAAAATATTGTTTCTGTTCAAAAAGTAGAGCATATTATTAGGTATCATCAGTTATAATCAAAGTGCGGTGCACGTGCGCAAGTCAGATATGGAACTTTTACAGTTTTTAGCTTCTACTGATCATGACATCTTCTCATGAGTTGTATTTTTAAATTTGTACAAACTTCGTACAACAAATGAATCATGTAAGAAACCGACACAAATATTAAGTGTTTCTTTGAACAGTTATGCATTTAATAAAGACCTTTTGTATTTATAATACATGTACCTATATAGGCCCGAATTTCACTTTTTATGCTGCAACCAGTGACAAATTAAAATCCACGGAGTAGAGTGACTCAAATCAAGAGAACTCTGAGTTCAGAGACTGGTGGTAAATACTTATAATCTCAAAAACTCGTAGCCCTCCCCTCAATGAATTTTTTTTTAAAATGGCCCTCCCCAAAGTGGAGCTCAAAAAATAGTGACCCTCCCCCCAAATATAGTGGCCCTCCCTCCCCCCCTCCCCCCCCCCCCAGTAAATAATGACCGGTCCCTTGCTAGTATAAAGCTTTAAGTATGCTGTTAAGAGATTGAAATAATTATAGTTGTGATGTTAATTTTTGTGATATTGTTACTACTGTTAATTTAACATTTTAAGTATAATTAAAATTGATGTATGAGAATGCATATTAGTTAGAGGTTTAATTTATGGAAACTGATGTTGTAAATAATGATAATAATTAAAGGTTATATTTTACAGTAGTTTTCTTTTATATAGCGGTAATTCTACTTCGTCATTGGTCGAAGTCGCTACGAAGTCACGTGAGATAGCGCGCGGGAATCGAGCTCAGTTGCGTTCGGATCTCGAGCTAGAAAGTGACAACGGTTCGTTGTCACAGGAAATTTGTTGAAATTATGGCCGACGAGGACGCTCTTTTAGCGGAGGACACCTCTGCTGCGCCCATACCCAAAGACGATACCTTAATGATTCAGCTTTTGCAAAAAATGAATGCAAATATGAATGAAATGAGCGAATCGCTCAAACGTCTACACGAGGTGGACCATGCTGATGACACAGCTTCTGCTAGCAAGACGGCAAAACACGATCTGTCTGAATCAGACCACAGTGATTCCGAGGATTTACTCGGGGGAAAAAGTGCCGAACAGGCCAAGAACACGGCAGAAACTGCCAAAATAGACCACCAAGTTGAAGACGAGCTACTGGACCAAATTGCTCAATCTCTTGAGGAGACAGAGCGCACGGACGCCGCAGTCTCGGAGAAACTGGCCAACATTGCCAATAAACGGTGGTTGCAAAAGCTCAGCGATGATCAGCTGAAAGAGAAGTCTGATAAATACTCTCGTCCAGTGAACTGCGACAAAGTAATCGTGCCCAAAGTAAACCCCGAAATTTGGGGAAAGCTTTCGAGACAGGCAAAGGGCGATGACCTAAAATTTTCCCGCCTGCAAACCAATCTCACCAAAGTTGGTCATATTACTGTGAAATCAACAGAACGTCTCTTGCAGTTAAAAGCTGACAACAGCAAAACATGCATTGATGAGCTTGTACGAATGAACACCGATGCAATTGCGTTACTTGGCCACGTAAGTTTTGAGCTGTCGCAACGGCGACGAGATAACATAAGACCTCACCTTCACCGTGATTACGGCGCCCTTTGCTCGCCCAATGTTCCAGTGACGAACCTTCTCTTTGGAGACGAGCTGCAAACTCAACTGACTCATATCAGGGCGTCCAATAAAATCGGTAATACTGCTAGCTCATCCAACACGCAAAGGCGTGAATTCAGCCACAACAACCACGGTTTTAAACAATCAACGCCTTTTTTAGGGCGAAGGACTCAGCCGTTCAACCGGCTGAGCAACCCTGCGAAGAACACGTTCAGTCGCTTCAGCACTCCAATGAAGAGAGCTGCTCAACCCCAAGCAAGGAAATAGACACAAATGTCATAAGTAAACTCCAGCTTTTAAAGGTGAGAAAATATAAAGAGTTTATCCCCTCCATTGTAAAGTATTTCAGTTTTAAGACGAAACTGTTTCAAGCTGGTCAGATATCCAGCCATATTAGTGAATGGAGGACTTTGACCTCTGACAGAGAAATTTTGGAAACTGTAGCTGGACAGTGCATTGAGTTTTCTTTGACCCCTGTACAAGTTTTTCCTCCTCCTCAACCGAACTGGTCTAAAACTGAGGGGGATTTCATTGACAATGAAATTCTAATGTTACTACACAAAGGGGTAATAAAGCATTCTGTGCATGAAGAAGGCGAGTTTATTTCTTCTATATTTCTACGCCCAAAAAAGGATGGATCATACCGCATGATTTTAAATTTAAAATCCCTGAATCAATATGTTACTTACCATCATTTTAAAATGGATTCTATATGGACTGCTGTGCGAATGATGACACCAGGATGTTATATGGCATCCATTGATTTAAAGGATGCCTATTATTCTGTCCATATTGATGAAGAGCACCAGAAATACCTAAAATTCTCTTGGAAGGGTAACCTATACCAATTTACATGTTTTCCCAATGGGCTGGCTTTTTGCCCACGTAAATTCACCAAACTGCTTAAACCTGTGTATTCCTCATTAAGGAGGAAAGGTCACTTGTCTGTAGGTTACATTGACGACTCTTATTTGCAAGCTTCTGATTTTATACCTTGTGTACATAATGTTATTGACACTTTAACCTTATTTAACAATTTGGGGTTTGTTGTCCACCCAGAGAAATCAGTTCTGTATCCTACTCAGAAGCTTGTTTTCTTGGGATTCGTGTTAGACTCAGTATCCATGAGGATTTCCCTCACACCAGAGAAAGCTACTAATGTAAGGACAGCCTGTCAGCAGCTTTTGATGTCTCCTTGCCCTTCCATAAGGGAGGTTGCCCGGGTCTTGGGAATCATAACGTCAAGCTTTCCTGGTGTAATGTTTGGACCCCTACATTATAGATGGGTTGAAATCGATAAAACAAGGCATCTTAGAGATAATAAAGGAGCCTTTGACAAACCCATGAAGCTGTCACCTGAAGCCATTAAAGAGCTAACCTGGTGGATTGACACTGTTGACCAAGCCTATAACCCAGTTAGTCATGGGTCATCACAACTAACCATGACAACTGATGCATCAAAGACCGGGTGGGGGTGCATGGTTGATGACACCCCTGCAGGGGGTTGTTGGACCCCTGAAGAAGCCAGTAACCACATCAATTACCTTGAAACCAAAGCAGTGTTCTTGAGCCTTAAATCATTCCTTCATAAAGTACAGCATAAGCATATTAAGGTTCTGATAGATAATACTACTGCAGTTTCCTGTATCAACCAAATGGGGACATGTCACTCCCAGGACATAAACAGCCTAGTTGTTGAAATTTGGGAATGGTGCATACAGCATAACATATGGGTGACTGCTGCCCACATCCCTGGAAAGGATAACACCATTGCTGATATGGAGTCCCGCAAAATCCGAAGGGAAACTGAGTGGGCTCTCAATCCATTCATTTTTCATGATGCTATTGCTAAACTTGGTATAACCCCAGATATAGACCTGTTTGCATCAAAGCTGAACTATAAATGCAAACCCTACATCTCCTACCACCCAGATCCAGAAGCATATGCAGTGAATGCTTTTCACATTTCATGGGAGAACTATTGTTTTTATGCCTTTCCCCCATTTAGCATTATTCAGAGAGTCTTGCAGAAAGTGCGGGAGGATAATGCTACAGGGCTCATTGTAGTACCCTACTGGCCAACTCAGACATGGTGGCCATACCTTGCCAATATGTTTATTGCATCTCCTCTTATTTTGCCTAGGAAACAAGACACTCTGCAGTTACCATCCAACCCAAATCAAGTACACCCCTTAAGTCAAACGTTGCAACTACTCCTTTGCCCCTTGTCAGGAAACAACTCCAGAGTCAAGGCCTTTCAGCAGCAGCTTCATCCGTCATACTTCAAGCATGGCGCTTCTGGAACCCAGAAGCAATACAGTTCTTACCTGCAGCGATGGGAACAATACTATGGTGAATGGCAAGTTAATCCCCTTTCAGCAACTGTTGTAGATGGAATAAATTTTCTAACTGATCTCTATCAGAAGGGACTATCATATAGTGCAATTAACACTGCTCGATCAGCTTTGTCTACAGTCATCCATGTAACTGAAGGTACATTTGGTAACCACCCACTGGTGTCTCGTTTTCTTAAGGGAGTCTTTACAGCAAGACCCTCACTGCCACGTTATCACAATACCTGGGATGTTTCTGTGGTTCTCAAATATCTCAAAACTTTGCATCCACCAGAAATGCTGTCCCTGATGAACCTAACCCTAAAGACTGCCATGTTGATTGCTTTACTCTCTGGACAGCGGTGCCAGACTATTCACGCCTTGGATGTTACCAATATGACTTTGTCAGTCGACAAATGTGTATTCTACTTTTATGAACTGCTTAAGACTTCTAAACCAGGCAGGCATTATGGCTGTTTGGAACTAAGAGCTTATAACGAAGATCCACAACTGTGTGTTGTAACCTTTATTCGAGAGTATGTTAAACGCACTAGTGTTTTAAGGAAAGGTAATACTCAACTGTTACTGAGCTATTTCAAGCCTCATCAACCTGTATCTACAGAAACTATTGGCCGCTGGCTGAAAACGGTTCTCAAGAACGCTGGTATAGACACTAAACAGTTCGGTGCACACAGCACCAGATCTGCCTCTGTATCGGCTGCTAAGGCTTTGAATGTGCCTATTAAAACTATTTTAGACACAGCTGGTTGGTCTAATGCCCAAACATTTGGCAAGTTTTATGACAAACCAATTTGTGCTGACACTCAAAACTTTGGTAATTGTCTCTTGAAAGCTCTCAATGCTTAGTAACTGTTAATAAAAACTTTGATGTTGGCCCAGATATCTGTTTATTTACATGGTATAAGCTCATGGCCATTGGCTTTAAAGTCTCACGTGACTTCGTAGCGACTTCGACCAATGACGAAGTAGAATTAAAACATTAAACGAGGCTTACCTGTAAGGTGAAGTTTGATGATGATTCTACGAGTTATTGGTCAGGAGCGAAGAAGTCACGTGCCCGCCCTTTTTATTATTCTATAACTTGTAGTCTCACAGACCCTACCCATTTCGTGGGTTTTTTATGGCCATTCGCATTATTTAAAGACTGAGCTCGATTCCCGCGCGCTATCTCACGTGACTTCTTCGCTCCTGACCAATAACTCGAAGAATCATCATCAAACTTCACCTTACAGGTAAGCCTCGTTTAATGTTTTAATTCTACACACGACCACATCAAGTTTGTGGCAATTTTTTCGTGTTTAAATAAATGCTTTCATCATCATGTGTCGCAGAAGAAAGTGGTTAATAATCGTCTGTATTTCTTTACTCATAATAATTGGCTCAAAGGGGACAGACTTCAAATAAATGTGGCTTCTAAACATATCTGAAGTTCGTAACTGTTCATCATAGGATGCCTAAAATGTGTGAGCAAGCTGTCGTGCTCGGGCTCGGGTGGGCTCGGGGTTTGGAGAGAGTTTTCTCGCAGGCTACGCGCAGTCAAGCGTGATCAATATTTCATGATATTATTAAAGTTTATAAGTTTATGACTTTATAATTTTCGCTTTCTTTCATGGGAGCATATTCGTAATCTTGGAGCGAACTCGTGTCAGTTGGGAACTCGTAATTTTGGAGCGAACTGGTATCAGGTGGGTGGGAACTCTCAATGGTGTGACAGTCTAATTTCTTCAGAAACTTCCGTGTTACGTAGCGAGAAATATGAACACTTGGTTCATTGCTGTATCAATATTAGTAGTAGAATAACCTTGTTAGCCCCATAACAAAGATCTCAATCAAACATAGCTTTTTTGTCAAAAGCCTGATTCTCCGGAATAATAGAGAACTACCAAAAACAGTTTGGACCTTTTCGCGAAGCCTCGCACCGATCGTCTGGTTCAAATAGACCTGCATGTCTTCCTTCGTGGGTAAACATGAAAAGGGTTTTAAAAACAAGAACTTTTAATCCTCTACCTAAACAAAGTCCTGAGGTATTTCAATATTTAACTATAGCCAACACACGTGAACCTAATGGCATGAACAGACGCGACGAAATTTAATCTTCCACATATTTATTGTAACAACTTTTACTATAGCCGTTTCTAGTTTTCAACCGTTACTTGTTTTTAATAGTCAGACGTTTCGGGGATAACCCCTTCATCAGTGTTTGTGTTACTTTAACGAGACAAACGCTCGTGCACACGTACAATTTGTTGTGTGTACGCTATTCAAAAATATTCAAATAAAACGCGAATTCGAGCGCGCGCTTAGCGCGCATAAATGTGACAGAGAATGAAACTTGAAGCCAATGTAGCCTCATGGAAAATTAGAATTTAAAGTCAGTGTTAATTCCACGAGGCGCCAAGGTCTTGTGTTAAAAGATTAGCCTCATTTCTTCTCTCTGTCGCGCGGCAGTTGCTCCCGTGACTTTCTTTATCACCGACACCGACATGTTGTTGATTGAGTGTTCCGGTTGGTTGAAATGTTCGGCAACGGGGAATCCTCCGTTGCAATAGCATTGGCTGTGATTGTAGCCTTCCACAGAGCGGAGGTGCTCGCCGAATCTGTCTGCGAGCCGACGACCAGTCTCCCCAATGTACAAAACTTGACAACGGGTACAAATGATGGTATAAATGACACTGGTCGTGGTGCAGCTATGGCGTCCTTTGAGGTGTATGATTCCGTTCGTGTGGTTGATATTGGAAGTCCCGCCAGTGAAAGCACATGTCCTGCATCTTGCTCATTTGCAAGGAAATGTTCCAGCTTGTTCTTGGTCCGGGTGTGATGAAAAGGTGCTGTGAACCAGGATGTCTCGAAGATTGGTATCCCGCCGATAAACGCACATGGGCGTGGTGAAAATGTCCTTTGTTCGAGGATCGTCGGTCAGAATACCAAAGTTCCTTAACAAGATTTTCTTGACATCCTGATTCTTTGGGTGGTAAGTAAGTACAAGGCGAACCCTTTCAGATCTCTCAGCAGATGCCGGGTGCCCTGACCTTTCTAGGGCACTCTGACGGCTGATGTTTGCTGTCTTTGTTTGACCGGCTGTAACTACCTCGCTTGGGTAGCCTCTCGCCTTGAAATAAGACGCCATCTCGTTAGATTTGGTGTTGTAGTCCTCCTGGTCGGAACAGATGCGACGCAGGCGTGAGTGTCTGTAGGTTTGTAGTGGATAGAGGTTGTTATCTTGTTCTCAGTTATGGAGAGGCGGAGTTCTAAAAAGATAACAACCTTTATCCACTACAAACCTACAGACACTCAAACTACCTTCACTACGAGTCATCTCACCCTCCTCCTTGCAAGAACGCCATCCCTTATAGTCAATTTCTTCGCCTGCGTCGCATCTGTTCCGACCAGGAGGACTACAACACCAAATCTAACGAGATGGCGTCTTATTTCAAGGCGAGAGGCTACCCAAGCGAGGTAGTTACAGCCGGTCAAACAAAGGCAGCAAGCATCAGCCGTCAGAGTGCCCTAGAAAGGTCAGGACACCCGGCATCTGCTGAGAGATCTGAAAGGGTTCGCCTTGTACTTACTTACCACCCAAAGAATCAGGATGTCAAGAAAATCTTGTTAAGGAACTTTGGTATTCTAACCGACGATCCTCGAACAAAGGACATTTTCACCACGCCCATGTGCGTTTATCGGCGGGATACCAATCTTCGAGACATCCTGGTTCACAGCACCTTTTCATCACACCCGGACCAAGAACAAGCTGGAACATTTCCTTGCAAACGAGCAAGATGCAGGACATGTGCCTTCACTGGCGGGACTTCCAATATCAACCACACGAACGGAATCATACACCTCAACGGACGCCATAGCTGCACCACGACCAGTGTCATTTATACCATCATTTGTACCCGCTGTCAAGTTTTGTACATTGGGGAGACTGGTCGTCGGCTCGCAGACAGATTCGGCGAGCACCTCCGCTCTGTGGAAGGCTACAATCACAGCCAATTCTATTGCAACGGAGGATTCCCCGTTGCCGAACATTTCAACCAACCGGAACACTCAATCAACAACATGTCGGTGTCGGTGATAAAGAAAGTCACGGGAGCAACTGCCGCACGACAGAGAGAAGAAATGAGGCTAATCTTTTAACACAAGACCTTGGCGCCTCGTGGAATTAACACTGACTTTAAATTCTAATTTTCCAGTAGGCTACATTGGCTTCAAGTTTCATTCTCTGTCACATTTATGCGCGCTAAGCACGCGCTCGAATTCGCGTTTTATTTGAATATTTTTTAATAGCGTACACACAACAAATTGTACGTGTGCACGAGCGTTTGTCTCGTTAAAGTAACACAAACACTGATGAAGGGGTTATCCCCGAAACGTCTGACTGTCTTTGTCAGTTCTTTTTCGGCACTCAGTCTTAACTAAATTTCAATATTATCATTAACCGTGAGTGCCACGCAGCAAAATCATTTTAACTTGTTTATAATAGCCTATCATATGTCAGGATTTTATCTTAGCCCTTTTTAAATATTGTATCCCTTTGTTTCCATCTTCACTTAGCTTTCTTAGCCCCTGATGAAGGTTAGTTTTGTCTAACAGAAATATTGGGCAGTTAAAAGAAACCGAACAAATTCAGCTGTTTGATCGGCCTTGCATACAATATAATATAATAGAGGCCCTGCCAGGGTAAATTCCGACAGGCGACATGACCCAAAAAGTAGCGACAGCAAGTAAAATGAAATTGCGACAAAAGACAATCTTTCTCGGCACAATTCCGACAGCGACATCAAAGCCGAGAATTAGCGACAAAGAACGGTGGTTTGGCATATTTTTTCACCAATTTGAGGTCCTTGAGGACCCTTGAGCATCGCGTTATACATCATTTACGCAACTCCACAACTCCCTGGGAGACCTGGGACTCTGGGAACGAGGTCGTCAGTCAAGCGACAGCAACGCCGATATTCATTCACCATTTTGCATGACTCTTGCATGTCTTGCATGCTTGCCGGACTTTTCGGGCCCGATAGGTCTTCGGGAGTTTCGAGAAACGCACGCAAGGCTCGAACCACCGACCTATCAAACGAAAGTTAAACGCGCTAACTACTAAACCACCGCGCCTCCACGATTTATCAGGTCAGTTGGTCTAATATATATAGATAGGCTGAGCCCAACAGCGTCGCTCTTTGAACAGAAAGCCGAAAATAAGCTTAACTAAGGTGAATGGTCGGAAGCACAAGAATTAAGATTGACGACTGGGTTAGTTTTCAATTTTAGCAATTCTCAAAAACAGAATTACGCGACCGTCTGCACAGTACATTTAGACCGTACAAAAGTTCACAAAAACAACTTTTCTAGGTCTAGAATAACTAGTATGACTTATTTCCGAATAAAATACACCTGTTACGTATCAAAAATTGCCCGAGAAACTGATTTGGAAATCAAAATTGTAAAAAATACACAAACAGATTTGCATAAGGAGACGCGAGTGAATTCAGAACAGCTACTATGAAATCCAATTACATAAAATCGCTTTTCAACCTATGTAATGAATGAACAAACACATAAAATTGCACAACACAATCTTCTCTCGAAAAATGTTATTCAAATCTCAGTATGTTTAAATTTAAAAGCAAAACGCGTACCAATTATAGCGCTGTCTTCGATGAAATTCAAGAAAACCAAATACAACTGAATTTAAGCACGTTTTATTAACAATTCTCCAAACTAACGAGAGCACAAAGAAAAAGTCAATCAGAGATTGATATCGACATAAATTCCCATCGAAAAATGTATTTTTTTTACCTTGGAAATCCTTGAAAATTCTTTAAATCTCCGCTAATCCGTAAGCTTAAAACAAACGTCTCCCCTGCATTGATAAAAACGTATGAAGTTTCTCGTATGAAGTTTTTCCACTAAAGCGGCTTCTGAGTATCCCTTAATCAGTATCCCTGTCTTGAGTAGCAAACCGCAAAAAACTGCAGGGAAATAACGACTTTAATTCTCCACTAAACACAATAATCCAAGTAAAAGTGTTTACCGAGCTCACGGCTGTGTGGCCGCGCGAAAAACAAAGCCTCGGTACGCTTCGGGGTTGTGCCAAAATCATACCGTCCAGAAGGACGTCGGGCACCTTATTGAGACTTCTATAACGCAATGTCGACACTTAATACATTTTAAAGTGTAAAAGAGAAAATCTAAAATCCCCACTCAGGATTGAACCTGTGATCTCAGCTATAGGCTTAGGTTTACATAGCCTACCGTACCACTGTACCACCTAGCTTCTCGGGTTGCTTAGTACTAAATTTAACAAGAGCCTGCAAGCAGCCTATACTCATGCGCATGCGTAAGAAATTTTTAAGATATATATTTTAAACGTGATAAGAAGATGTCCGACATGGTGAAGAGCACTCCTTTCATTCAGTCATCGTTCCTGCAAACCACGTTGTGTACTATTGATTTTTTTTGGAAATGAAGGCTGTACCACAATGATGCCAGTGATTCTTCTAAGCCTTATATATACCAAACGTGAACATTTATAGTAATAAAGTAGGGTTGTAGGAGACACTCTCGTGACACTTAAGTAACGCTGTTTTAACGGAAGTGAGATTAGCCGGAAGTCACTAAGCTGGAAGTGTAAATGACAAAGCTATGAACCGAAGTGCACAATTTCATATATGCGTGCATAAATTTGCATGCAAAATCGTGACACAAAAAATAAAAATAACAAGAGGCTCCGAGCAGCCTATACTCATGCGCATGCGTAAGAAAGTTTTATGATATATTTTAAACATGATAAGAAGATGTCCGACATGGAGAAGAGTTACTCCTTTCATTCAGTCATCGTTCCTGCAAACCACGTTCTTTACTATTGATTGTTTTGGAAATGAAGGCTGTACAACAATGAAGCCAGTGATTCTTCTACGTCTTACATATACCAAACGTGAACATTACCGTCAATGTAGGTAGGGTTGTAGGAGACGCTGTCGTGACACTTAGTAACGCCCTTTTACCGGAAGTGAGAGTAGCCGGAAGTCACTAAACAGGAAGTGTAGTGGCAAAGCTATGAACCGGAACTGCACAATTAAAAATATGCATGCATAAATTTGCATGCAAAATCGTGACACAAAAAATAAAAACAAGAAAAACGGAGCCGAAACCTTACCTCATGCCGCTTCGCGCATGAGTAACTATATGAAGACTATGAAATGCTTCCCCCAACCTCAACTGAAAGCCAACCGGTTACTCCGTTATATAAGTCTCAATAAGGTGTCCGACGTCCTTCTGGACGGTATGATTTGGGCTTGACGACGCTTCGGTTTGCTTTCAAAATTGCACCCGCGAAACATTCCGCTAGCCATGACCATGAAAAATGACGGGCATAGGTTTTGTTCTATGAGTATGGAGCTCCGCTAAACATGTTGTACGCAGGTCAGTTACCATGAATGGCTATAGTAGCATGTTACGTGTTCGATGCGCACCGAACGATAACTGACCTATGGATGTAAATTTCGCATTTTGACAAGAGAATGCAAAACTGACGGACCGGCCTCGATATTTTTTCTTTAAACTGTGCTTTGTTATCAATGTGTTGAATTATAAAACTACTAGGCGATATCACGCAAGCTTGAGCACTATAACAGTGTACAGTATACTGCGGAAACTTTTCAAGTAATGAGGATCCGGATTTGAACGAAAATAACGACGGATCGACGGATCGGGCCAAAAAATAACTCGGATCGGCGGATTTGCATACCCCTATTCACCCCCCCCCCCCCCCTCAGTATAAGTAAAAGAGGTCTTCATCCATCGAAGGTTAAAATTAGGCTGACTAAGTGTGGTTCCTATGCCTCTAAATCATAACAAGAATCTCTAAATTTAATACAAAGCACTCGAACAATTTTTTTTCACCCAAAAGGAAACAGTGAAATCACATTGAAAAAATAAGTAACATTGAAATATGATTAAAATTGTTGACATTCTTATATCTTTACATGATGTATTTTAACCTGAACTAAACCTTAGTTCAGATGTTACTAAAAACGGTTTCACAGAAACAAAGTTATATTCAGAGAGGCGCTGTTTTCATAACTTTCAGGGAACCGTCACTTTTGGATTACTTTTGGCAAGTAGAGTATGATTCTAATCACCTCGACTCCTAGGGTAGTGCTTTCGAGTCTGCGGATGAAATCTTTATTTTATTTTTCAGTAGTACTTTGTTATGATGCCGTTTGTTTTGCCCTGATATTTGCAGTTTAGAATGAAATTTCAGAAATGTTTCTTTACCGATTTTGACTGTCACAACTTTGGCTCCTGATATGAAGCTAAATCGCGAGGAGTCATGTTATGAGCTTCAGTCTCACTTCCTGAATAACGACTTTAACGACTTTAACGACTTTGATTGATGTCATCATTCATATAAATCAAATGAAACTCTTTACTTAACTTCACTGTGCTGTTTGCTTTTAAGTATTTTACCAAATAAAAAGGCGTGGGGGACTCCTTTTTTAAAAGTGACCGAAGGGGGTTTCCCATACTGAAATGTGAGAGGCGTCATCGTCGTGTCTTTTAGGGGCTAAAATTCATGGTTTGGTACCACCACTAAGGGTATTTGAAGGGAAAATAACCACTGTGAAAGTTATTAGGGCCATTTATACGACAGAAAATAAGACGCGTCTTATCTAAGACGCGACTTAAATAAGACGCGAACCGATCGTATAAACAGTACAAAATAAGCATTCGTGTCTTATTTTAGACGCGACTTAAATAAGACGCGTCTTATCTTAGAACAGGGTTTTCAGCTGTTCTTATTTTGTCCGCGTCTTAAATATGACGTGAACTTCCTCGTATAAATGCTTTCGCGTCCTAAATAAGACGTGAACAACAAGTGCGCCGTATCAAAAATAAGACGCGAACCATTTATACGTGATCTTCGCGTCTTATGTTGGACGCAAACGTATAAATGGTACACTTCGCATCTTATTTAAATCGCGTCTTAGATAAGACGCGTCTTATTTTCTCCCGTATAAATGGCCCTATTGTGATATCTTTTAGTTGAACAACTTTTCAGGAAGGATGGGTACCTCTAGGGACAAAAATTCATGTCAGCCACACCCACAAAACGAACGGCGTTTTTACGGCCAATCACATGCACAACCGTTTCCGATGAGGTTTTGAATCCATGCAGCTGAGAAACGGTAGCCTGCGAGCAGGCTCTCGACTTCAGGGGTCGCACCCGAGCCCGAGAGCTTGCTCGCAGGCTAGTTACATAGGCGGCGGAGTAGGGTGGGGGGGGGGGGGGCAAACGAAAATTTGGGGAGGCACAACCCCCCCCACGTTTTGGTGCCTAAAATATCGCTACCCCAGTACCCCAGTACGTCAGGTTACAAATATAAGAACCGTGTGCGAAGCTTTCAACAAAAATGCTGTCACCAAAACGCCACAAAGAGAGGTCCACAAACTGTTAAAGCTGTATTTGACATCACCCGTGGCATCGGCGATTTCAGAACGTACATTTTCTGCCCTCCGACGACTTAAGCCTATCTAAGATGCTCCATAAAGCAGGATCGTCTGACCAACTGCCTGCTAATGCATTGTCACAAATCGACTACGGACATACTGGAAACTGTCAAGATTGCAAAGAGGTTTGCTTCTGCCCACGAACTACGAAAAGGACATTTTGGAAAATTTGAGTAGGGGTATGTTCTTGGCTTGGTAAACGATAAGCCCCCCCCCCCCCCCCCCCCACGTTTCAAAACGCTCCGTCGCCTCTGTAAGTTAGGAGTTCCTTTCAAACGTTTCGACGATCAGTCCCGGGCTGTAGGGTTTAATTACATAATATTATTCTTGGATATGACCTCCTGCAGATTGCAGTCGTGTGATCGGAAAGAAATCCGCACCTGAGTGATCAACAGTTTAATGTACTATGGACTTTTAAACAGTTATACTTCATTGATGTCATTGCTTTCTTGTTAAAACAATAATTCCGCGTATAAACAAACCAATATCATCCGGCTACTTGTGTCATCGTGATTCATCATTTCAAATGAGTTGGGAGGCACAGCTAGAAATTGCAGAACTGGTATTATTGAGATTGTAAGCATTTTTATAGATCTATGTTACAAAGATTTGGCTGATTTTTATCAAAACTCTGCTAAAATTACTGATAAGTACTTCAATCATATAAAAATGTTTGTTTGAATCTAAAAAGAAGATATAAAAGTATTTCTCCCATAAACACAGATTACATTTTTTGTTACTAGTGATTGAATATGATCTTGCTTGCTTTACTTTTCGCCATTTGAAGTCATAGCTAATTTTCCGGTCTTTTATATTCCATATGTATTTGCTGAGTTCAGTTGCGTTTCTGTAAGATTTATCTAAAATTTTCTGTGACAACGATTTAAAGATAACATTTGAAGCTAACATTACCAGAGTCAATTTCCTTGATATCACCCTCGACCTAAAAAGTGGTAAACACTATCCGTACACAAAACAGGGAAACACACCATTCTGCCGACTGAAATTCTCCAAGCCTACCCCCAAGTATGTTATAACTATAAAAAGAAACATCTTGTTCGATATCCGACAAATCTGCTACCTACTTACAGTTAAAAGTCACCACTGACCAAGAGAGCATAAAGCGTTATGCTCTCTTGCCACTGACCCATCATCGAGGACTTCTGATGCAACAGCCTCAAATAACTTTTACGTCTACCAGACTTAATTTAACATGCGACCTTTCCTCATTGTTTGTTGTATTAAAAAACAAATCTTATAACAGAAATTGCCCCTGAATTAGGCTGGACTGACCTGCGGTAATGAGTTTTGACTTTAAAAGGAAATAGCAATTCGAACCACTATTGAAATTCAAATTATTAAAAAAAATCATGTTTCATTTTCCGTTAATGACCTAACTGCATAAAATCTGTTTGGCACCATAAGTACAATTTTACTAAAAAAGAAAAAACAACTGTTACATGTTTTCATCTTACCCAAGACTCAAACCAATTCCACCTTGAAATCGCGTGACTGTCGCGCGTGTAGTACGCGCGTTTGTCAGCATTTTCGCGCGTCGGAAACTAAATATCGATAAATATAGAAGGTGACATTGTGTCAGTTGAATACGATCTTGTAAATAATCACCTAGCACCTTGGCCGAAACTTTACACTGGACGTCATTGCAACGTGTCTTGACATTGTAAACAGTTGTTTTCATTCATCGCATATGAACACGTTCTTATCAGAAAATTTTCGGATGCCTTATATTTTATGAGATCATGGGACGAATGTTATGAAATTTGACGATTTTCTTGTTCTGCGTTGCTGATTTTTTGCGATATTTGTCACTGAATTTTCGAAAACGTTTTTTTGTTCATTTCAGTAGCCCATTGCCTTTTCGTGTCGTGGACCAATTAAGGCTTCCGTTCATATCCGCGGAAATTTCATTAAATAGAGGCAATTTGGAAGGCAACCGGGTAAACATAGTTCACTTTTAACAGTTGCCGTTAAATAATTTGCTATAAAAAAGTTATTTCCAACAAAACGCGAATATAGATGTATGTGCTAATTTAATAATCCGGCTTAAATTAAAACACTCACTGAAAAACATGTCGGAAAATATGTGTAACCGAGGAAACACTGTTTTTCTATCCGAACAAAAAAATTGAAACCTAGAATGTCAGAGTTAGGGGTCCTACAAGCTGTTTAATGTATTTGTCTTATGGAACTTGCTTTCCTTTGTTTGTCACAAATATAGCCGGTCTTCAAGTCGTGATAAATAAGATTCAAGATCACGCACCTAACATCAGCGTTGCGTGACGCCAATTACCAAAATAACTTTTTGATGTAATGTATATTTAAAATTTTACACACCTTTACTGCGTGCGAATGGTGGAATAAATTGCTCAACAAGCGGATCACGAAACTGTCGTGAAAAACAGACAGCGAAGTCGATCTAAACAACACTAAGTAATGCATTTTAGTTCAGTTCTAGGAATTACGATTGACGCTTATGAAATCATGGTGAAACACTGTGTAAAACAGCGAGCAAATGTTTCGCGTACAGATGGTTTTACGGTCGAGTAACTGTGGATTTGTTATTCCGTTAACCTCAGCTGATTTGAGTTGACAAAAGAATCACAAAACTTTTCCCTAGGGCAAATGCCGGTCTTTCATTGACATCGATAATATAAATGATTCGCCAACGTATTGGATCAATATACATTTACGGATATTTTTGTAATATTTTGAACTCAACGTTGTAAACAAAATACAGCTGTCTCGACAAATCTATCGTCCGGTTTGAAATAAAATCGCTAAACAAATTGCCACTTGAAGATTACAAAAGTGAAAAAAATCGCTATATCTTGATATACTACCGGAGAAGAACGGAATTCAAAACGCGATTATGCTGAACGAAAGACGCTGCAGACGTCAAGCCAGGATAGATACGGGCTAGATACTACCGCGCTCTGAGACGAATAAAAATCGAAAATTTCAAGCTAAATCTAAAGCAATTCAGCAATAGACAAAAACGTTGTCTGAGCTTCAAGTAAAACACTAATTCGTTCAGGGATTCGTCTGGGAAAACTCCGGCATATTTTTGTAACTCGGATAAATTACGCATATGCCAAAACGCCTCGCATTGTTCACAATGAGAAGTGTTAGGTATCAAGGAAATTGTCAACTTTGCTGGCACGTGATTGGTGAATGGGTGAAATTGGTTTGCAGGGGGCGTGCGACGAACCAATTAGCATGCACGATCATTGTTTCTGTACAGAACTCAACATCACAGACAAGTTGAATTGAAAGCAATTTTAGCTTTTCACGTTTCCGCCTAACTCGATAATGGCACGACGAGTCGCCTTACTGTGTTCGAAACTATGCTTGCAGGAATTTTGTCGCCCAATATGACTGCTGTTTTCGCACGCTAAACAGGAGATATGGACAGATCGCAAGAAAAATCAGCCCTTTTATCGACAAAAGTACACAGTTTAGAAGCGAAGACGGGCAGTACTCGCCAACAGTTCGCCCATGAGGCTGCAACAACAAATGCGATCTTTCGTCCACCGAAGGTCTTTCCTTCTCAATCGACGCAGGAAAATAGCTCTAAAGCTGCAAGCTATTCCTCAACAGACGCAGGACTTGGTAGAAATTCAGAGCAGTTTATTTCGCCACTACAAGCTCAGTACTATTCGCCAACAGTCCCGACTGCGGGTAAGTCGCGCTGTTTTCTTCGCCTGTTCAATTATTTATTGTATGAGTTTGTGCAAAAACGTAGACAACCAACGGCTTTTATTATTTTTTTGTCAGTACACACGTGGGATACAAAAACACCTTCTGTCGTTGGGCATTTCTGTAATTTTTCGTGCCTGATCGAAGGGCGAATTAAGGATTATTCCCTCGATTTAGTAGTCTACGTAATCGACATTCAAAACGTTGTGCCATGCATGGCTTGTTAGCTCGGCTGATATTAGCTTAGTTGCAACTACGCACAAATAACAAAACAAAATTTGATTTTTTTGAATTAAAAAACCAGCGGGCGTACACAGTTTTTAGGAAAGTAGCATTTTGAAGCCGATTTGTTTGCCCTTGCCTGTCGCAAATCGAAACGACTCTTTGTGGAATCTGCACTTATACTGATATGCAGTCGATCAAGTTACGACCCTCTCACCTAATGGGGCTCAGCTCTCCTTGCCTCGTGAGGTCTACGTGACTTAAATCAATCTAAACTTGGATCGCTAGAAGTTATTATTTTGGCAAGTTCATCTGCTGTATGACAATTCCATAGGTGATATTGACTAAAAAAAATATTCATTTCGTTATTTTCGAACGAGAAATCGCTAAGGGTGATTCCTTTCACTTGCTGGTCTCGCTCGTACTCTCGTTTCACGCATGCAATAAGTGCGAAGTCATGCTTGAAAAGGCCCTTTACTTGCAAAAGCATGCGGTAAGGAACGACCTTACAACGCTATGCCCAGAGTTGTTAATAATCTTCGTGGAGAACATGTTAAAATAAATGTTGTCTGACTGTCTCGTTTGCCGCGTCAAGTATTTGAAGTGTTATCTATTGCGGCAATATCTACCTCCATGTGTTCTTACAAAGTTCAGAGTTTTTTATACAGATAATTTTTCTTCTGATCTTCTAAGCGTGGGCGAGCAAAAACAAGATCACAACAAAAACTCAAAAAACGTTCCTTATCCTAGCGCGATCGCTTTCAATGAGAGAAGTCGTTACTCCTTTATACTCTGTGGTGTGGCATTCTTTGTCAAGTCACTTCCTCAAAGGCGTCGACGAAATTGAGTTGAAACGACAGCGCAAAGGAACGGATCTCTTGAAACGGCCTGCCAGAGGCTAGTCTAATGCTTATGGACTACAGGAAAATTATCGATAGATGGATTTTGTCGATAAATTGCAATCGAGCGTTTTTCGATTCTTTTGCCTTCCCGCGAAATTGGGTGGACGCCACACGCGAGCTTCCGATATACAGCGCGTGATGTGGCCATTTGATATTCTTTCTTATCCCTTGTGATATTTTTACTTGCTTGTTAATGTGAAAACCTCCAGTTTACTTGCTTCGTTTTTCTCTGTTAGTATTTTAACAAAATGTGTATTGGGTTTAATTTGGGCTCTGATGCGTTGTTGGTTCTTTTGTCGGTAAACGACCGCTCTTCTGTCCGTGACCTAATCGTACATGTTTGTTGAAAATAGTGCGCATCGGTTTACTTCGCAGAATACTGAGTGTTCCTTTATTTCTTTATAATATACATATAACCACTTATTGGAAAAATCCCTCGCAAAACACGTAAACAGGCTAAGAACCTGGTTTTCAAGAAGTATTCCTGTTTTGTTTTTTTGGTCAGTACAATTCCACGACTTTCAACAGGGAGAACAATAGTTCGTTTAAACGGCTTTATATCTGCTCTACCGTTATTCGACATTTTGTTAACCTTTGAAATCTTGCAACACCAATGTTTAAACCTTCAGGGAAAATTAATGCCCAGCGGAAAATGCTCGCTGCTAAGCGGAAAAACAGCGGGCAAAAATTGTGGGGCAGGTCGAGATTTGCATTCACGCTTTGATAGCGCGGACCAATCGACGTGTGAATGCGAGTCGATCGAGTAGCAATATTTTTGTACACCAGGTTAAGTAAATTCTGTTATTCCTAACTTCATTTTTTAAATGAATTTAACCTTTAGGGTAATCACAGCTTTCATTCGCATGCAGTCTAATTTAATCGCGCTGGAAATAAAAATCCAAACAGAAAGTGAGTTTCGGTATCAGAGAATGATCGCCCCCTTATAATTGTTTGATAATTTTTACTTTGCATAATATGATTTCTTTTTTGCGGCTGAAGCGCGTTTGTGTTGGAATACGCGTAAAATGCCTTTTGCCGTAAGTAAAATTTCGATTAAAACTATTGGTCATTTTGGGTCGCGCTGGCCTCTCCATCATAGCGTGGTCTCTTTACGGTCTCCGTAATTGAAAACCTAGGCATTTTCAATTTGCTCATATAACCATAACAAATACCAGACGTTATAATGTTGACATCCGCTCGAATTCATTTGTGTCAGTGGAATAAATTGCCAAGAGTTAAACCATCTATGTGGGGAGTGATGGTAGAACTAGCTTTTGCCAACTGCACAAACGCGCGTTTCGTTAAAAACTCGCAGCTCAGAGAGAGATTTCACGCTGCAGGCAAGATGGTTCGTAATATCGAGGTTATTCATCGTGTCCTTTGTGCCATTGTAATTCAGATTAGTCCCTCACGCATGCATAAGCAGAAACGCGCATTGTCACTGTGTTTAATATATAAATAGAATGTACTGCTATTGGAATGCAAATTCACGCCATAAAGCCACAGATCCCTCAAATCATTAGGCTGCTGTCTCGTTTTAGTTTGTTTACATTGTTTTGACTTTTAAAGATTCCATTTCGTTTCCAACTTGATCAGGGAGACAATTTAGCGCGGTTAGCACTCTCTAGATGTTTTAAAGCACGAGAGCGATGCGACAAAGAATTCGTTGATGAAGCGATACTGAAAGTCTGAAATGCGCTCAAAAGCCCATTTGAAGCGTTACGTCATACCGTGTTTTTATGAACTATGATCGCACAAAACACACTTTTGTTTGGAATCCACAATTTCAGTTTTTTCCGGGTGTTCAAATTTTACTTTTACGTGCTTGAAATTTGTTTTCGATTTTATAAACGCGTGATATCATGAAGAATGCACGGTTCAGCTGAACGGACGCCTATACCAATATACCATCTTTCGGACCAGCTGGGAGATAAAAGCCGTATTTCCTTTACAGTTGAACTGAGGTTTACTGTGAGGTTTCCTCTGCGCGAATTGAACGGCTATATAAGGAACGGAAGTAAACTTACTGACAGCGGACGAGGCACATTCGAAAGAAAAACCCTATCAAAATATAAACAGACGATTTTTCTGGGAAAGTCGCAACGAAAGTGAAAAGCACATGTTCAGAATTATCAATTTATCGATATCCACTTAAATGAATGCTAGATTTAAAATTTGACAAATTTTCAAAAATATCCAAAGACAAACAGCACAAGAAAGTGCAGTTAAGTAGCTTTTATTTGAATGGTTTCTTTAAGGATTTCTATGACAGGCTCAAAAGTTAGAACCATGAACTTGTGTGCAATAAACAGTACCACAGGGAAGTGCTTCTCTATAGCTTTCATTTGAATGGTGAGTCGTACTGTTTTTTTTCCCCACGGGCTGGAGAGTTATAGAACCAGCTTGTACATCATAACAAACAGCACTGAAGAAAAGCACTGTTGAAAAGCTGTCGTTTGAATGGTCACACTCAAGAGTTAGAACCACCTTGTGCAGCATGATAAACAATACCTCAACAAAGTGTTGCTTGATAACTTTCATTCGAATGGTCACAGTTAAGGATTCATTTTCGACACAGAATTTAGAATCCAAGACCTGATAGGAAGGTAAAGGCTCGTAAAAGTAAAAAAAAAACATTTAGTTAGTCAAGGACATCGACCGCAGTTTGCGCGAGCATTGTAAATTGAATCTTCCAATGCTAAAAAACAAATCGTCAATACCTTCAAATCGATCGTGCTGGGGTTTTTTAAGAAGAAAAAAAAGCCTAAAAATATTTTAGTAGGCAGATTGCTAGGATTTTTATGATGTATTTTACTAACATCAACATTGTCCCTAGGTCAGTTTGTTGGGTACCTTTGCGTCAGATCGAAATATTTAGATCGATTTTGTAGCTTGCTTCGATGTTTGATAATCTGTCCAGAAAGGCGTTTTTTGTTGTTAAAACAATTTCTCAAACGCTGAAAACTGTCCAGAACTCGTCATTAATATAATAGGATGAAGGTTTTCGTAGAGTAAAAAAATAAGATACACACTCCTCGGTCTATCCTTATTTCGACGGGAAATTATAATAAGCAATAACTGTCTTGACTTTGACATAGTCATTTATTTGGTTCGATTGTCTTACAAAATTTTTCGTCTAATAATTTTTTTAAACTCGAAATAGATTTTTAAAAAGTGCGGTTTAAATTTTTTTCTAGGCCTTCAGGAGCTGATAGATGTTAAAAATAGGAAAAACTATTTTTAATATGGCACTTTTAATATCGTTTGTTGTGTTGTGGAGTTTTTAATCATCTGCGTTAATTAAAACCCTTTTCACAGACAGAGCAGAACATCACAGTTTATATGTTACCATAGTTCGTATTTTTTACAAACTCTTTATTGTTTGATTTTCAAGTACGGTTTGTGGGTTACATTTTCCTAGAAGAATGGTATTGGAAAGATATATAAAGAGGCTTTCAAATTTTCTGAAACACCTTGTTAAATCTGATTATTCCTGTGCGTTGTTAAATTTCAGTTTTGTAGTCGACACAGTCAGAGTTGATAACGTAGAATTTAAACATGGTCGTGCTGAAGATGCGCGTGCAGCCTTAAACGAAAATGGCTCACGAATCCAAAAAAAAAACTGTTATTATTAAAATAAGCTTGAACAAGTGCAAAATACGATCTTTTTATGGCTATTAACATCTATATTGACGTGTCAAGCCTTGCGCGTGTTTGAAAATAAAGCTCTCACAACTTCGGAGTGATGAATAACTCCTCAATGGTTAGTTTCGTAAGGTGTTAATCACGAGGACAACATTATACTTGTCTTCACCGCTTTTATAATTCGTTGACATCAAACTGCAGGTACCCCGGCGCCAATTATGTTGGAAATGTTTTCGATTTACATGCAAAATTTTTCTTAAGCGTTGATTCGGTAAAATAAAACACGTGTGAGTTGGTTCTTTCAGTTGCCCTATGTACGATTAAGGCCATGTGAACAAGTATAAATTATCTCCGAGAAAACGGTACTAGTTTGTGTTGCGCAGCGAAAAAAAAATTAAACGTCGGGTCTTGTTTACAATCCACAATAAAGAGGAAAGTGCCCGAGTGAAAGATTTGAATAAAAGAGGAGATTTACATAATAATCATCAAACAAGTATATAGTCCTCCCGCAGTAGTCGGTCCCTTATTGCACGTTTCACACTTTCTCCTGTGTGTCTATGACGTTAAGTGCCGTTCAAAAGACACGAAATCCCATTGTCCTTAAAGAACATGTGTCTTCGCGGTTTTCTAAAATCGACAACGCGAGCTACTTTTACGTGACAGAGGAATAATTTACGGAGGAGGTAGATTGGTCTTGAAGGAAAAACAGGTACGTTTAAATTCGTCCGTGTATAATTCATCCACACGTTGTCAAAACATTGATCTTTTAGTGTTTTGCGTTCTTTCAGAGAAAAATCTACGTTTTAAGCGGGTGTTCGAATGCCGAGGTTTTGTTTAAGAGAAAGAAGGTTTTTGAAACGGGAATTATTGTTTGTACATTGTTCAAGAATAGAGTATTTTCATCGTGAAATATCATTCACTGTTTATTTCGAATGCCTCATTTCGGAAAAAGTTAGACTTTGTGTTTATGCAGCAATTTTGTTTCAAATCATTCAGGTCTTTCGACGGTGAATAAGCGATTAGGTGCTTATTTTTAGGTGATATGAAATATTTTATGCCCAAACTACTGTTGTTTGTTGCAGCCGATATCTCAGTCAGTTTCGAAAGATTCGATTACCCGGCAGACGCGGTTCTGTTTCTGAAAATTCGACGCACTTTGGTTGTTTTCTTGTTACATTATTTTGCGCATAAAGGTTTTTTATCCACGGAATCATGAACTTAAATATAATGGTGAGAATTCTGTCATTTGTTTCTGACAAGCGGTATTTATTTATAATGATATCGTCGATCAATACAGCTTTATATAGCTGAGCTTTGCGTGCTCGGTTTTTCCCTTTTAATTTCCACAACGAATTTTACTTTAATTTAAGTTGATATTTACATGTATACAAAAATGGATAAAACAGAAAGTTGCCTAATCGATATACATAAGGGATTATATTTGTCACATTCTAATTTTACCTAACTCGCTATGAATGTTTTTGTCGTGTGTCGCCATGATCTTTATAAAAAGTACGTAATTTTTGTGAAATGATGAATATGTTTCATGCGTTGTGACAAAAATCTTTGTATTGATTTTTTTTTTTCGTTTGAACTAAACCAGGCAACGTTTAGCTTCGTAACAAGACAGGTTTGCCCGTCTCTCAACTGACGCAAGGTATATTGAAGGCCATGTTATCGTCCCACTCAATTCGTAGCGCTGGAAACCCGCTATTTCGCCAGGCTGTTTAAAATAAAAATGTTATGACGTATTGTCACAGCCCATGCAAAACCAAGAAACATGTATTACTCAAAACTTTCACTGCAGTAAAATTAATAGAATTTATGAGAGAAAAACAATGTCTTTGTTTTGAAAGAAATTTTTAATTTTGCGCGTTCACTGTGAGACGCAATTTTCTGTTCCTTTCTATGTGAAATTTAAATGGTGGCTATATGTTCAACGAGCCTAAAAGCCGACTGATTTTTATCAAGTAAATCAGTGAAACGCAGTGATAAATTTGTTATATTTGAATTTTCTGTTTGTGTTTGTTGCCAAAACAAACCTTACGCACGCATCATTGCTATTTGTGCGAAAAGGATTTTGTTACGCAAAGAACGACAAATACGTAGAGAATACTTTCCAGAATTATTTTCAAAATATTGTATTTTTTTAATAGCTCGATTAACGTTGAATTCTGAAAAAGCCAGAATGAAAAGCAATATAACAATAATTTCCCTCTAATGAGTCAATTCCTGTTTTTAAAAAAGAACCAAGAAAAGGCCGCGCTACATTATAGAGAACGACATCAGTGGCTTAAAAATTTATGCACAGGAGAATCCGCCAGGAGAAACACAAATCGGTTCGAGTTATCGAGGTTAAATTCTATAACAAAGTGAAGTGGGGAAAACAAATATGTGATTTGAGTTAGCAAGAGATTCTACTGCATTTCGGTTTTTTTTTATCAGTTAACCGGTCGTCAAACGTTTATAGCCCATCTCGTAGTTTTTATAAATTTGTAATTTTGTCTCGGACAGAATAACCATCGACATTGCCACAAAGAACGGCCTTAAAATTGTTAAAAGCTTAAAAGCCAAGATATAGCGGTGCGCTCCGCTTCAAGGCAAGGTATAATTGCTAACTTAAAGGTTCTCTACGAGCTAAGTCGGTGGATAAAATCCCTAAAGTAAAACTACGTGAAAAAGATAGCGTTCTAGCAGTACTTTTCTGTAGTGCTGTTTGTTCTCCAGGTAAATGTACTGTGGAATCTCAGTAAATCGAAGCCTCAAAAACTCGAACTTCATGCTAACTCAAACCACATATAGTTTTCCAAGCAAATTGTCGCATCGTGGGTATTGGGGACAAACATTATGAAAATTCAAAGCCGGTTTCTGTGGGAATTCAAGGTCAGAAATCGCTCGTCTGTTTTTGTTTTAAGACTTATTGTCATAGCTAAACTTAAGAAACGTGTTTAAAGGTGAAGATAGTGAGATTTGGGAATTCAATTTGCAGTAGAAGCTGGAAATTTTTTTTTTCTTTTCCTCGTCATACGATTATCTGTAATTTTACGGCGATAGTGGAAAATGTGTTTTCAGTTTATATTTCACAGTGATAATTGTTGCATATATCTTGAAGTTTGTGTGTGTTCTTTTCACGTGCCGAAGATCGATTTCGCCGTCAGCTTGGACTTTGCACTTGAATTCGTTATCAGATAAATTTAATCGTTTGTGACTAAGTAGAAAGTTCAAATAAAAAAAAAACGATCCAAATTCCGTTTTGTAAAGTATATAAAAGCTTAGAGCGCAACAAGAGAGCGTGGACTTTGCACTTCAATGCGTTATCAGATAGATTTAAAATTTAAATCGTTACTAAGTAGAAATGTTTAAATAAAAAATCAGAAACATCCCGTTTTATGAAATTTAAAAAGCTTAACTCTGAGAGCGCAATAAGAAAGTCCGTACTGCTCTGTTGCTTTCATTTCACGGCATATATTGAGATTTGTCTATAATCTATATATTTATTTGTCATGTGTATGTTTTTGTCGTGTTCAGGTCGCCTGTAACATTCATGCGGCACTGCCATCATACGATTGTGTTTTTGATCTTACAGCATTTTGATGAGCGTTTGTTAAAAAGTTAGTTGAAGTGTCAAGGATCAATTGTGTGTGAAAAAGAGCATCCTTTTAATTCCACACAAGGGGCTCTCAGTCGACTCGATGGACGGTTTATCCCGGAAGTTAAATTTAGTGAAGATTTTTTATAGGGTGCCGGACTTTGTGGAAGCGAAGGCGGAAAAGGGGTCTAGGGCTATTAACGGAGGAGTACTCAAGAACTTCTTGAAACCTTGGCAACACAATTTATTCATGTTTTGCGAAATCTCCTGCGCGGTGAAGTCACGTCCCGCAATATAGGTTCGAACTCGAATTTATTCATCGCGTTTCAGCTTTAATTATTTTACTCTTCAGCCTTGACAGAAACGATACTAAACGATACCTTGTCTGAATTGTTATATTGTTTTATTGGTTTAAATTTCCCTGGCGTCATACTTATAGTAGTCAATTTCGTTATTGCGTGTGTGTTTCTGAGCATCCTTCAGTTCAGCAAGCCTTTTACTCACAAGATCAGAGCCGTGAAACCGGGAAAAAATCTCAAATTTCATTTTCTAGAATATTTCAAAACAAGAAGCACAACAGGAAAGCTAAGAAAGCTGAATAGCATTCATTTGAATGGTAGCACTTTGCAGTTTTAACTTTGTTATGATTCAAGGATAGATTGTCTTGCCATGTGAGCTAAATTACACGCAATGAATTTACCAACTTTAATTACACTGACACTTGATGAATTAGTTTGGATTTAAAACGAGTCTTTATCACAGCACTGTGTTTATCTCACGGTTTCGTTTTCCAATGTCCTTTAGATTATACCAAACTCGGGGCATGAAAGGACACATTATCCTTGGTTCAAATTAACAATGCGAAATATTTCAAGTCTGATTGCCATATACTTATTCCCTCTTTCGTACGATTTGTTAGAATTTACTCCACCAGTACGTTTTGACTCAAACGGGGTTCAAATCTCCCTCTTTATTTTTTATTAAGTCACTTTAAGATATATTTGGGTGTATTCGAGTTACACAATTGCCCATTGGCATGACGGTTCATGTATTTTTACTAGAGTGTCTAGAGTATTTTCAAAAGTAAATCTCAAAAGTATTTTCCGCGCAAAGTTGAGTTAACGTTGCTCAAATTACTGAATTTTATACTCGTGGAGCTTAACTACTCAGCAATAAATTGTGTTTAATGTACGCGGAGGACAAAAATATTATTGTTCTGGCTATGTGAAAAAGGAAACCAAGAATTTGTATGCGGAACGTCACGATGTTTTATCTATTTGCCGAATACTCTAGAACGATACCAGTCTAATTGCTTGCTGGGTTCAGTTTTAGAAATATAACTTTCATAACGTAACGCGACGTAGAAATAAGTGAAACATTTGGAGCCATAGTTTCCATTTTATTTCCGAATTCCCTGCGCCAGTAATAAATATTCCCTTTACAAATCCCAATTTATCATCCTGACATGCCAAGGATTACGATTGCGTTGTGTTATAGGAAAATGAAAATTTTTGTTGAGCATATATATTTAATTCGCCTGTTTTTTTTTTTTTAATCGACGATTGATAATATCACAAGGTATCCAAGCATAACAAGAAAATTTTGTTATTCGAAAGCATATTTATTTGACAACGTAAGAAACAACAATCATTATTCGTGTCAGACTGTTGTAAAAACACAGCAAGTAGTTCGCCCCGAGAACACAATATTTTTTGCTCTTTCTGGAGTAGTTGCGTGGCCGGGCGTCAAGATGTTGTGAGTTCTGTCCGCTAAACACGAATGTTACTATTTTTGACGTTATTAACAAATAAACTAAAAGATCGGGTTTTCTATGAGCGAATTCTCACAGACCATTCCTCATAAAACACAAAGTGAAGTAGTCGAATTGTTTTTGAAGGCAATAAAGTGCTGACATTTGCGATTTGCGATACGACTATTTTTACAAACAGAACCAAATTTCACTTTGTAAGGACAAAGCGCATATCGGCGTACACTAAACGATGAAATAACCAATCAGGCTCCGCAAGATTCGCAAAGCTCTACTAAAAGGTTTAGGTCACTTGGTGCAGGCTGTTAAGGCGACCATTCTGCTGTATACAAATTAATATAAAGGGAGATACTGATACTAAACGATTACCGCGCACTGGTGTAACAATTAGTCATTCCTCAAGTCCTCTACATGTATCGACGAAATTGGAACAACTGGTCGTCAGAGATGTGTTTTGGGTTTCTTTTAAGCGTCTCTTTGTTATCTAGTTTCACGACATTCCATCATTGGAATAATCTTTTCACTCCCAAGAGCGCACAGAATGCGAATTGAAAAAAAAAAAGTCCCAAATCTACGGAGCCTGATTGGTTATTTTGTCATTTACTATAGGCCGATAGCCAGTGAAGATAATCATTGATAGCGGTTTTTTATCATATCATGGTGACATGGACCCACATGGTTATTTTAACCTTTTTTTAAAATTTGTTAAGTATTATTTTATGACAATGCAGTAGTATATCAGAATTAAAACATGGCTCAGAGGATTTCTCCCAGACTTGCAATTGTCTTTTAGATAATTCTCAAAAGAGAATAACATCAGATATACAAGCGTGGCGGAAGAATTCGGAGTCATAAAAAAGTTTGAATTTCGATGTACCAATTGCTGCTGTTATCTAAGTGCTGCTTGCCATGATTTAGTGTTTCTCGGGTTTGATTCCTTAATTCGTTCCTTTAATTTATTCGGTGGGAGGTTCTCTAAGTCCTCAAGTTTTCCTGCCTTGAAATACGCTTATTCGAAAGACCAGTTGCAGATCCAGGTGACCCTAACCCCCCACACCCCGCCATTTTTTGTTCAAACTGATAAAATAAGGGTGGTAATACGGAATGTTCGTTTTAACTCTGCAAAAAAATTCTCTGCAGCGAACATAGCATACGTGAGCATCGTTATTGAAGTATAAATTGAGAATTCACTTGATCTATTAAATTACCCTTGTCTTTGCAGCCCTCGGGATGAGTCTCCCTTATGGCATGATCGCTGGACCTGGAATGGACCCTCGGGCTTTAAACGCGGGAAATCTTCTCTACACTTACGGCAGCCCGGTGATGAGCTTTCCAAATTACGCTGCTGCTGCTGGTTATGGACAGACTCAACGAGTTAAAAACAGCGAAGAAACAACAGCATCCGACAAAGCCAATACTGTGTCCACTCAGTTAAGGTCAGTACACTGTTAACCCTTCAACTCCTAAGAGTGACAGTTATCAAAATCCAAGATAAATCCAAAATTTCATTTTGTAAAGTATTGAAAAATAAATGGAACCATGCAAATGTACTGCCAAAGAGGTCTTATTTGAATGGTCACACCATAGAACTTCGTCCATAGTTACAGTTATCGCGTCAGAACAAGCGCTCGAGGCAAGCGCGCGAAGGGCGAACTGCGCGCGCTCGCCTCAAACTGTTTGTTGACAAGACACATTACTTCATGTTGTGTCTCTTAACCTCGATGTATAAATGCTGGAAGTAACCCTTGATGCTCTATAATGAGTCTCAAAAAGAGTAGCAATGCTTTATTTTAACATGACCTCAAGCTTAGAAACATCATCAACAGAGAGAACCTTGATGATCTGATGTTGTAAAACAGTACGCGACAAATGGATGCCATTTGTATTGTATTTTAAAATAGTTTTGACTGGCAGAGCACAAATGAAGTGCCGTTAAAGAAAAAAGGTTTGTTATCACAAACCCCCAAAGTCGAAATTCAGCGATACTCATAGGGTTATTATTGCTTGATGAGTTTAAACATAGTCATAATTTTGTGTGTAATGTATGCACAGAACGTGTCCCGACTTGGCAGCTGGTTTTGTATCGTGTCCGTTGCTAGGAAAAGTCAACTTTGGAGAATAATTTCATACGAAATTGTTTTATGAACAACAGTAGTTTGAAAATATAATGTACCAGTGGTCCAATTTAGGAGACCGGAATGAACTGCTGTGATTTCCTAGTTATAGCTAAATTTGAATTTATTCGAGGTTCAAATGTTCATATTCAGGCTTTCAATTAGAACTGGAATCATGATAATTGCGCTGATCATAAACACGATATGCAAAGTAGAGAATTTGTTTTTGGTTGTTACCTTGAAAGGCAATTGACTCATTTTGGAAGGTGCTAGTATTTTTAACGGTCGATTATGTTCAAATGCAATTCGTAATGTTAGCTAGGGGCGCTTAACGAGGAATTTTGAGTAAAAGACTCTCAAAGTGATGTTTATGTTTTCCAATATCGTTTTCAAAGGAATATTTGTGTTAGAATCTGTTTAGCCTGCGTACAGATCGACTTCTCCTATTTCCATAGATGTCTGCGCGCAGGATAGATCTGTTTGGATTCTCAGCTGAATATTAAAGTAGCAGAGAAATTTAGGAAACATAATCTTCCCGAGGTACGAGCTGACATCGCTTCCCGAAACACCTTCGAATTTCAAAAACGAAATTTCTTTCGAATTAAAAAGAAGTTTTAACGTAAAGATCGGTTGGCAAGGTGTTCGTCAGTTACACACTTCATAATTTGAACGAGTGACAATGAAACCTACTCCAATCACCAAGAGTGTTGCATTGTTCGATTTCTGAAACAGGTTGGGTGTTCAGTAATTACTCGCTTTTTGGGGAGCTTATTTCGTTGAGTTTTGCCGAGTTGATTTGAAGGCTGGTGTTGAAGACAAAAATACATAATTATAAACGGCTTTAATGGTACGAAGGATCTAGAAAACGTTCAGTTATATAATACCTTAGACTACGAGTTGTTTATCAGATTTTCTCCTCCTGCGAGGAGACGCGACGCGCGGGGAAAAGAGAAAATGTGGGGCCCTCGTGCGTCACGTTTCCTCGCAGGCGGGGTTCTCAAGCAATGCTTGAGACGACATGCCAAAGAATAATTGTTGAGTACGGAAAACATGAGCAGTAGTTTTCCTGTTTTGTTTGGATTATCTCGTGCAAGAAACAAAGAGAACAATTTAGAAGAGTAGGTGAAGAGGAGGACATAAGAACAAAAAAGAAGGAAAAAAGCAATCGAAACTGACACAAAGTAAGCGGCTATAAATCCCAAAACAAGCGGCAATCACCAGGTGCCGCCTTCCCCGTAGCCCACGCGCGGACATCACCAGGTGCCGCCTTCCTCGTGGCCCACGCGCGGACATCTCCTATTTCCTTTTTTGCCCGTGAAGCAAAGGATTTAAAAAGTCCTTAAAGGGGCAGTATAACGAGGTTCCACGCGCGGCACTGTTCACTATTCTTGCACCGGAATTTTGGACATATCGCTGTTGAAAGTGACTTTTTTCTTTCTTCCGGCTATCAAAACGGATTTTTTGATTCAACAAATACCTCCACTTCTCGACGGCCTTTTTGAATTTGCGGAATCAAACTTGAAAACGTGGGCCGACGTTTTCAAGTTTCGACCTCGTGATACTGCCCCTTTAAGTTAATTAATTTTAATTTTTGCCTTTTCCTAGACCCACCGAGCCACCCAGCCGCTCATCTAAAGAGCCCATGCGTACAGAAAGCGTCATTAAAACAGTAACAGACAAACAGGAAATCGCAAGGAAGCCAAGCGATCCAGATAAAAGAAGTGTAACTGACACTCAAGGCCCTAATATTCCCACGAGGTATCCCGATAAAGGCACAGGAAGTGAACTTGGAAACTCAGTCGATGGAAAGAAAGGATTTCTTTTGCGTGACTCATCATTGCGTGACGCTCAACGTGCCGAGGACATGTCCCGGCGTGACAAGCAATCAATCGTAAGTGATTTCGACCGATCACGCGAGAAACCACCGAAGACGAAAACCTTTGAACATTCAGGAGTTGATTCCGTTGGAATTTATAGATCCAGTAATGGGTTAACTTCTCGGACAGCTGAAAACGGCGCAATGTGTTTCTCTTCGCACGATAAAAACTTTATTTCGTCGGAAGCGCGTTCCTCACCGTACCTCGCAAACGAACCACCCACGCTTGTTCCTTATCACAACACACTTCCGCCTAGATCTTCATCAAGTATGACACATTCAAATGTCCCATCGACCATGCCAAAGCTTACACCTATCGCTCCGCGCATGAGCAACGGCTCTCCGTTGACCGTATCTTATTCCTCTGAAGTTGAACATAGAAAATCTCCTCCATTCGGTGCGAAGAGACAAAACTACATTAATACCACAAACTCGGTCTCTTCTGCGCCCTCTGTGACGAGTCATAGCGGTGTTACACCTTGGACTGCAAATTATCCTGGTAAACCACCCCAGGGAGAAAGGGCCGATGAAAACTGGAGAACTAAACAAAACCCTCGCGAGGAACGCGATTTGAATAGGACAGGTGGTTATGATCCAGCTCAGAAACTGCATCTTGCGAGAAACTTTCCTCCACAAGCGTGGGAGCGGCCGCTATATTACGGCGCGCTCCCTCCGCAAGTGCGCGCTGCGGGTGGTGATAAGGGTTTTGGCGGGAAAGACGCCGAAGATATGGATTCCAGAGATGTGTCACGCGATTCTTCGCGCGAAGCTGTGAAGTCATCTGAGAAGTCTCAAGCGAAAATGGCGACTGGTGGTTTTAAATACAGCACTGTGCCTGTAAATCTGAAGAAAGAATCGGATCTTGTAAACGCTAAGATTCCTGCAAGTTCCAGCCAAGACGAGTATCAAAGGAACCAGCCCTTTGTGGGTCGGAATGAAAAATCTGTTATCGGAGAATACGTTAATTACAACAAAAACGATGATGGCAAGGGTAGCCTGGGGAACGTTATTGTCCACGGAAAAGAAGGCTCTTTTCGACTCTCTGTTGAGAGGCGAGAAGGCGGCCAAAAATACCCAAAGCCGGAAGTTACGAAGTCTTCAAGGATAGAACAAAATAGAGTTGTTAGTAGTAGTTATAGTAGTAACTACGATGGACGAGAGCAAACTGAAAGCGAGGGTAACTACATCGGCATGCAACGCGGGGAGCTCAAATCCACGCGAGATGACAAAGCAAAAGAAGGCGTCGATCGCGCGAGACATCTCGAACCTCCGCGTTCTAGAGAACAAGGTTTGTATCAAGAACATACTGGGCGAAAACCTGATTCACGAGAACTCTCGTCTCTGAACGACGGCAAAAAGAGTAATGACCGCAACAATAACAGCACGTCTCTGGGCACGTTTCCGTTTTATAAGCACAGTACCGGTGGTTTTCCTTTAGCTGCCATTGGGGAGCAAATGAGATTTGTCGAGCGAGGCGCAGTGTGTGACGATAAAGTTTCTGTTCCGCCGAACATGACGCTTGACAGGTACGAGAAACGAGAACAAGAAATGGAGAAAAATGGATTCAAGAGAACCGACTTGAACGCCTTTCCCAGAAACGTAGAAAGTAGTCATTCGCTAAATCCAAACGCCGAAGGCTCTAAAAGAAACGAAGAGAGGCGAGGTTTGCCGAGACGAGACGAAGCAAAACTGAAGGTGCCGACAGGGCGGTTTGAAAATGATACACGTATCGGCGATGCGGAAGAAATCAGTTCGGACGAAAATGATGACGGAACCAGACGCGTATCGAGAGAGACGGTTTCTCCGGGAAAACGAGCTCAACTTCGCGTTCCTCAATCGTCCGATAGAACCTCCACGTCTCCAGCGGCGGGCGCTGTTCGGCAGCGTCGCCTATCGTCTCCCTTATCAGATCAGAGAGGCGTCGCCCCTGATAAGAGAAACATCGCTGTATCGAACGCTTGCGGAGCGTCGTTCGGTCCCAGTCTTCAAAGCAGAAGAATAGCTAGCGATGGTAGCGATGGTCATTTGCGTGAATCTAATACAGAATCCGGTATGGAAGGGCTGGGAAATTCAGGTCCTCCCCAGTTTCTAAGAATGGATGGCGGTGCGTTTCCATCGCCGTATTATGGACAGTTATTACCGACCCCGCAAGGTCTCTCCGAAGCGCCGTTTGTTTTTCTCGATCCGGCGTCGTTTTATGGCGCCATGTACCGTCCACACCTGATGGAGGCCGCCCCACAAGGGATGTTCCCACCCGGTGCTTTTGCCGCTGATCCAGTGACAGGCCAAATTATGATGATCCCGCCTGAAGCTTACATCCCCATGGGTAAGTAATCAGAACGGTTTTCGTTAATGACAGTGAATTCATGTGGGAAATCATAACCCGTATTTCTTCGAAGACGCCGGCAACATGTATTTGCCTCGATTTCTGATCGGTTCATTTCCTGTGATTGGTCAGAAAGATCACTTTTGTTTTGTTTTCGACACTCCACAAAAAACTGCTCTATGGCTGTTGTAAAGCCAGTACCTATTTCATCACATCTGATCTAGAGCAGTTTTCAATTGAATGTCGTAAAACCAAAACCTACTCCGGCCAATAACAACAGACGCAGACTATCTAATAAACCAACCAGAACTCGAAGGAAATACATGTAACCGGCGCTAAGCGCGGGAAAACGCGCGCGAGCAAGTCACTTCTGATTGGTTGAGTGGCGCGCGATTTTTATCTCGTGAACACGCGGTCACGGGCACAGATATGCAAATTTTCACTCGTTCCATCATCCGTGTCCTTTTTTAAAGTGCCTATCACCCCTAGAAAGTTATTTTCAGAATCAACTCTATGTACATTGAATAGTTGAATGGTAAAATATTTCTTGTTTTGAACGTCGTGTTAGTGAGTTATAGAGATTTGAATTTACAAAATGCTAATTAGATGACGTCAACCCGGGAATCATTTATTATACAACTACTTTTTTCCACCTCTAAGTAATATTTTTTACGAATCAACTGACTTTCCACAGTTTATTTTTAGTATTTTTCAAATTAATTATCCTCAAGCTGTAAACTGGGCATTGTTAATTGGCGTAGAAATAATGGCAAATTCCCGGGTTGACGTCATCTAATTAGCATTTAGTAAATTCAAATCTCTATAACTCACAAACGCGACGTTCAAAACAAGAAATATTTTGCCATTCAACTACTCAATGCGCGTAGAGGTAAATCTGAAAGTAACTTTTTAGGGATGATAGGCACTTTAATTCCCCAGTGTATTAGGTGTTAAAAGATGATTGCTGTAACTGAATACTTTGTGTGACTTTGAGTAGAAACAGTCAAAGAATTGATGATCAACTTACGTGTAAAATAAGTTATATAACATCCTCTCACGTGTCACGAAGCGAGTTCCGTATTACGTAATGTCTCGTTTGAGACATTAGAGAGCTTAAGCAACGACGACGGCAACGCCATGAAAAACGTCACTTGTAAAAAGGATTCGCGCTTTTTTAAACTACTTTGCAGTTGTTCCAATTTGTTTAGTTTGTCTAATGCGACCGGATTGTCCAGGAGCTAAATTTGAAGGAATGGCTTACCAGTTCAAATGGAGAAAGGAAAAATAACCGTCGCGTGTTCACGTTCTCCATAAAACCTTTAATTGGATCATTTGACGTTGTTGTTTTGCAGGGAACGGCAAAGAAATGTACCAAAATGTAAAACGCACGTGCAACACGTGCAACACGTGCAAAGGCATTGTCTTCGCTCATTCAACCTATTGTTTTGTGCCGTTCTCGCTGCCGTCACCGTTGTGATTGCTTAAGGCTGGTTCTCATATAATCGTTCCGGTCGTCCCGGTCGTCCGAGTCGTTTCAAAAAGTGTACGGACGACCGGGACGATTATATGAGAACACTTCTGAGACGACCCGGGACGATCGCAAACGACCCGGACGACTGGGACGATCGCGGTCGCTTGGATAGAACTGATTTCTATCCGGACGACTGGGACGATCGTGAATAATCGGGGACGATCATTTGAGAACTGCTCTCAGGCGACAGGGACGACTGAGGCGATCGAAGCGACCTAAATCTACCCCAGAATGCAGTATTATCGCCCAAAACATGTTGTCGGACACAGTTTACGACTGCGCTATTGACGTTCGAGACGACCGGGACGATCATATGAGAACCCAAATCGCTTGAGTCGTCCCGATCGTCTGAGTCGTTTGCAAAAAAATTTTGAAACGATTCGGACGACCGGGACGACCGGGACGATTATATGAGAACCAGCCTTAATGCGTATTTATGTCGCGCTAAGTTTTCTTAATTGTAAACTGAATGCGCTTATTTGTAAACATCAAGAAAAACTAAAATTAACCTTAAGTTGTTTCGTATTCAAGAGATGGCTCTTAGCGCCCCTTTGGTTAAGCCACAAAGCGTAGCAATGCAAAACCAAAGCAATTGCGAAAATACTTTCAACACTCAATTGAAAACCGCTCTTTCAAACAAATCTCACTAACGCAATACACCATTCAAAATCAAAATCCCTGAATCACGCTCGGAAAAACGTGCGCAAGGCAAGTCACGGTTGGTCGTGCACATCCTATGTTTGTCGGATTGGTTAGCTCGTGTTGTACGCATTTCAGTTCTTATTATAGATGCGACTATTGACCGTTATTCCCTAAGGCGGCTAAAATGATCCTTGATACATATTTCCTTTTCTTCTTGTTTCTAGTTGCGGCCGAGAACGCATTTATGAATCCGATGATGGATCCCAGATTTCACGCCATGTGGGGTATGCCGGGAGCAATAGACGAGGCGCAGTGGCAGCAGTTTTACCAGATGATGCAACCATTCCAACAACAACAACAACATAAACAGCAACAACAACAGCTTCTTGAACAAAGCAAGCAAGAGTTCCTGTTGGGTAAACAGAGCGCCCAGTTTCCTGTTGCGTCTTATCCCTTCCATTATGGTGACAAACATGTTGAGCAGAAGCGAAAGGTAATTAATAAAATAGAATTGTTTATTTTTCTTACTTATAGGCAATGTTCGTATGACATTGTAATAATTATGTGTGAAAACAAGAAAACACGAACTGAAAATAAGCGATTTTTTCGTTAAGCGAACGGAGGCAATCGCGTGCGGCTTTTGGTTGTTTTAGCGAACACACAGAACAAAGCGAACGGATTGCGAGCTAAAAAGCAGCCATTCTCTTTGATCACATCGTTTAGAGGATTTTATCTAGAGATTCAAAAGTTAGAACTTAACGCAATTGTGTTTGTAGGAGGAGATGCAAGACGTCAAGTCCACAATACATCAACAGAAATCACGTGAACATCAACAAGAGTCTTCGGAAAGTCAACCCAAAGAAACTGTGACGAGACCAAAGCCAGACGCAGCTGCGCAACAAGAACGCGTGCAGCGCATGCCTGCTTCACGTGACACTGAGTGCGGTCAACAGCAGGAAACATCCAATCAGCGTGATGATAAATCGGTGATTGACAGCCGCTGGATGAAAGAAGCCCATCAAAAGCTAACTGAAAAACAGAATGCAGTTCAAGCTAAACTTGATGCTCAGGTGATGATTCATTTAAGTAATGATCCGCATAAGAAGGATAGCGCTGAACGGCAATGCACGATGGAATGTCAACTTTTTTCATTGTTACAACTAGTGATCTCATTGGCCTAGACTCAAAAACCACTAAAAACTTAAGGTTCAAGGTGCATTTTGTCTAATTTTTTTAAGGTTTCAAGTAATTTGAGACCAAATGGCACAACATGCAATTTTTAAAAGATATTGTATTTGGGGAACTTCATCAAAGAAGCAAAATTATTTGCTATTGTCTTCTGCTATTCTGATTGGTTAAGCACGAACATTTCCTAACATTTATTTGACGCAAATGGATTTTCTTTATTTTTATAATGAAATATAATTATTAACAATCAGCTCCTCCTCTATTCTTGAAATCAAAGACATTCTATGTGGGAAAGAGCCAATGCGGCAGAACAATGAAGTTTGCTATCGTTCTTATGTGGAGCATTGCTTAAATGTAATGAAATGTCGCTGAATAAGAAAGATACTATAATGCTGCCCATGTTCTCAAGTCAAACACAAGTGGTGACTACAAGTTTATTTTTCCATTTTTCTCTATGTGGTAATGTTACAAAATATTGTGCTTTAGCACTCTTCGAAAGCAAAGCCTGAGTTTATCATTTCTTTATTTCTATTCTTTATTCATTTTCAGGGGCAGATGGCCAAACAGATTAAAGAGTACTTGTCACTAGATCCCGTGTCCCAGTTTCCATTCACAGGGCCACAAACGTCCTTCCTCAGGGACAACCCCTCAGTAAACCTCTCCGTACCTGTGACCAGCGGTTCAACCCGATCACCGGAAGTAGAACGTAAAAGCGTCTCTCCAAAGACTGTTTCCGCTGCCGTCACTCTCTCAAGCTTGGAAAAGTCACGAGCTCAAGAGCACAATTCTGCGGGAGGTTTGTCGCCTCAAACAAGCAGCGACGCTCGCGTTGTAACTGCTCAGAACAGCGTTGTAGACCGTGTAAAATCTCCACGATTACAGCCTTGGGCAGAATCGACGAGTTCCAATGAAATAGGTATGGGAAAAATATATTTCAGTTTGTAATTTTCTTTAATTTAAATTTTCCGCAGTCAAACCACAAGCGAAAAATGTGTGCAACAATGTTAGGTAAGTTATTTGTTTGAAGTTATTAGTTTTACTTCGCGCCGTTGCCCACTATCTGAAAGCGTGGGATTGGCTATGTTTACTGTTGTCTCAAATCTTAGCCACTGTACTGATGTAATAAACGTTCTTTTTATTGTGCAGTGGAAACGCCGCGAAGGCTAGAAGCACAACCCAACTTGGTGGGCGAAAGGCTTGTGTCGCGCGAATCCCGTGAACTTCCAACCGGTCATGTCCCAGTACCATTCCCTCAGAAACTTATGGCTTTTGGAAACATCGCATCTGAACGTCTTTTGAAAGAGAAAGGTGAACAGGACTCTGAAAGACAGAGATTTGATGGACCTTTTCGGACTTACGACAGAGGTCTTCCTCTAAACTTTAACGAAATGTCGCGCGGTGATTCTGAGAAACCTATGCCAGGAAATTTTGGACACCATTTACCGAGAAGGGAAAACTCACATAGAGTTCAATCTTACGGCGAGATGATGACTTCGTTTGTCAAATCGGAGATTGAACGAGCAGAGAAAGAAATGCAACCTGTAAATATCGGACTAAGAGAAAGCGTTGAATCACAGGAAGACTCCAGAGGAAATTTTCCAGCGCTGATTTCACGAGAAAAGTTATCGCCACCAGAACATCTCGAAAGCGAGTCCGATTATGAAGACGATTTCAGGACCAAGTGCGAACTTAGGAGAATCGCGTCTTCTTTCGTGCCTCTCAAACCAGACCTGGAAAACAAGGAGAATTCCACAATCTTTTCACTGAGGCCGGTTAAGTCCGAAGCCGAGCGAAAAGAAATCCGAGATAACATCGATCGGCTTCGATCGATGGCGAAGCGGCGGAACAGCAAAAACCGCTTCAAGGGGTTTAGTCGTCAGAGTGATCTTCGGAGCCCGACAACGATTTTAAACGGCGTGACAAGCGCTGTCGGCGGCGATGTGGCGGGCGTGGAGTCGGTGGAAAAGGAAATGCGGATGAAACTAGCAGAGTTACAGAAGAGATACAGAGAAAAAGTCAGGGAACTCGCACGGCTGCAGCCCAAGTATGGGTATGTTATTCATTATCTGTTTATGTGTTGTAATTATAACTTTTTTAATCCTCACCTCTGCTGCGCGCAGTTCTCTCATTTAAAAACGATTTCACGCATGTGCGATCGGATGGACTGTCTTCTTGGTTATTAATTTTGGACCTCCAGCAATTTAAGATGTTTTTAATGACTCGAAAGTTATCATTATTTACTTTGGTTTTGCTTGCCTGGGCTCTGTAATAAGTTCTCTTCTGTAAGCTTATTTATCGAGCTTTCTGTTAGTTCCGTGTTGTGACTTTTTCAAACCTTAATGTTGTCATATGTGCTACACTCGTTTTGTAAAAAAAAAAAGTTGTCATGTAACTCCTGTCTGTGGCATTCCGTGACCGTGTTACTTCATCATTTAGAGAAAAAAATTAGCTCAACCTAGTGAACTACTGTTTAATGCCTTGTGTTACATGTGGCCTCTTCAGCTTTACTTGTTATTTGAATTTTCTGTTACTTTTACAGAGTTGATGATGGTAACGGAAAATCTACACCAATCAAAAGAGGACCCGGGAGGCCCCGGAAGCGGAAGTACTTTGGAGCAAGTTCCAAGGGTGACAAACATTCCCCAGTACCAACCACTGACGAAAATAGGGAAGGCGCAGAAAACCTACCAGCAAGTAGGTCTCAGTCTCCCGAGCCAAACGTTGTCGCAAGCGAGTCGGAGAGCCTTTTATGCAAGGAAAGCGAGCCACCCAAGAAAAAGAAAAAGAGGATGAAACATAAGACTCCTATGGAGCAAGAAGGACACAGCACAGCAACACCGACCCTCGGGATAAGTCCCGTGGAGCTTACAGTAAGTGGTGTGCTGCCAAAGTTGGCATTCATTGCAGTGAAGCCCACTTATAACTCGCGATGTTCGCTATAAACTCAAACAGAAGCTCATAACAGACGTGATAAGCTTCTGACTCAAATGACATGCAAACATTTCGTACATTTTGAGTTCGTTCTTTCCAAGATTTTCTTCCTTTGAAACACATGCTAATAATTTGTATGGCAAAATGACGATCATCTTGATTAACCGTGAAATTTGATCCATTTGATCCGTTCGTGTACCCGTTTGGACCGAATTTGCTTTGGGAAGGCGGCGTAGACAAGTGTGTTGGACATTGGACTTGTTATACCTTAGCCGTTCCTCTCCCATGCTAATGTAAAGAGTTAACTGTTTGTTATCCTACCCGACCTGTTGAATTCTTTTTTTTCACTTTGTAATATCCCTAACTGATTAAGTAGCCGTTAATCATTTTCGTATCCAATATTTTTTAGGACATCCAAGTTCCCACTGTGAAAAAAAAGAAGTCTCGCAAGCCATCTGCTGTAGAAGAAGAGGTAAGCTTTAAACCATTCCTCGGCAAACTTCGTTTCCCCCTACGTTTCTCGTCTCGTTTTTGGGTGATACCGTATGGTGTTTTACTCTTAGCTGTTTTGAAATCCCACTTTCTAGATTAATCAGTTTACACCTAATTGCAGAGACGTTGTCATACCAAATAGGAATTAATTACCTCAATGGTATTCGCAGAAGTTTTATTTCACATACATGACCTTTCAACTAATATTGCTTCCAAACAAATTTATCAAGTAAATGAATTAATTTTTATCTCAGGAATGAATAGCGTATTTATTTCTTAACAATTTCTCTTCTTTTCTATGTGAATATTGTTAAGGTGTTTATTCTTATTTAGTATTTAGTATTTTCTATTCCAACGTTTCCGCAATTAGGTGTATGTTTCCCGTGAGAGCTCGGGATTTAACAGTACAGCGAGCCATTGGACACCATCGGGACCAGCAATAGCTGTCTGCCTTACAGAGAGTTTAGGTACAGACAAACAAGTGAAATTCGGCCGGGAACAGCCAACTAGTCTTACAGAGAGTCCACCTTACAGGGTGTCCTCCTGACAGGGTGTCCGCCTTACAGAGTGTTCGCCTTACAGGGTGACCGCCTGACAGGGTGTCTGCCTGACAGGGTGTCCGCCTTACAGGGTGTTCGCTTTGAGAGAGTTGCCTTTAATAAGCTTTTCAACGTCAAGAAAGCGAAAAACTTGAAAGTTTTCAAGTTGCTCAAATCCTACCTTAGCTCAAATATTTATTTCGTTCGCTTGTATTTTAGTCCGCTGTAGCGCTTTCCAAGTCCAAACCCACTGATGTAAAGAAGAAGAAGAAAGCCACCGGTGCTGGAAAACGTGGAAAAGAATCGCCCACAGAAGACGCGCTTGAGCAGCAGGTCACTGCACAACAACCAACTGGTAAGCAAAAAATACTTAGTTGGACAGATGTTTGTTTATTGTTCAAGGTTCAGTAGTTAGGACCTAACCCTTTCACTCCCGGAGTCAGTTATGGAGACATGTATAGTTTAGTTCTAACTTTTGAATCTGTCTTCGAAATCCTATGATGTAACCACTCAAATGAAACCCCTTCGACAGTACTTTTGCATGGTGCCATTTGTATTACAATATTTTACAAAATGGAGTTTGGGATTTTTCTTGTGAAGTTTTATTTTTGGTAGTCTTTGGAGTTAAAGGGACGCTGTCCCGCCGAAATAGAAAATTTTCCTTAGTCTCTCTTACCTGCGAGCTTTTCATTCAAATGCAGTTTTAAAAGAGTAAAAACGTCAAGCAAAACTGCATTTGAATGAAAAGCTTGATCTCTTTATTGCCGAAGAGTTGGTCAGAGCTATTTGCAGAGAGTAGTAATTGATAGTTTGTGAGATCTATGGAATGTTTTGACCGCTAATATTTCAAACATGAAAAACATGTTAAAAATGTTTCCGCGATTTATTCAAAATCGAACAGTGTAATTTGTTTGACATTTCTCCATCTAGTGTGCCACACTGTGTAGGTTATGGCGCATTTATTCGCTTGTCGCGGGTAGCCCCAAAATCGAAAGATATTTAGGAAAATTTGTTTTTCCCCATGTTTGTTTACCGTTGCTATTTAAATGCTGATTAGCATAAAAAGAGCATCGTCCATCCGGTATCAAATTCAGATTCATTAAGGTAAAGTAAGATTATGTATAAGCGCATTCAAAAAGGGAAGTGTGACCCCCCAAAAAAAACTACTTGCAGCCACCTTAAGTGCAGGATTGCAAGGATGGAAGTGGATTACCGTTCCTCGAATTTGATTTCTTGACCGCCTGTCAAGAAATCAAAATTGTCATTCTTGTGGAAGTTTGACCTTTTTAGCTGTTTTTAGCAGTCAAGGTATTCTTGTCAGCTTCTGTGCATCGACAGCTGTATTCGCGAAGTTTTTTCAGTTTCCCCCTAAAGATTATACTGGAGAAAGTAAGACGCTTTTGAACAGTTTTTTTATGTGGCGATGCTTCGATGTCTTTAGGACTGAAAGGATTTAAGCGAAGTTTGTTTTGGAAATTATTTACATAGTTTCTTTGTTTGCAGCTGTTCCTGAAATGTGCGCCAAAGAACTCGAATGTAACGCTGACTTTACGGAACCAGAGATTCCGACCAAGAACACAAAGACGAAGAAACTAAAACCGAAGAAACGAGCACGTCCGAAGCTAACCATCAACACCCCGGAAAGTTACGTCGGCAAGGTGGACGACGAGTCACCGCTGGGCAGTGCAGCTGCTTCGTGTGAAACACCTCCATCGACCACGAGCAAGAAAACCAAGGGGAAGAAAAAGAGAAGAAAATGTATCGCAGCCACTCCTCCTAAGGCCAAATTCGAATTTCCGGATGTGACGTCACAAGACGAAAGCTTCTCCGAAAACAGCAGCGTGTCACCAAACGAGATTGCGAAAGAAGTTGTTGCTATGGCGGCGAAACAAATGGAAGCGCAAAGAAACAGCAGACAGTTTCCGAGTGATAATGATGACGAGGTTTTTACACATAGTCACGATGGCCGTGATGGTTTGAGTTTATTGGCGCAGGCGTCCTTTGAAACCGCTGGCAAATCGACTAAACGCAAGAGATCCAGCGAAAATTCCGCGCTTTCTGAAGACCTTTCGCAGAAGAAGAGGGGACGACCCAAAAAAGACACAGAGTCACCATTGTCTGAGCCTGGTAAGTTACTTCCTGATACGCCTGTTGTTGTGAAGATTATAAAAAACTGCGTGACAAATTTTAATGATCTGTATAATAATTTTTAGGTATGATCTTTCGGCGGGAGATAAACAATCGAAGTTGAGACGATTTTGTCCAGGTTTTACGTAAATATACTTGATACCGTGTCGTCGCAAGAATACATTTGATTACACTATGTTGCTTAGTACCCTCTCTTGTAAAAATCACAGGTGATGGCATAGAAACTGTTCGATCTTTGAATGAAATGATTTGTTTTATTAACACTTAAACGCTTTCACTGTAGATGCTCCAGTCGCTCCAAAGAAGAAGAAAAAGAAGAAGGTCCTAGAAGAGGTATATATTTTTATTCATTTAACTCTTTTCTTCCCAGAGTCAAACGACATGTCTTCCATATCTTGTCGTTCTGCCTGTTGAGTTCTAGCTTCAAATAGCAAATTGTGATGATCGATTTGAAGCTTTGCCGATTTTTTTTCAGCATTGGAAGATTCAGTTTACAATGCTCGAACTGGGGTCGATGTCCTTGAATAACTTGATGTTTTTTTAAGTTTAAGACGCTTAACCTTATTGTGCTGCACAAGATGATTCTAATTTTACATTTTTAAGTTACGGATTAAGATGTACTTAAAAGTGTGTTTTTTCCTTCAGGATTCAACAAAAGAGCCTAAAAAGAAGAAAAAGAAGAAGAGGAAGAAGAAGAAGAAGGTTGCAACCTCAAAGGAAGAAATTCTGGAGGAGAAACCGACAGAAGTACAACAAGAAGAACAACCCGAGCCTCCATCTTCCGAACAACAGGATAAGATTGAAATTAAACAGCCAGAAATGTCGGCGGCAAATGAAGACAGCGAGCAGGACGAAGACGTGTTTCGACCCGCTGCTGAAGTAGGCAAGGACGCCAGGCCAAGCCATTCTACTTCCGGTATCCCGCGTGAGGGCGATGACATGAAAGGAAGTATTTCATCGTTGCTAAGCGACGAGTGGCAGCCGAGGAGGAGTGAACGAATCTTCATCAACAGCAGCGTGACTACCAACTCTAGTCCCAGTCCTCTCTCGCCCACTGGGAAGGGAAACGAGTTCCTTTACGGAAAGAAGACCAAGAAAGGACCTGGGATCCGAGCCGTGAGTATTAGCTGCGAATTCGTGCATGTTGGTCCGAGTTCTCACTTGGAGATTTTCCCCAATCATGTACAGCGGTTATTAATATTTATTAGTTTGGAGCTACTACGCAGCTTACTATTTGTAGGGGAGCGTTGTGTACGCCGCAAATATCGGCTGCCTGGGAACTAAGGTATTTCGCTGCTGGCGAGACGACTGGCAAAAATGTTGGCATTGCATGGCAAAGGGAGGCATGTTTGGATCTTGCAATGGCTTTTAAGGAGGCTCGACTCAGTTTTTTGTGCCGTGGCTTGTATGTTTTGAAATCAAAATTTCATAGATAAGACAAGACATGCTTCGGTTTTCGAGTAAATCAAAAATCATTTTTAGGGCATAATAGACAAAACAGTAATAAAGTAAATAATTTGCATAAAGTTGTTTCGTATTCACGAGTTTGATCTGATTCCCTAATGAAAATTTCGTTTCCTCATGAAACAGAAAAGCAGCCGATCAGACTCCCAAGTGGAGGAGGAACTCGCGGAAAGTGACGTCATCGCCCCACAAAAAGTAAAGAGCAAAGCCAAGAAGAAGAAAGGGCCTGGTAAAGGGAAGAAAAGGATACCTTCAGATGAGGACTACGAACCTCTAAAAATTTCCAGAAGAGCGCGCTCCAAATCCAGACAGCCGGTGCAGTGAATTTTTGTTCTTTCAAATTATTTATTTCCATATATGTAATACAGTTGATCCTCTCGTAAGCGACCACCCAAAATGCAAAGCTAAGGCGACCACCCAAAATGCAAAGCTAAAGCTAAGTTTTGGTATTTTGGATGAGTGGTCGTTTAGAAGAAGTGGTCGCTTACCAGAGGTGGTCGCTTACAAGAGGTAGTTTCTTACGATAGGTGGTCGTTTAGGAGAGGTGGTCGCTTACGAGAGGTAGTCGTTCACGATAGGTGGTCGCTTCCGAGAGGTGGTTTCTTACGATAGGTGGTCGTTTAGGAGGGGAGGGGAGGGGAGGGGAGGGGGGAGGGTGACAGTTGTTTAGTATTCACGAGTTGGCTCATAGGAACCTTTGATCGATTTTTAGATTCTCGCACTGACTCAACTGTCATCGCTCTATCTCTTATTAAACTGTGTCCTTTCTTTCTTTTGCAGATTGACTTCGACGACGAAGACGAAGAAGCCGACGATCTTCGAGAAGATGAGGAGCTTCATGAGGAGGCAGAAATTGACGTGCAAATCAGCATAACCGACAAGTTAGATACGTCCGAAGAAGGATCGGAAGAGAAAGGACAACGAAGTGAAGGTGCCGAGAACGGAAATGACGTAAAACCGGAAGTAGATGAGGAGAAAATGAAAACGGAAGTGACGGATGATACAGAAGATGTCGAGATGGAAGTAAATGAAAAAGTAGAAGACAAAAACGAAACAGAGGAAACAATAAAGGCTGATGTTGTTGAGGAGTCTAAAGAGAAGGAAAGTACAGAGGTCAGTGTGTCTTTTAACCCTTAGGGCCGGTTAATTAAACGATGTTTAGAAGGTGTTTAAACAAAACCGCGGTCTTAACCAATTTCAATCTGGCCAACTCTAATATTTAAACGTTTTTTACTGTAAACAGTGTCCAGAAGGCATGTAGCACAGACCTTAAAATTACACACTTATATAAAGATGTGGAGGTCCATTGATTGTCTTAAAGGGAAAGTGTTCTAGCTGAAATATCGTGTTTTCATGATTATGGCCAGGAGCTTGCTTTAGTATCTTGAAATAGGAAGAAGAAATCGCCAAGAGTGATAAACGCAAAGAAATGTGAAATGAAAGACAAAATAACGACTAAAACACTCAAAATTCCAGCAGAATTGAAACTGTGATTTCTTGACCGCCTGTCACGAAATCAACATTTATGAACTGTAATCCCCTTCCATCCTTGTAATTCTGCACTTTTTCTTAAAACAACTGCTTCTATTTTGCTTTATAGAATCCTTTTATCCAATTAAGTTGTATATTTGGTGGCATTTGGCGATATAACATGGAAATGAAGTAAACACAGTTTGGTTATTTCGGCGGGTCAGTGCCCCTTTAAACCGCGGTCTAAGTTAGAGTTCGTTAAAATAACCGATCCTTACAGTTTTAAGAGTGCCAAAGTACACAGATCCCAAATATCATTTCAAAAATAATGCATAACAAACCGCAGCTCCAAAAATAATACTCTGTAGATTTTAAAAGAACTTTTCGATGTGTTTTTCTTTTTCAGGAAATTAACAGGAGTGAAGAGATGACGGAACAGAAAGAGACTACCTGTGAGCGAGCCTTGTCACCAGGTTTGTCTTTATGTCTTTTTGTTTTCCACATGAAAGAAGCCAAAATGATAGTTATACGATAACTCAGTTATGTTGCGCTAATGACTGGGGATTATTTAATTTTGTTTATATTTTGTTTATTTTTGTCCTTTCAGTTGACGTTCGTTTCACGTTTTTGATTGAGGAATTACGAGAAGGCTCCAAACTTCTCCTTCCTGTTGAGTCTGTCTTCTACCCAGGACGTATCAGTACATTCAACGAACCCGACCTGTGAGTTATGCACACATTTTCTTTAATTTTCATGTGGAGAATAACTATTGCAATAATACAGGGCCCGGTTGTTCGAAAGCCGGTTAACGCTAACCCAGGATTAAAACTTAACCGAGGATTTAATTTCTCTTGTTAGAAGTGTCTTCAAAAACTAATTATAAATTACATACGAAAACAAGTCAGAGACGAAACTAAAGGGCAAAACTACTTTGGAAAAATAATCATTAATTATTTAACTGGAATCAAAATTGATGCTAACCCTGGGTTAGTTTAACCGCGCTTTGAACAACCCGGCCCAGGATTCTAGACTCAACGCTTATTTTAATTTCAGATTCGGGGTGGTCCTAGATGGTGAAAGGGGCAGACGACCCGCGCACTGGAAGTCCACAGAACAACTGCTTACTCGGGCGGTAAGTTGATACAAGAACACACGCGATGTTTTATTATTGGGTCTATAAGTGAGAATTCATTGCACAACTGCGAGGGTTTGAGAGCCCTCCAAACAGGTTTACTTTTGACTTAGACTACAAGTTTAAATTTTTCCCTATCTCAGCGCGTCATGGCTCCTCGCTGGCGGTAATTTTCTCACTCGCTCGCGTGAACACTCGCCCGACCTAACCCTGATGGAATGAGACTACTTATGGTCTACTTTTGACTTGAATTATATCCGTTTTGTGACAGGTGAAGGATATTCAGCCGCCTAGTGCCAAGTTTATCCCCATTGGAACACGTGTGTGTGCGCACTGGAGTCCGCAGTATCGGTGCTTTTACCCAGGAACTGTTACAGAAGGTGAGATTTTAAATCCCAGCAGTCTCCAATTACAAAATTTAAAAAAAAAAAACATTTTGGAAAATATTGAAAAAATAACAACACCCTATTAGCCTTAGTAGGTTTCGTTTGAATGCTTACACTCATCATGAGTGGTCACACGGTTTCATCCACACAACAGTTAGACCAATTTGCACGCTATAATAAAACAGTACCACAGAAATTTCCTGCATTGAAATGGTCATAGTTCAGCTTTAAAGAATTTTAACAGACAAAAGCCAGACAATCCTTTTGATCTTAAACTTGTAGTATGGACATTACAGCGGTTTTTAGTTGAGTGTCGAAAGTAATTTCGCGATTGCTTTGTTTTTGGCTAACTGAAAAAATCTCGCGCCACTTTCTTCACAGGAGACCCAAGCGTAATGTTTGCATTTGAATACAATGAGAGTTGAAAATAAGAGTTTGTATGGCGTTTGTATCCACGTTTCCAGCACGCTACAAGAAAACAGCAGAGTGACAATTTTGTCCTCACTGACAAAAATTTTTTAGCATTACGCACCTGGTGGGTCGTGGTAATCTTGATAATCGTATACATATAAGTTCGGAATAATGGCAAACAATGCCAAACATTGATGTTGGCATTAACTGTGTTGACTGATGAACAAAAACAAGTATTTTTATTCGCGTCTAGTGGCCACAATTGTCTGGTCAAGCAGGGACTGGAAAGTCCTATCACAGTTAATCGAGGGACTGGTTATGAAACCTTGCAGACTTCAATGGCGATAACCAAGGAGCTACAATTTATGTTAAACCGTACTTGACCGTGCACATCTTTTGTTTTTTGATCACACGCTATGACTGAATAACTTAAGAGCACCATTTCAATTGGTCAGTTGCTCGAATAAAAGATCAACGTCTATTGTGTTGTGCACGGTCAAGGCCGAAAAACGTTAGTAAAAACATCGAATAAAGACATTTCTCAGGTTTTATAGTCATTGCACTTTATTAACTGTGGTCCTATGTTGTCGAAAACATCATCGATGCGTTAAAAAGAAACGAAAGAACGTTGCCGTTATATTTCATTTTGTCTAATTTTATCATACAAAAGAACGTCGATTCTTAACAATAGCGGAGGAGGTTCCCTTTAAACCTTTAAACCTTTACACTTCATAAAAAAAAACACGTCATGCGTGACACACTACGCGTTTGGGCTGCCTAGGGTTTCCTTAAGCCGCAAGGTATGTGCTATTGGTTTTCAGAAAAAACATTCTTACGTTATCCTTTTAGTGGCACGTCGTTGTTTTGGGCAGAAAATTCGAGCCAATTTCAATTCGACACGGGTCGAGCGGTGGAGCTCGCTCACTCGCCTTCCTTGTGGTCATATTATACAAATTGCGTGGAAGTGCTGTGTATGGATAGCAGGCAGCACAATGTAATGTTTCGTGATTTTTCTTCAGTATTTCCCTTTCAGTTATTTACGGCTAAATTTTTAAACGCCAAACAAACTCTTATATTCAACCTTCATTTTATTCAAATGCAAATATTATGTTTGGGTGTCCTGTACTTTCTCAACCAATCACAAGTGAAAACTAAAATACATCGTGACTTGCTTGCACGCGTTTTCCCGCTTGGTGCTGTTGCGTGTATTTACTACGAGTTCTGATTGGTTGATTGGATTGTCTGCGTCTCTTGTGATTGGCCGGAGTGATTACTATGGTTTTGGTTTTACGACACAAGTGAAAACCGCTATAATTTTGCTTTGCTCGCTCTTAGCACCGCCAGACGAGAAGGAAGTGGAGGGAAAAATTTGGATCGAGTTCGACGATGGAGACAGCGGATTTTTCCAGTTAAATGAAATCAAGAGAATACACCCGGACTTCCCTGTAGAAGGTATAAATACTCTCCTCCAACCCCCCCCCCCCCCCCCCTCCTGAGGGGGGGGGGGACTCTCATATAAAAGTGACGGGGGTGATGGTCGTTCCTTTTAGGGTTGGCTTTATTCATGGTTTGGTGCCACTAAGGGCGTTTGAATCGAAAATGACCACTATCAGAGTTATTCTGGTGCCTTTTAGGAGACAGGAACTGGTACCTCTTGTAGGGGTACAAATTCCTGTGAGCCACACCCACAAAACAGGTTTCTGGTACCTTTTAGGAGACAGGAACTGGTACCTCTTGTAGGGGTACAAATTCCTGTGAGTCACACCCACAAAACAGGTTTCTGGTACCTTTTAGGAGACAGGAACTGGTACCTCTTGTAGGGGTACAAATTCATGTGAGCCACACCCACAAAACAGGTTTCTGGTACCTTTTAGGGGACAGGAACTGGTACCTCTTGTAGGGGTACAAATTCATGTGAGCCACACCCACAAAACAGGTATCTGGTACCTTTTAGGAGACAGGAACTGGTACCTCTTGTAGGGGTACAAATTCCTGTGAGCCACACCCACAAAACAGGTTTCTGGTACCTTTTAGGGGACAGGAACTGGTACCTCTTGTAGGGGTACAAATTCCTGTGAGCCACACCCACAAAACAGGTTTCTGGTACCTTTTAGGGGACAGGAACTGGTACCTCTTGTAGGGGTACAAATTCCTGTGAGCCACACCCACAAAACAGGTATCTGGTACCTTTTAGGAGACAGGAACTGGTACCTCTTGTAGGGGTACAAATTCATGTGAGCCACACCCACAAAACAGGTATCTGGTACCTTTTAGGGGTTCCTTTCAAAATTACCGATGATCACCGCTGTCAATGTTATAGGGGAGTCCTGCCCGGGATTCAATGCTTGTTTCTCTATTTGTTTCAACACTCGTGTTTGTTATTTGAGTTAGATTTTAAACCAATGAACGTTTGCATTTGGGAAAAGGTAAACAGAACTGCCGATTTATTCTGCTATTTTTCAACTTCAGATGTAGAACCCACGCCCACCCTGCCAGAGAAAAGGCCTCGGTCCAGTTCTCTAGGTCCCTTGCAGTCAAGGGCGCCTAAGGACACGAGTTCAAGGCTACGAGCGGAGGAGAACACTTCTGAGTTTTCATCTGGAAACGAGAGTTCCGGCGAGATTCAAGCAAAGAGAAGGAGATTGCGAGGAAAAAGAAGAAGCAAGGATGATTCATGGATTGTTTCGAAGCGAACGGACAACAATACTAAAGAAAGTAACTCAAATAAAGGAGAAACGGCTCGGAGTAAAACGACAGAGAATGAGAAATCTAGCGCTGAAAATTCGGGGTCTCTTACAAAACTCAAAGATAAGAGTCAAAGCAGTTGTGACAGTCAAGAGAACAAAGTGTCGGATGCGCGTGCGCCATCAAGACAGAAATCGAGCAAAATCCGCGGCAAAACGGACACTAATGTGGAGACTAAAGAAGCGACAAGAACTGCGGAGACTACAAAACATGACTTACCGTCTAATGCTTCAGCGGAACTTAAGGAATCCGAAAAAGAAATTCATTCAAGTGACTCCTCCCTCAAAACTGGGGATTATCAAAACAACCCTAAACAATCATCTGATAAGGTCCGCGCTACGGCGGAGAACAACACAGAGTCTTCAGACCAAGGGGAAGATAGCGATGCAAACTCGGATATTGACACTTCTAAAAACGAGAAGGGACCTCGTGGAGGAACAAAAGGGTCCTCAAGGACGTCAGAAAAGGACCTCAGAAGAAGGTCCTTAACTTTAAGCCTGAATAGCTCGTTTCGTTCCTCGCGGGCTGATGGCGAGAGCCCTACACGTGACGTTTTGTCAATGTCACAAGACGAGGACAGTGAGTCGTATAGTGATGCTTTCGACGAGAGTCCGCTGGTCGAAAATAAACCTTTCCAGGTGAGCGCGCAGATCGGAAATTGTATTTTAAAACTCTTTCGTGAGCAAACTCCACTAAACAAACGCTTGTCTTTGTTGGTATTTCACTTTCATGTTGAATGTTGATGTTGCCCAAATATTGCGGTTTGAAAACGTTCGGGACAGTACGGGAAAGAAATTAAGCGCGCAGAATGACCAAGGTGTGTAATGTTAGGTATTAACTTCGAAGGGCAGCTCTACAACTTGTCACCTCACTTTTATACCACTTGCTGCATGCGCGTCACTTGCTGTTCCTAATACGGTCATGTGGTAACAGCCCATCAGAAGCGAGTATTAACGTCACGTGTTTGCTTTCATTGCTTTTCAGCCTCGCTTGGGAAGAAGGCGTCGTTCAGAACTAGATCGTCTTCAAGTAGACATGAAATATTCAGGTGAATCCTCAGCTTATCTTTACTTTGTTTATTTGTAACAAATGTTCGTGATTTTAACGTTATGAAACGAACCTCATCATCATCTGTTCGAGCGCGCTCGGATGCTTTTAACTTACTTTTGCCAGTCTTTCCGCTGATCCATAGCATTAGGGAGATCACATCTAGTCATGTCAGTGTCGGTCTCCAACTGGTCAATATAAGTTCTTGCCGGTCGCCCCCTTGATGGTCCTTGATCTTTTACCGTGACTCGTGTCCCAGAAGAGCAGGTGTGAAACTACTTCGTTCTTATTTCTCCAACAGTGGCCACCAAATCTGAGTCTCCTTTCCTTGATTGTCTCAGAGATAGGTTGTATATTTCCATAGAGTGCTTCATTCGTCAAATCTCTTTAACTTACATTTACACTTACGTCATATATCATATCAAAATTCAGAAGCATTAAAAAAAAAACCCAGATTTTGATTCCAAACTTTTATGGAATTGTAGAGAGTTTCAAACTACACACCTGGGCCAAATTGTGAAGCGCCAGAGCATTTTGTTCAGCGGTTATAGGCAAACGAGTATTGGACATTTTTTAGTAAAAATGTATGGAGCGGCCATGTTGGTGTACCACTTTGGAGCGGCCAAAACTTCAAAGTCATAATTACGCAAAAAACTCATCACAAAAGATTGGATTCACTATAAGTTCCATTAAATCGGCTTGTAAGCATCTATAAGGCAAAAATAAGTTTCAACTGGTTCAATTTTGTTTATCTTTATGGCTTATTTGAAATAGCGTGACACATTGCGTGACACATTTTAAACCTTTACAAATCGGAAGCAAAACATCGTTAAAACCTGCAACTTTTCGCGAAGTATTGTAACACTAGTATCTACATACCATGTTAGAAACAGCTTTGTAGGATGTAAAGTTTAGATTTTTGAATTTTCATGACGTCATTTGCAAACCAAGAATAGACAAATTATATTTATTTTTTGCCATTTTTAATTATTTAATCATATCTTAATTTTGTAATTTATTTAATTATTTGTAATAAGCGCAGGTCCACATCGGGACTTATGTCTTGCCAACTGTATCTCTTAACCTGCTTTATCAAATAAACTATGTATGTATGTATGTATGTATGTATGTAACAACCTAGTGTAGCATCCATCCAGGCGTTGTTCCAATGTACTTGTCAAGGTCCAACTTTCAGATCCATATAGCAGGACACTCTCAACGGTTGCTCTGAAAAATCTGATCTTGAGATCTTTCTTGAGATTTGACTTCCAAACAATTTCCATTTTATTCAGAGCTGTCCACGCTTTAGCCTTTCTCACGCTCATATCTTTACTAGACTTATCTAAAACGAACCTATCTGTACAAAAATGTACCAATCCACAGCTTTCTCTTGAATGGTCACTTGCACATATTTTATCCTTAAACTCAATAGTTAGAAACCACATGACTACTATTATAAAAGACGTTCTTAACTAGCTGGGGTATAGGAATTTGGACTTTCTTTAATCGTTCTGGTTTGATTTTTTAGGACCATTATGGCAGTGGTCAGGAAGAAATTTCCAGAACAAACGTAAAGGAAAAGGGAAGAAAGTTTTCTACAAAGCCATTGTGAGAGGAGATGAAACGATATCTGTAAGTAATTTAACCTTTTTTGTAGCATTTCTCCCTTTACTTCCATAGATCGTACCACTTCAGTTCTAATGCTTTTCCAAAGCAATCACGTGTTTGTTTCCTGTAGTTTTGAAATTGTTTCAAACTACTATGACACGTTCTCCTTAAACCAGTTACAATGTTGGTCAATGCTGTCTTTTCCGCCAATTAACCGCAAATGTTTACTTAACTTTTCGTACACTGAAGCACACATGATGCATACAGCTGGCTCCAAGCTTAGGAAAACAATCTCTGATTTGTTAGAGTATATTATTGTAACGCGAGGTTCTTTAACTACTGACAAAACCAGTAAACCCATAACCAAGGCAAACACGAAACGTCTTTCAGAAATCAAAATTGCTTTCATGATAAGCTTTAGGTCGGTTTTCAGTTGAGTGTCGTAAAACCAAAACCAAAGTAATTATTCTGGCCAATCACAACAGACCTATACAATCCAATGAACCAATCAGAACTCGAAGCAAATACATGTAGCTGGTGCCAAGCGCGGGAAAACGCATGCGAGCAGTCATAAGTGGTTTTCGTTTTACTTTTGATTGGTTGAAAAAGTGGCGCGAGATTTTTTTAGCCAATCACGAAGCGTTGTAATGCAACACCAAAGCAATCACGAAATTACTTTCGATACTTGAATGAAAACCGCTCTATTGCAAAGTGAGTAATCGACGGCAGTATTTAAGTGTCATCTTTGATTGACAGGTCGGTGATTGCGCGGTTTTCATGTCGAACCCAACAAAGAATCTCAATCTCCCGTATGTTGGCAAGATCGAGAGCATGTGGGAGGGGTGCGGTGGAAACATGGTTGTACGAGTCAAGTGGTTTTACCACCCGGAGGAAACAAAACCAGGAAGAAAGCCTACTGATGGAAAGGTAGCTACTTCTGACTGTATAAATGTTGGCAATATTTTCACATATTTATGTTATAATCTTGGAAGGTCTTCTGTCTCCTGTAATTGGTCGATCATTTTGTAATTTTCACTTGCGAATGCTGGACAACTCCCTTGTATCCGCCACCCAATACTGCAGATGGTTTGAGATCTCCTGCTCTCTCAAACCAACAATCTTGAACCGTGTGATAAAATCAAGGTAATTGTTGTTCGAGAAATGGATTAGTTTCTGAAGAAACGGCACCTGGTGTTGCGTCACGAAAATTCGCATAGCGCTCGAAACGTCAGCTTTTGAATCTCTTTGCGGCGACCATTTACCCTTAAAGAGTCTGACCCACCCAGTTTGCATTGCGCGCTTCTCTTCTTGTTATGATACGGCTCTATTCCATATTTGGGCAAGCATATCACCTCTTGCACGAGTGAAATTCTCGTCTACAATACAGTATGGACTTTCGGGGGCCCTGAAAATGGCGGATGAACCAACGTAGGTGCGCAATGCAAACTGGGTGGGTCAGATTCCTTAACAACGCAGTTGATAAAACCTAATTTTCGTAAATTTTTCATTGATGTGGGGTATTTATCACAGTAAGCTGAACTCCTTTTTGTTCCTGTCTTGATTACAGCAATCTTTGTACCGTTCAACCCATGTGGATGAAAATGACGTTCAGACTATCTCTCATAAATGCGAGGTACTCACCCCAGAGGAATTCAAACGACGTTTTCAAAGTCTCGAGTCACCAGGCACCAGGACGTCTCTGTCAGATCGCGTGTTCTGTTGCATCGGGAGCTACGATCCTAATAACGAGACTCTACAGACGGAGTTGTAATCTGCGCATGTGTGGGGTGGGAGTGGTCCTCATACAACGTTCGGTTCCAGCTTGTTGCGTTCGTAATTGAACCCTTTGACTACCTGTGGTTCTTCTTCCGTTTTAAATAAACCGATTGGTTGCGATAACACGGAGATCTCCCTCCAAAAGAACCAGTGTTCGCCGGCTGCTAGGAGAAGAGGATTCCGAATTGCGTCGAGTAGATTGTGTGTTGGAAAAATTCAGTAGTGGCGCGCCGGAGAAGAAACACGTTGATGGAACTCTATATTCCTGTGTGGTTGACAGTGTTGATTTGTGCTCATTTTGCACTAGAATGTTTTAGTTACCCAGGCATGTTTCTTGTGTTCCATGGTTCTTATTTTGAGCCCGCCCTTAAATCGTAACGAAAATACATATTATATTAACGGCCAGATGAGGGAAAGCTAGAAGTGGAACGGCAACTGAAATTGGTCTTGTTCAACTCTTCCTTTCCTGTAATATAGCTGTATACTATTCCTGTACGACAAGACTGGCTTCAGTCTAAAGAGGTGTTATACTGTACGCTTAATTTGGGTGAACGAGTGCTGTCAGTAAATCATCATAAACTCCGATAAAGTCTCGTCATATCGTTGTCCAGGATACGCCCTGTGTTACTAAGCAACCACTGCGCTCAGTCAATTCTGCCTATGCTCTCCGGATAGATTTGTCCCTCTAGTACGTTCGTTAACTTTACGCTTGCTTTATGTTAGAGCCTTCACGTAAGAGTCGCGATTTGATCATTGTACATAGATTTCACCATCAAATTATCGAATAAGACAGAGAGCAGTGCAGTGCAAGTCGACGTTTAAGTCGAAGCCGCGTCACGCGTGATCTCAGAGAGTCTTGCGCAACACGCGTGTCACACTCGTAGTCCTCAGTCATCAAATTTATACATAATTTCCATGCAAACGAAGGAACACTAGTACTTTCTTTTCATCATAAGATTTAAATCATATTGTGTGCAAAAATATATAAAATATTTTTTATAAGGAAAAGTGTGGTGGCGATATCGCCAGCGAGTTAAGTAAGTTGAGTTTTGTACTGTAGGTTAATTGTAAGGAGGAAAGGATCAGTCTGTAAATATATGTACAGAACACTTCTTCTTCTAAAGATATGCTTTTGTAATATAACTCTGCTAGCTCGTCGTGAAATTTCTCGTTTATATTATACAGAGGAAATATAATAAATATCTAGTTTTAGAATGAGAAAATAAAGTTTTAGATTTTGTAGTTCAGTTGTGAATTTCTCTCAGATAAAACGTAGTCATCCTGCTCCTTTTTAGAAACACTGAAACACTGCTTAATAGCCCTTGTCACGGGTTACTTTTCCAATTTTCATGACAATAAAATTCAACGTGACTGCAACGCGCTTAAATGGCAGAAATAACTTGCCAACAGAATAGAATAGAACCAACAGAATAGAATTTAGGGAGTCCCTAAATTCTATTCTGTTGGTTCAATTTCAGTTGTACTGTCTTGAGAAAAGAATTTGATTTAAAGTAATAAAATATACAGGTTCTTCATAACAGAATTTGAAACAGGATTTTGGCGGAGATGGCCCCTCATAGAATATGGCAAAGTGTTCCATTCTCTGTAAACTAACTGATTAATAATTCATCGAGTTTAAATAAAGAAAATCACAAGCGTGACGGTGGTTTTCCTTTGGGATGATCTGGATCCGGATCACTGATCCAAGATCACTCGGATCATGCTGCATCAAAGGAACCGATGAATCCTTGTCCAGAGTGGATTCGTCGGTTCCTTTGATGACTTTTGTCACTCGCCCCACTATCCACATATAGTGGACAGTGGGACGAGTGACAAAAGTGGTAAAAATGCTAAACCGGTCAGGACACATCAAGGGACAAGAAAGTAAAGATGAGAAGTCTTTATTGTGTAATATTTTCGATTTTTCTATCGGTTCTCAATTCCGTAACAAATCGTACTATATACCCATATTTCATTACTGTGTACAGGCTTCGAGTCTGCAACACACCACGGTTGGGCTGCCTGTGCTCAAAAATGAACAAAGAGGAGCTATTATAAATATTTCCAACATATACTTATTATTATTAAACATCCTTGTAAAAATAATTTTAATAGTTATTTTGCTGAAGCCTTACTTAATCTTGGTTTCGAGGTTATAGAATATCTGATAATAATCGGGTATCGTTACGTTCGACGACAATGCAATGAACTGCGTGCGACCAAATGTTTCGTTTTAATAATATTTGATCAAAACAAGGGAAAAAAAACATGCAACGGATTCACAGAAACCAGCAAGCTCATCTAGCATGACGAAGCGAAGGCGATACACTCAATCACTTTCCTTAACAAGCGAAACATCCGAGATAACGACTGCTATGAGGTGTTGGAAAAACCCACTGGGGTCAGAGTCTTGTCACAAAGCAAAGGCGATGCACCCGATTGCTCGTTCTCACCGGCGAAACACCAGCAAGAACATGTCAACCAACTCTGTACTTTTGTTTGAAATTATTTGGAAACCACGCCAATTCAAGAGAAAAGTGGTCCCATGAGAAATAACGCAATTTATTATTCGACATGGCATTCTATATTAAAAGTGCAAATACGCATCAAAACGAGTGTAAATATGACACGTTATTACACTCTTCTCTGACCGCGCTAGGAAAAACAGTTTCAAAAACATAGTTTTAGGAGAAGATTACTGTCGTATAATAAACATTTTATTCAGCTTGAAGTTGTAAAATACGGCTGGGTATTTTTACGAGTTAGTTTTCATTTTTTTCGAGCCTTTCTCGTAAAAATACCCAGCCGTATTTCACAACTTCAAGGTGAATAACCTCTATTTATCCGCTTGAATTTTGGTCGCACGCAGTTCGCGGAATTAGTCTCTTTACTGATCTCAACTGAAAATTGAAATCCTAATAAATATGGAAAAGGCACTTTCTTCGTTTCCGGAGTAAAACTGAGATAACTGGTCTTAGCTAGTCCTATCTGTGGTCGTAAATAATCATTTTGTCACCTCATTGTGTTCTAAGAAGAAGAAATGGTGTTCACTTTGGCCAGATTTAGCAAAGGAAGATTGCATAACTGACTGAAAATCAATAAGCAGCCATTGACAGATCATCTTGAGGATGACACGTTTTGGCTAGCAACCGTCGATCATTTTCTTAATTGGATTAAGTCCATGCGGCTGGTTTTCAACGTCATCCTCACCGCGAGTACCCAACAAACTTTTTTACAAGCTTCCACGATGTTCAGTACCAGCCAATTCTCATAATTATTGTTTAACTGCGGATACGTGTGAAGAAATAAAGTGATTTTGTAATTAACTGTTTTTTACGCTCCTGTGACAAACTAACCTGCGATCAGGCGCTTTTTTTTTTTCGGAGGGAAAGTCTCGCGCTCCGAAAAAAAGAGCGCCTGATCGCAGGTTAGTGACAAACACAAAGCGACAAGATTACTTTCCATCGTGCTCAGCTTTGCGAGCGGGGGACGTGCCCGTCAACATTGAATTCGTGCTCTCTGATTGGCTAACTTGTGAAAACGCTTGTTGGATGCTCACGTAAGGCCCATCGCACTGTAATGATTAGTTTGAGAAGCTTTATATCAAACACTCGAAAGAGTGCTTCATCGGATATCCAAACACCTCGAAGTACGGTTTAAAAAATACTCGGCGGCGCCTCGTTTTTTCAACCCATTTCTCGGTGTTTTGGAAATCCTGATGAAACTCTCTTCCTTGTGTTTAAAACTAGAAAGTGTCGGGCTTGTGATTCCTATGTCAGGACTGAAACGTTTAGCGAACAGATGCATTAATTAATGCCGGTTTCCTATCTATCAGTGATCTTGCTTTCAATCTTCATCGCGCATACCAAAAAATTGCCCCCTGAAAGGAGACATTTGTTCCGGGCGTGCGCGTTACTAAAATGAACTTATAATAGATATGAACTGTGTAGCACCAATCCTATGAAATGGATATGTTTAATAAAAATGTTATTAAAGCAGTTTTGAAACTAAAAATGAACTATTATCCATGCGCAGTTGAGCTCGAACGGCCTGGGCGCTAGTCAGCGCAAGTTACCAGTAGAAGCTAAAATGGGCTCAGTCGAAGCATACTGCACTGAAAAAACGGCAAAATGACGGGATTTTTTTCTCTCCAACTAAATCATATTTCCCACCAAAATGTTCACTAGATTTTAGTCTCTTCAAAACCGAGTGTGGATGTTGACATTACGCCATTTAAAATGAGTTATACTGCTGAAAGCGATGACCGCGCGTTGAACTCCATACAAGCCTTTACGTGACATTGGTCACTTCACGGTCAAAATGACGGGACTTATTTTTTAAGTTATTAATAAAACATTTTAGCGTTTGCAGATAGAATAACAACCAAATTACTGGAATCCGAGTGTGCATTTCCGAAAAGTAATTCATAAATGGGCGAAATTTTGATTTTCCCTCCAAAAAATGGCATTTTCGCCGTGATTTTATGGGTCAAATTGGGAGCCTGGGAACGAGTTAAAAATAAGAGGCAAATGTCACCCAATTTTTTGCCATGTTCAAGAAGTTGCAAAAATACGCTACAATCCGGCTTGATTTTCGATACCGGACCAAACCATGTATATCAGTTGGATGTATACTGAACAGGGTTGATGTCATATGTTATTTTTATATGTTATTTTTACAGGATGATAAACGCTAGCATCCAGATTTAACATAATTCAGTGAGTTATAATTAGTATTTTAATACTAATTGTAACTCACTGAATTATGTTAAATCTGGATGCTAGCGTTTATCATCCTGTATCACATCTTTCTTCTCTAATATAATCATGCCCATTCCGGACCTATTTTCCGTTTCGACTTGTCCCAAATCCGCTAAAGAATGGTAATGAGATATATCAGATCTTACAATTCTATCTCAGTTCTTTTATCCTTTATATCTGCCGCTCTAAAGCAAAATACATTTATTAAATTACTGATTATTGTTTTCTAAATTCTAAATCAACTCAACGCGTTTAGAGATCTTCATGGGAATAATTTTCAGTCAGTCATTTAATAATCAACCATTTATAAATCATAATAGTAAATCCCGACTTTATGGGTTGATAAACGTGTGTTGTTCTTTATCAAGGAATAGGTTAACGACCCCAATTTTAATGTGATCCTGATCAAATTCGAAAAAAAAAGCATCAAGTGCACCTCCGCCTTAGCTTAGCCTAATTAACGGAACAGCTGTTATTTCTCTAACTCTCGATATACAGTCGAACCTACACTAACAGACACCTCCCGTAAGCGGACACCAAACCGTGGTCCAAGCGATTTATCCTCTCCAACACTACATTTTTAACCTCCCGTAAACGGAAACCTCCCGTACGTGGACACGGACACCTACCTATTCGTGGTCCACAGAGTCTAAAATAACCTCCCGTAAGCGGACAGTAAACGATATCGAGAAAATTTCTAGCAAAATAGGTTCGGTTTTAATGGTTTTAATTGTGCTTGACCTAAACAAAAGCGAAGTGTGTGTCTGAACAGTACAGTTTCATGTAGGAAACTAGTGACACTAGTCATTTCGATTCCAAAGTGTCGGATAGGGAACCGCGAAAGCAGACACTCATCGATAGTTTCTTTTACGTACCGTCTTTGCGTTTTAGAAAATAACTACATGCAATGTACATAAAATATGTACCTCTTGGCCCTTCTGTTCTGTTCACCTCCGGAGCATGGCGGATTAAGTTCATGGTCACATCAGTTCGTGTGACGCAATGCGAGATCTTCACAGATATGTGCTGTGCATATATTTAGCGGCAAGTCTTTCAATCTTGAACCGTCGTAGTGTTAAATTTTATGTGTGATATAAAAAGCAACATCCAACAACCCTGTGATGGATAATACAATTATCCAATTTATCCAATTATCCAATTATATAATTTATCTATTAAAGTGCCCCTGTGAACAAATTTTTGATTTTCATTTTTTTACATTTTCGTGTACAATTAGACTTTGTTACTCATCTTGTCAAATTTCAATTCATTACGAACATCAGAAGTCATTTTATTTTAACATTTATTTCCGAGACTTTACGGCCTTGTTCCAAGGCTTGGTTGCGAATGGGAGAAAGTTACGTCAAAGACTCAAACATACCTCACGGGTTGAAATTATAATAACAATAAGTATTGAAAATCACGCGAAAAGCAACAAAAACCTTGGACTTGTTCTTCGTACAATTTTCTATGCTGATTGTTATTATAATTTCAACCCGTGAGGTATGTTTGAGTCTTTGACGTCACTTTCTCCCATTCGCAACCAAGCCTTGGAACAAGGTTGATTTGGGGTGGTGGCTAGAATGATACTCCAAAATCAGGATGGACCACCTCGGACGCCTTATTGAGAAGCTAGGTGGTACAGTGGTACGGTAGGCTATGTAAGCCTAAGTCTAGCTGAGGTCACAGGTTCAATCCTGAGTGGGGATTTTAGATTTTCTTTTTTACACTTAAAAATTATTGAAAAAAAATTTTAAGTGTCGACATTACGTTATATAATTCTCAGTAAGTGTCCGATGTGGTCCAACCTGATTTTGGAGTATCCATTCTAGTCACATCCCATTAAGGGTGTTGAATTCCCACACGGACTCAGTGACCCCTTCATATACGTCAGTCCTAAAAATGTCACTGACCACCCCTCATTTTTAGGACTAACGTATATGAAGGGGGTCACTGAGTCCGTCTGAGAATTCGTTTCCCGTTGATTAATGGCGGCCGTAAATTCTCGGAAAAAAATGTTAAAATAAAATGACTTCTGATGTTCGTAATGGATTGAAATTTGGCAAGATGAGTAAGAAAGTCTAATAGTACACGAAAATATATATATAAAAAAAAATGAAAATCAAAAATTTGATCATAGGGGCACTTTAAAAGCTTTAAAAGACATGTACTGGTGCATTATACGCCCTCTGGTGCACTATTGTTTTCAACCTCCGGTAAGCGGACACCTCCCGTAAGCGGACACTTACCCTTGGTCCCGAGGGTGTCCGTTTACGGGAGGTTCGACTGTACTTAGTTCGAGCATAGTTATCAGTAAAGTGCAATGGTTATGAAACCTGAGAGATATCGTTGTTCGATGTTTTTGTTATCGTTTTTCGTTCTTGACCCAACCACAATAGATGTTGAAATTTTGATCGAGCAACTGACCAATAGAAATTCGAAAACGGCAAACTGATCCTTACGACAAAGCGATGAAGGAGTAAACAAAAGAATAAAACAAAATATATATATATATTCAAACAAAGTAATTAATTAATTAAGTAAGTAATTTACTACAAGTAATTATTGTACTGATCCAGGTCTACTACTGGGAGATCCGGCACCACTCAACGGTTTGTCGCTGTGGTCTTGCTGATATTTTATGTAAGGGTTAGACAATGAATGCGAGTGTTCTATGGGATATAGTGCCTCGAGCATAGATAGAAGGCCACGAGGGCGTAGCCCGAGTGGCACTTCTATCTAATGCGAAAGGGGCTATATCCCATAGGACACGAGCATTTATTGTCTAACCGTCTTAGAAAATGGTCATATCCGCGAAGAAACCATATTTTAATAGAGTCATTCACACTTGCGAATCACGTTGTTATTTTGTTTTGGACGTCGCCGTTATGTTGGTATTACCCTGGGTGCCAGAGGTTTTTATTTTTTAGTGAAAACGGCGAGTTTGAGCGGCGAAGCGCAACGCGGCGCAACGCGCCGAGAAAAAATAAAAACCTCTGGGCACTCGAGTGCACAACCTCATTTCCATGCGATTTGTGGATCGGATATCTCACCAAACCGGTTTTAAACCTTGGGGACCAACGCATGTCTGTTTGTTTACATTAAATCTAACAGCTGACATGTTTAAAACGCGGTCGAGACAGAAATATTAAATCAAATGCACTCCAGTGGAAAAGATACATGGATGACATTTTTTCACTGTAGAGTGTCGAGAAAAAGGAGATAGAAGATTTTATTGTCCTTGCAAACAAACATTAATCTCAGACAAAGAAGTAAACTTTTTGGATACAACCGTTTTCAAAGGCGAGAGATTTAACAAACAAAGAATCCTTGGTATCCGCACGCAATTAATCCGGTACACCTATTTCTCTTCCTATCACCTACCAGTGGTCAGCGAAATCGTTCAGCGAGAATACCTGCAACTCCAAAGCACGCCTCCGTGCTAGAGATAAAAATTAAATAGAGATAAAAATTTTCCCCGTTCAAACAAAACTCTAAAGGTCACACTCCACGATAACACGAATTAATAAGTCGTGTCTGGCCTGTCAACACCTCTTTTCAAGACATCCTTGCGCTGATTAAATTTCAACAGCACTTCTTTCTAAACTGGCTTTAGTTCTCTGATATTTTGAAAATTTGGGCACTAAAGAGTAATCCACAGCGTTTCTTAAAGATCGCAAGAAGCCGCGATCTCTCACTTTGGGAGCGTCCGTTGCGAATTGTTTTGGTCCAGCCAATCGAAGTTGCTGTTGCATCGTAACTCCCGGTAGAGTCTGGAAACAAGTAGGAGTAACCAATCAGCGACCTAGTTCAGATTCTGAACTAGATCCTCGCATGGAAATGAGGTTGTATATTCGAGTGACCAGAGGTCCGTCTCGCGAGCTTCTTCTAACCGTTTATGCGGTTAATTTCACTCATGATATTCAGAGAACGGACCTCTGGATCCAGGGTGTGTTGGTATAGAATTTTACGAATAACAATGCTTTTCTTTCTTTGGAGCTTTGTTTATTCTTTGTTGTTTTGATGGCTCATTTGCTCCGGCTATGAGCCAGTATACAGAACTCGAGGAACTTGAGGCCGTCCTTGCCCTCAAGAGTTACTTGCTTTTGAGCGTAGACATGTCCGAGTGCTTGGGGGATGAATTCGATAAAAGTGCACGTTTGAACGAAATTGAGCAAAGAGAAAGAGACAGAATTATTCCAAAGCACGGTGAGACAGCCTTTCGTTTAATTTTTCCTAAAAATTGTTAATTCGAATTTGGTTTTGTTATTTTGGTGATTAATCTCTTGCTTAAGTTACGTAAAGCGAAAACTTCAAATAAAATTGTCATTTTTATAACGTAAACTGCAAGTTGTTTTTGAATTAACAGCCTGTGATTCATTGGTATGCTCTATATACTCATTAGTATGCTCTATTTTCTCATAAGTATGCGCTATGAAGAGCATACTAATGAGGCTTTTAGACAAAGGAAAACAAAAGAATTCATCAGTATGTTCTATATAGAGCTTACTAATGAGTAGTTATTTTACCCCACAATTTCTCTGGGCTTCAAAGCCCCCGCCTCTTTACATAATTTAAGACAGTTTATGGGGTATAGAGCACACAAATACTGGGCACTGATTGGCTGAGTGGGTGTGACCATTTTCTAAACAATAGAAATGGTGCTATAAAGTTATTCAGACATAGCGTGTGATCAAAAAACAAAAGATGTGCACGGTCAAGTACGGTTCAACATAAATTGTGGCTCCTTTGTTATCGCCATTGAAGTCTGCAAGGTTTCATAACCAGTCCCTCGATTAACTATGGTTCGTGTTTAAAGGTCAAATTGAGATACGTGTGATATCTAGCTAACAGTGACTGTCATCAGTTTGCTTGGGTGGTTAAAAGGTACGGTTTTTACTTTACAAAAGCCTATTTAACTACTTATCCGAAGGACATGAAAGATATGTTTACTTTTCGTTCTAGGTGCAATCATATTCTATCTCTCCCCAAGCCGCTAACTACAACTTATGGTCATTATGCTTTTAGATACTTCGCTGTAAAACTATGGAATTCAATCCCTGATAATATTCGGTCAACTTCGACACTTCATGAATTTAAGAATACAATCAAAGAGTGTATTCATTTGTAATTAACATAGAAAATTGTGCATATAGTGAAAATATTTATTTTGTAAGTAAATTTTACTTTTTTAGTCGTGTTATTTTGTTATTTTTGCTCGAAGAAATTAGCTTTATGAGCTTCACTCAAATTCGAGTTTAAATAAACTTTATGTACATGTATGTATCGATAACCTATAGGACCTATAAGGGCTAAAGTGTTTTAATTTCATTTCATTTCACTTCTTTTTTTTTCACTTTGCCTAAACATTAAACCAGAATAACTAACTGTCTCCTTTCCTTGGTTAAAGGTATGTTTCAAACCATGGCGGCTTGGCCCTCTTGACATATGACTTATCGAAAGACAGCGAGACGTTGTAACTCCTGTTATCCCCCTTATAAAAAGTCCCCTCATTTTCAGTACCACGTATTCATTTCGGACCCCCAAGTCAGTGTTAATCTGGATAGTAATCTGTTAGCCCCTGAAGAAGGTTTGTTTTCAAACCGAAATATTGGGCAAATTTGTTTGAATATATATATATATATATATATATATATATATATATATATATATATATATATATATATATTTTGTTTTATTCTTTTGTTTACTCCTTCATCGCCTTGCCGTAAGGATCAGTTTGCCGTTTTATGATTTTCTACTAGTTATGACAAGCTGGTGACTATTTTATTAAAATAATATAAAAACATCTAAAAATGGTAATATGCGTTGAAGTTTCTATGTGCCTCTATCTGTATGTCCTCTTCCTTTCCCAGAGACTGCGTGCTGAAACTTTTTAGTTAGTCAGTTGAGATCGACGTCGTCGTCGTCGTCGTCGTCGTCGTCATCATCATCATCATCATCATCATCATCATTATCATCATCATCATCATCTACTACCACTACCACTGCTACTACCACTACCATTATGGTTCTGTTATTGCAAAAATGGCTGAGGGTGCAATTATTATTATTGTTTACAGGGCCCACTTTGACAGCAGTTAAATGAATGAAGTGATTACCCCTGTCTAAATATTTTCAATTATTATTATTATTATTATTCTTAAAATATGTAGCGCGGATTCTGAGATTTTTAATCAGCATCTGCACCTCCAGTCTCCTCTTCATTCGGTACTTGACGCGCGACGCGAGAAAGCTGAAACTACGAGTGCGCGCCCGACAAGGCAGGATCAGTATTTAAAAAAATTTCGCGAAATTTATTTCCTTTTAATACGATTTTACCGCCATATCGTGAAATGTAATTCTTGTTAAATATTCCTCTTCTATTTTCTAAGTCCCGCGAAAACAAGTGCCAATAAGCTATCTTTCATTGCAATCCTATTCTTGATTTTGTTGTATTTTCGTTTTTATGTAATTTGTTTTTCCACTGAGAGAGAGAACTCTTTGTGTCAGCTGATATAAGTCATATAAGGCGTCTGCCGCCGATCGGTACACATTTCAGCCGAATTAACAAGCGCTTAGAGATCTCCTAATTCCCCTTCTTCGTGCATTGCGCACGAGAATGTAAATACAGGAAATAGACGTCTGCGCACAAATCACTGAACTCCGTTTTCACCGCGAAAATCTTCTAATCCGATTTCATTGGGCAATTCATTATTTTGCGTATTTATCTGTTATGTATAGTCGTTATATACCGGAATTTCTCATGAACAGGACAAAAAATCTTCGGCCTGTTATCTCTGAAGGCTGCTTGATTCTTGTTATTTCCAATCCAAGCACCGCTTACTGTGCTCACGTTATACCGAGTTAATAAGGAGTGATCCGATTGTTGGCTCGCCTGCTGGATAAACTCCCAGGAAACCACAGGCGCAGTCGAACCGACTCACAACTGTAGTGCTTGTGACCAAGTTATAACCCATGGTGGGGGAGAGGGGGGGGGGGGGGGAGGTATATACAGGGCTTAGGTTAATAATCAGAAAATTTGTAGGGCTTAGCCTGTTTGTTTCTTTTTATTCAAAATTAAGTTATCGGGAATATTATATTATTGTTTTAACAATCAAATTGCCCCCCCTCCCCCCCTAAAAAAAAAACCACGTTCTTAGAGAGTCTTGATGGGGCTGCTACCTGGAATGCCGCATTTTTAAACGGTTAGCTGACAAACATTTATCATAGGATAACAATTTTCCAGCTAACAGTTGAATGTGCATTTCTCAGCTCATCTGCTGACTTCTTGTCGGAAAAAAAGGTCTGTTCAGGCCGGATTGCAAGAATATTCTTACTAAGTGCCGGGATCAGCCATATTTTCACGTAAGATCTGTGCACCAAAGGAACAAAGGAAATCAACGTATAATGGAGAGGCACGATATAATATACTATGTGAAAATGCTTCACTGGCGAGGAATCGAACCTTGGTCTCCTGCTTACAAGACCTTACAAGGTAGATGCTCCCCGGGGGGGTGGGGGCGACTCCGATATGGACATGACGTGAGTGCTCGTCGTACCTTTCAGGGGACGTTGGGCTAGTATGATCGTGCTTTTATAAAAAAAATAGAAACGTTTGAATGCAGAGGTCCACACAACGCGTAAGTAAAATGCACTGGTTCGGTTTTGCCTTATCTCTATAGCTCTCTATGTAGAGTTGCTCGAGCCAGACGTCACTTGAAGTGGTGTTTTAGACAAACTGAAACGTAACTGAATGCGAAGTTTATGGTGCTCAACACAACTCTATTTTGTGATTGTATTGCTTAATATGTTATATACCATTCCTTCTAATCTCAGAAATAGGTGATTTCGCATTTCCTCGTTTTCCAATCCCTACCTTTTTCAGACCTCTCCAACCCCGGAAATGTCCAAGCATTTCCTCAGGAACCGACCAACATTGCGTGCACTGAAAGCAGGTTGATCCAAGATGGAGTCAAATTCCTATCACGTTTGACATGGCTTTGGCTTTCCTTGCCAGGAAATAAATTTCAAAACAAAGATTAACAGTGGCAAAATAAGGTTTGTTACCAAAATATTTTTCACTCGAACCTTTCCGTTTGCAAACCTTTTGACAGCGTGTTTCCGGAAACAAGAATTGCTAGAGCCCTCGATCCTATCAAAATCTGTCAGCATGCATCGGAATGCATGGAACGTACTTGAAGACTACCAACCACGAAAGCGATAGCGTTGAAAGGGCTAAAATTTTCCATCTTGTCGTGCCCATCTGGCTTCATGCAGGTTGAAACTACTAGGTCCGCATCAACGAAGGCTACCTGATGGGCTGCTAGTGTTCTAAAAATGCGCTGGAAGGCGCGTTTGATTCGAGTTTTCTGTGACATCTGTTTGCATGTTGGCCGAGCCATTGACTGATTGTCTCTATGGCATATTGCTCATTTACATGTAGCTTCGAGGGTAAATAATATTTGCAAAAAAGCATATGAACAGGACACCTCAGTTGATGCTATCTTCGCATGCCTGAGCTACGTTTTGAAACAAACGTCTGCGGGGAGCTCACAAAAGGCAACTGCTTTGATGTGAATACAGAACACAAGGGTGCAAACATGGCGTTTTCCGGGACCAGAGCTCTGCTTCTGTGGTGTCGGCAGCAAACGGAGAGCTACAGCGAGGTGAACGTGATAAACATGACAACTTCATGGCGAGATGGTTTGGCTTTTTGTGCGATCATACACCGCTTCAGGCCGGATTTGATGTAAGTTCAAAAAGCTTTCAAGTCAAAGCTGTGTTTGTCTGATTATGACAAGCTTATAGGCATTTCACGCTGTTTGCTCTTCCTTTTAATCTCTAGTGCCTGGTGAAATGCGGCATTGTCCAATTGTGTTATTAAGAATGCTCTTTCTTTTGCTCTAATTTAGAGATTTCGACAGGCTATCCAAAGAGAATATCATGGAAAACAATGAATTGGTGAGTCGAATCTGAGTGCGTGAGTGTGCAAGGCTAGATTCCAAATATTAATCACAAAAGTTTGAAGTGGAGTGTCTTTGTTGGGGAAATCAAATTTTCATGGCCGACCTCCATGTAATTCATCCACTTGTTCGTCTATTATTTCATTAATGGTGTCAAAACAATTAGAATAGACGCCATAACTTGAAGATAACAAAACGCCCGGCTCATTTGGAAACCAAACAAATGTTGTTGTCAAAGATTTCTCTTTTTCCGGCCCATGGCGGTCATTAAATTAAAAGATAAGAACACTTATTTAAATTTGCATTGAAGTTTTGTTAATTTGTCTTTATAAACCTTTGTTTACCCGAAACAAATAGATAGGTTTGACTATTATTAAGGTAGTAATTTTTTTCTGATAGGTCGCAAACATCACATCATTTTAAACTCTTTTTCGCGAGATAAGTCTCTTACAATTTGATTTTGCAAACAACTTTTTTAGCGTGACACTTTGGAATGCAAATATGATCTTTTAATTTTTGCCGCTCTGCGGGGTTCTAGTCCTTCTTTTGTAAAGAAGCTATTGTTCTGAAAAATAAGTTTACACTGATCTAATTTAGAACACAATTTTCTATCCGTGGCAGCTATTTAAAACAAATCTCTGAGATTCATGTGTATTTGCTCGCGGTTTTTGACGGTATATTGAATTGGTTGAGGAACAATAGCAAAAATTGCAATGAATTTTGAGGGATTTTTTATCAATGTTTTTTTTTTTAATTTGTAACTTAAATTTATGTTTCTAGTAATCAGCTCTAACATTTATTTGAATGACTATAATGACATAATGATTCTTGTTCTTTGAAAATTGTCACCATATTTGCATATTTTGTTTTGAAAAAGTTTTATAAAGTTTAGAGTGGTTCAATCTAGCCAAGATCTGTGACTTGTGTTGAAAGACTTGAATCATTTATACGAAAATGACTTTAACAGTGCCAAACATTTGTGACCTCACACGGGAAAACGTACACTAACGCTTATCCGTTAAACGGCTAAAAGCGTTAGGTGTCCGTTAGATATCCGTTATAAAATTTCCTGAAAACCGTTAAACGCTTTCACCAAACCGTTAGGCGTTAGTATTTAACCGTTAGCACGAATTGCGTATCCGTTAGGCGTTAGTATTCAACCGTTAGAACAGATTTCGCATCCGTTAGGCGTTAGTTTCTAGCCGTTAGAGCGGATAGCGTGTCCGTTAGGCGTTAGTATTGAACCGTTAGAACGAATACTGTAACCGTTAGCAAAGAATTAACATCCGTTAGCTAAAGTTTGGCATCCGTTAGGACGAGCCTGAACGTTAGAATTATCCCAGCACCCGTTCAAGAGGTGCTGGAAATGACTGTTCTAGAGGTGATAGTGCTTTTCGTTTGCTTTTTAAGTCTTACCTTCACTTACTATTTCCATGGTATTTAAATCTAACATCCCAGCAATACTCGTTGAAAACGGAGCGAAGTTTCGTCCAATAATGCATAATTATAAACAGTCTACGAAGAGTCGCTTTCACTGATACGGCAAAATAATTCTTTCGAACGGCGTGAATGTCGAGCGGCTGAACGACAGACAGACTGGCGGTAATTCGTAGACTTCGCCAGCAGTCCGCGAGAAGACAAAGTAATAGTACTAGTCACGCTCGTTTTACCAATTATTTGAATCAAGCAAGGTTTTGACTTCAAGGCCAGGGAATGATAAACGTGATTTCTTTTATGAGACTGCAAAACATTAATTCTTTTTTCGCTGCTCGCTCGCGGAATGTAAACAACAAGCGGCCCGGAGTCCCAAGTGCAGTAGTCACGCAAAATTCATGTGTAAAATTCTTTCCGCACTTCATGTTTACTTATTGTTAAAATAAATCTTGAATGGAACTAAAAATCATAATCAAAATTAAAGACGGTAGGGAAAGTTTGGTAGCAGAAAAAAAATGAAACCCTTTGAAGTTTGTTGTAGTTGTCGGTAAAAATAAGTGCTTGTTGGTCCCTTGGGAAAAGTGGTAAAAGCGCACCAAATTTGCATATGTCAAAACGGTAATTTGAAACCTTAAAACACGCTGGCACAAACAGACTGTACGCCTCTAAAAATTCTCTGTTTTTTTTGTGGTTTCGCTCGCCAAATTAAGATCAAGATTTTTCAAACTCTCAGCCTTCATTTCCAAGTATTCCACCGCGCTAAAACATCACAGGAAGTTTGGAGTGTCTTCGGGCCGGGAGTAAACATAAGCCGCGTTTGATTTCGCAAGGGTTCCATCGATCCCATCCACGTGATCTCCATCTAAGTGAGAAAAACATTCGTCGCTTGATTCTTGCTCGTTTTAAGAGCGGGATTGTTGTCTGGCTTGAATCTCGCTTGTGTCTGGCCAAACAGATGTTCGATAACATTTCTGGGAGATAAAAACTAGCTGTTTTATTATGGAAGATTATCCAGCGCAATTATGAATGTTTCCTAAGCTATAGCGCTCTGATTATTTACTGTCGGTACAGTCTGATAAATAATTATTCTCGGAAGCCGTTCCTTTTCGAAACAGATTTTTACTATCAAGCTATCCGTTAGACAAATTTGCCGAAGCGTTGTTAAACGCTTCAAGCTATCCGTTAGACGAATTTGCCATACCGTTAAATGCTTCAAGCTATCCGTTAGATGAATTTGTCATACCGTTAAACGCTTTAAGCTATCCGTTAGACGAATCAACAGAAGCGTTTAACGGTTCAAGCTATCCGTTAGATGAATTTGCCATACCGTTAAACGCTTCAAGCTATCCGTTAGACGAATCAACAGAAGCGTTCAACGCTTCAAGCTATCCGTTAGAATGCTTTCGTCGACCGTTAGAACGCTTTGAAGGCCGTTAGCTATCCGTGCGTTAGCCGTTAGTTTTTATCCGTTTAACGGATAAGCGTTAGTGTACGTTTTCCCGTGTGAGGTCACATTTGTTGAAATCCAACAAGTTTTAAGGGAGTCACAGAGTCAAAAGCAATATAAAACCCATACACATACCAACCTCAACCAATATTGGGTCAGAAAACGTGAAAATATTTCTGTGTTCTAAAATTGACTGTGTGTTTACAATAGTGTCCACCTTGACATAGACCTGGTATTTTGCCATTAGCACTTTAAAATTAGTCAGTTTAACCATTTTTTCTTTATAAATAGGACATTAATATGTCTGCTCTTGCAAAATGCTTTTTCTTTCACCTCATATCATCAATGTTATATATCCCTTTCCCATGCAAATATTGTGATGATATATTTAGGTTGAACTTTCACATCTTTGTCAACATTACCAGCATCAAATTCCTTGTGTATGTAAACAGGGTTTTTAAAGGTACTACTAGCCATGAAAATCACCACCTACTTTGTAATATGGGCCAGCTACTGTACTTTGCTTGCCAGTTCTTTAGAGGATAAATCAAGATATGACATTCAAAAAAATATATATGGTTATTTTTCAAAGGCAGAAATCTACTTCAAACTTTTTTTGACAACCCTGGTATAAAGTTAACAGAAATTCAGCATTTCACTGAGTCTGTGGGCGGTTGAGCCCCAAATTTGGACTGTGGTTTATCTGGACAAATTCCCCTTTCTTGTCCCTGTGTGCTTCTTTCAGAAGAAGTGGGGAGAAGTGGTTAAAATATCAAGGGAATTCATCTTGGGTGATCATACATGTATCTGGAATTCTTATGACCTCTCTCTTGCATGATTAAGCATTGATATTACAAGGAGAAATTTGATGCTAATCACTATTTTGGTCTTAAAATGGTAAAATAGAAGACCACAGCTACTTGGTGGCTCACCAAGAGTTATAAAGAGGACTCTGTACATTTTCATAGATAGAGAAGCGCTCAAGTTTTGTTTCAGTCTCCTTCACTTTCTTTCAGTCATATGACTGGCTAGTAAGATTGTCAAGAATACATGTATGTATTTTTTTTTAAAAAATGCCATTTGTTGATGATCAGTGAATGCAAGTTTATGTTCAGTAAGGCAAAGAACTAATATTTGATCTTAACTCCTCTAGACTCTTCACTCAACTTTTTAATTTCTTAAAATGATTCCTAAACATTTAAGCTTTTTAGCTTGCATGAACAGGTGGATCTCATCTGCCAATGCAGCTTATCGGCTGTGGCTTGATTAATCAGGATAAACTTATGGTCAGGACCCACACTATTAAGCTTATCTAAGATCAGCATCAATTTTGAAGTCAGCTTTATGTCTTGTCTGAGGAATTCTGTTAACATTCTTTCTCTGTCAGTTTTGACATGGACCAATCTCAAACTCTAGATGAGCAAACTTTGTTTAACCCTTTAATCCCCAATGTCAGCAGACAAATTCTCCTTTATGGTGTCCATATATGTATTTCAGAACTAGTTGGGAGAAGTTGATAAAATATCAAGACAAAGTTTCTGTGACAATCATTTATTTAATTCTCATGCCCTCCCATGCTCTGTTTGAATTTGTGTTGATATTACAGTTAAATAATAACTTAGAAGTAACTTACAGTTGACTGCTAATCCTGGATAAGTGTTAATTGGCTTTTGTTTACCTTGGCCTGAAGGGTGAACCTTGGCCATCTAGACAGGCATGATGTAGTCTAGAACCTGGGACCAGTTTCATAAAACTTGACGTCGAATGTAACAGTTAACTTTGGACATTGAGCCCAGTCAAACTCGCCATTATAACATTATTTGACTTCAGCAGTACTGTTATGTACAACATTAAATTTTATGCAACTGGCCCCTGATTTTTTATTCTTTGACAGGCTTTCAACATGGCTGAAAAACACTTTGGTATCCCCATGGTGCTTGATGCAAGTGACATGTTAGAGAATACCACTCCAGATAAACTGAGTGTCATTACTTATGTCTCACAGCTTTATGAATACTTCAAGAACAGAACCCCTGGTATGTTATGTATTAGACAAGTGTATGTTCAACTACACTCCCTTTAAAGTAGGATTAGATTGAGTGTTTGCTAGAAAGGTAAAATCTGGGTAGCATATATCATTACTGTCAGTCAATCCCTGAACTGCCACCCCTCCTAATTGGTTGTGATACCATTACTGGGAGTGTGACATCAAGATAACCTGAAATGGAACACCCATGTGGAAGAAATCACTAAGAAAGCTAATAAACTGTTGTTGTGCCACAGGGAATGTCGTAAAGCAAAACGTCCCATCAATGTTGGATTTACCTGTTATCAAACAAAAATTAGGCTTATGCTTGAGTATGGAGTCCCAATATGGAGTGATCTCCCACAGCACTTACAAGGAAAGATTGAGAATATTCAGATAAGAAGCCTGATAATCCTAGGGATTTTTTACCACAACGTAAAGAGAGGTGGGATTCTAGTACCATTCGAGAATTTGAAAGAATGCTGAATGATGTTAACAACCCTTAATACAATGTATAACAAGTTAATCCCACAGCCTGAAACCAACTCTTACAACCTTAAAGCTGCACTAGAGTAAGTTGATTGTTTAAATAGTCTGTTTTATTAATTTTCATTTCATTTTTATTTGAAGCAAACCAGGGATATGCCACAAAGATGAACATTCAACCCAAGACAAGAGCTGAATCCAAAGGCCACAAAGGAAGCAAACGCACCTCACCCTCCAATCAGATGTACTTCCTGTCTGGCCATGCCAAGAGGGTGGCCACAGCTCTACGCAATGTGTTTAAGTCAGACCCCAAGGAGGAACCCTCAAAGAGCAAGGAACATGGTCAGAGCAGTAAATACTTAGGTGTGGATCCTATGAGAACAAGCCTAGAATTAACAGTAAGTGAAGCAATCAATAGATTTTTATTTATTCTGTAGTTGTCGAGTATTTGCCATTTACATGGGAAAACCGGTTAGTCCATGGTTTGTGCATATGGTACGCAAAACTCCAGAATGGGAAATTCTGTTCAAGATTGGCTTGTGCCATTTGTCATTAACCACCAGAAATGAGCTGAGTAGCCATGCTTATGGATCAAAACTAGTGCTTGCAACTGGTAGATAAAAGCAAATGGTACACACGTTCTGTTCGGATATTCCAGTTGGTAATTTTGGACTGTCTCTCAAAAATTTTACGATTGGGCAAACCAAAATAGTCTTACCATTTACATTCCAACCAAAATTTCCGGATTTCTTTTTGGAAATGGTAAACACTGATTATTTCTTTCAAAACCACTAGAGCAGTAAAATGCCTGGGGTGGGACTCCCATATGAAAATGACGGGGGTGCTCGTTGGAAATTTTCGAAAAACACCCTAAAAGGTACCAGAATCTCGTTTGATGGGCGTGGCTCAAAATAATTTTTACCCCTAAGAGGTACCAATTCTAAAACAACGCATGTCATATTGTCATATTTTTAAGGCTCAATACTCCATGATAATTCTAACGGTAGTCATTTTAGATTTTAGTACCCTAAGCGGTACCAATCTACACATTTTGACCCCTAAAAGATACGACGAGCACCCCCGTCATTTTTATATGGGAATCCCCCCCCCCCCTGGGTAAAATGTCCATTTGAAACTTGAACTTGAGGTGACTGAAATCTTATCACCTGGTAACTATTGTGCTGACTAGATGGGAACTTGCAATGATATAATTTCAAGTCATATTTGCATTCATTCAAGCATAAAAAATTGCCTTTGTGTCCTCAGATGAATGTTTTTCTTAGACAACATGTCTGGAACTTGTGTGACAGGGTAAACTTAATGATTTTATATGTAGTCATCTGAAGGCGAAAAGAATGTTTTGGACCACTCCAAATCAAATTATTTGATCATGTGACAGTCCATTGTAATTGTGCCATATCATGGTGAACTGATTATGCCTCTTGAGTGAAGGAAGTGAACATGAAGAAGACAGATTACATTGTCAATTATTGATTTGAAACACTGGTCATAATTATACAAGTGAGTGCTTCAGACTCCAGGCCCCAAATTAACTAATTAAAATCATTCAATCCACATCGTGTTTTTTCCAGACCAGAAATACAGATGAACCATCACCAAGCACAGCAAGAAAATCACCTCTCCTGGGAAATGATTGCTGCATTTGTCACAATAAAGTGTTCATTATGGAGAGGCTAATTGCAGAAAGGAAGCTGTTCCACCGAGCATGTTTCAGATGCGATAAATGCAATGCTTGTCTTCGACCTGGAACCTATCATTATTTTCCAGAAACAGACAAGTTTAGTTGCTTGTTTGATTGCGCAGAAGGTAATTAATTATTAATGATAAATGAATTTTAAATTAAAAGGTTTGTTGGAGAAATGGCAAAGTGACGTTTTCAGTTTTTTGACCAGTTGGAGATGGAGTCTATGTATATGGACCATCTGATTCTATTCATGAAGAGAACAGATGTCACATATTTGATACACAGACACAACTCCACCACCCCCAAATTCCAGCCCAATTCCCACCCTCAACCTCGCCCCTAAAAGCTTTCTTTGGGATTAAAATTGTTGTGGAGGCGCAGTGGTGAAGTGGTTAACACATCATTGGTTTGAGGCCTGGTCTCAGTCATCATGTTGTTTTCTTAAACAAGAAAATGTACTCCACATTCTCTCTCTCTCCACCCAGGTATATAAATGTGTACCAGTGACAAAATGCTGGGGGTAACCCTGTGATGGACTAGCATCCCATCCAGGAGAGTAACAATACTCCTAGTTGCTTCATGCTACAGAAACCCGGTTAATCTTCAGCCAAGTGGGTAACCTGTGGCAGGTGTACAACTTTATCTCTTGCTTAGATGATGCAAAACCTGCTGGAATGGCAAGAGTAAAATTGTCAAGAAAATACTGATGTTCTCAAATCACTAAAATTATATCTTGCAAAATACAGTAATTAACCTTACATGTTTTATTTATCTATCACTGTTCTTCTAAATAAATACAGTTTGTCTTACTTTCTTTTTTTGTTGCCAACAGGACAAAGAGAAACTCCAATTAAAATAAAACTGGAGCCTATCACAGATGTGGCACAGGAGCCACATTCAGAAAAGTCTTCTAAAACCTCCACTGATGATCCACATTCAACAGTTTCACATCAGCAGGCCAAAAGCCCTCTTCAAAGACAATTTTCAGTTGTAAAGAGAAATACAATCACTTTGAATGCACTACCACAGCCATTAACACAAGGAAAAGCCAACACTGCTAAAAGCCCAAAGCATATGCATTCATCTAAAAGTTCACCATTGTCACGGCACAAGAGTGAAGGGGAAAAGAAGAGGAGATTTTCAGGCAGTGGAAGGATAAAGAGCAAACATGGAAAGAAAGATAAATCTGAAATGTCTGGGAAACAAGGTTATCAAGAAAAAACTACATGGTCACCAGTGCACAAACGGCGAGCTCCTGAGTCATGGTTGGAAGATGGGACGGAGGTTAAAGTTGATGTCACAGATGGCAGCTTAAATGAAGATGAAACTAGCAAAGTTTCAGTAGCATCATCACCACAGTTGTATTTGGTATCAAATGAGGAACAAGATGAAGAAAAATTGTTTTTATTGAAGAAAAGAGCAGGAGAAAAGATTAGCAGAGAAGACAGTATAAATGAAGCACCCACTGTAAACCTCTTTTTTTCATTTAAAGAGGAGTTGCTTAAAAGAGCAGCATTTAAAGATGAGTTGTCTGAGAAAGCTACATTCAAAGAGGAATTGCTTAAGAGAGCAACTGAAAGCGAAGAACATGATGTGAATGAAGACAATAAGGCAACAAAGGAAAATAAGTTATTAGAAAATGGCTGCAAGCAGGGTATGAAAAACTTACCACAAGAAAAAGACAAAACAAATAATGATAATGTTAAGGATAAAAATGATTCTTCAGGAAAATGTGTTGAAAGTGAAGACAGTAACTTAAAAGGAAAGAAAGTGTCACTAGATAATGAAAGAAAACATTCAGATGAAAGTAGATATTCAGATGGGAGTTCAAGGAGTGATTCTACAAAAGGAAGTGGATCACGTAAGGGCAGTATTTTGGATGAGGTGGCATCTCCAGCTACACCAAAAAGTGTCCAAAAACTACGGGAAAAGTTTCTCAATATTAATGACATTATTGAAGAAAAACACAAGACCAATTTAGCCAAAAAGAGTGATGAGATGAAGAGAGAATTGAAGTGTGTTACTGCATGGAAACAGCAGACAGACTCTCATGTAGCTTCATCAAGAAAACTCTCAGTAAGTTTAGCAGGAAAATCAGCAGAAATGAGGAGGCCAAATGTTAGTACTAATCGTAAAAGTGTAAAAGAGTTGAGAAGAATGTACATGGGAAGTGGGGTCAGTGATGACAAAGCTTCCGAGGATAATTTTAATAGGGTGCGGTCAAAATCAATGAAAGCAACCGTGAACATGGAACACCAATTAAGTGCCCCAGAAACAACAACTGAAACTTCACAAGGAGAACCAGAGAAACTGTCCGAGTTTGAAACTAAGGAAACTGAGCCTGAAATTGAGAAGGATAATACAGCTCCATCTGCAAATGTTAATGATGACACAAAGGAAAGTGCTTTTGAAGGAAATGAGTTTTGTGATGACAGTGACAATATGGTTGTCATACATGTTGATAGCAGTCAGGAAAAAAGACAGGATAATGTTGCAGATGACAATCTGCAGACTAGTATTATGTCAAATGAGACAAGAACCTACACAATTATTGAATCTGGGGATGTTGCAAATGATGTTCCAACTCTTCAAATTCAGCCAGCCAGTCCTGAGCCACCTAGTAATGAACAGCGCTCTCCAGGTTTGAAAAGGCATGCTGCATCTCACGACAGTGGAATTGACATGCCCTCATATGCTCAAAACAATTTACTGGGCTCTGTACCAGATGAAAAAATATCAGCTGAAAGTTTAAAAGTTTCAGCAGAATTTTCTTTTCCAGGAAGCCCGAGCTCTGTTGTAACACCAAACAAACAACTATCAAATGAAGCTTGTAGCGATGTTCAATCACCAGTCATTCCATTGTCACCAGGAAGTGATTTTTCTCCCCTCGAGGTGTTTTGGTCACTTCCACTATCAGTTGGTAGCAGGGCATCGCTAACTGATACTAGTTCATCGTGTAGCTCACCAAGAATGTCTGTTATCATTGCCCAAGAAGCATCTACAACCAAAATAAAAAGTCGATATTTTACTGTGGAAACCATGGAACCTTGGGATTTTGAGGATCATAGAATTGCAGAAGAGCACCAATGTGTTATGGAGGTTGAGGGCGAGTTTTGTTTTGAGAGAGAGAAAAGTAAAACCAGCAGAGCAGAAAGAGAAGCAATTTTCTCTTTGCATCGCGATGCCAAAAATAGCAGTTTTAATGATACTGATCTGGTCAAAGAGGAAGAAATAACACTCTCTCCAGCTGAGATTGACAGAGAGTTACAAGATCTGGAAGCGAAGCATAACATTCTTGAAAGACGAGGTGTGGAAATTGAGCAGAGCTTGAGGGAGAGCATGGACTGTAAGTGCTGTAAATGTTATGATTGCTGCCTCATCCTCTCTAATGCAAGCTTCTCACACACCACTGTTATCAATGCCAAGCCGACCGCTTCAGCTACCTAACCTTTATTGTACACTCAAAAAACTTTACGCATCATAATGCAAAAAAATGGGGACGCTAACAAAATTGCAAGGTTGCACATTTTATTTACACAGCATGTAAAACTGAAATCTTAGGGTGGGTTGGTGGGAAGGTCAGTGATGGTGGACGCAACTGCCCACCTGGTCACATGACCTATACCCAGGTCCGAGTGGTGTGTGAGAAAAACATTTTCTGCCTATTTTGTGTCACTCAGCCAGTGGAAAATTACCCATTTATACACCTGGGTGAAGAGAGACAATGTGGAGAAAAGTTACTTGTCTAAGGAAACAACACAGTGGCCGAGACCACCCCACCGCACCTCCACAAAAGCTTGTGTGTGCTGTTTATAAATGCCCTGATTAAGTTAGAAGAGAGGTGTGAATAGGGGAATGCAAATCTGCCAATCTGTTAATATACTTCAATACCCAAATCTGGCGATCCGCAAAAATTTTTGTTAAAATCCAAATCCTCCATTTATTTGGCATGAGGATTTTTGAGACTTAAAGTAAAAATATGTTTGGACTTGAGTCGATGTAGTAGCCATGTATGGGATTGTGTTTTAGCAAAAAGGTTGGCTGAGTTTTCTCTCAGTGACATCAACGAAAAATATTTAAGAAACAAAAGTTTGTATCATAAGGAAATATTTTGGAGTATAAGGACATAGAGGATATATTTTTAGTAAAAAATATCGTACTCTGCTTCCTCTGCAACATGATCACAGCCATTCTCAGGGTCACTGTTAGGTGTCTCAACTTCATCTTCATTTTCGTTTACCTCTGAGCCTTCAGATGAGGACAAATTAACTTTGTCTGAAATCTGAAGCTGCCCCTGGTAAGCCAGCTCTGGCATTGTTCCATGCAATGCCATGATTGTCTCCTTGTGGTTTGTTCTTTGTCTGACTGCAGAGCCATAGGTCAAAGTGTAGTTGTGCAGTTCTTATCTACTGCATAACATATACTTTTTGCAAAAAGATATACATTGGCGAAACAGGGAGGAGACTGGGCGACCGTTTTCGAGAACATCTCCGAGACGTTGAAAAAAATGACAAAGACGCATCCAAACCAGTCACGCGTCATTTCAATCTTGCTAACCATTCTAAGCAACACATGACAATCTGTGGCGTTTCCCTACACCAGGGCAACACAGAAAGCCGTAAAAACGTAGAACAAAAAATCATCTTTCGAATCGGCACTCTCAAACCCCACGGAATTAACGAACGTTTTTCATTCAACTAATTTGCATTTGTTTTTCACGTCACATAATTTCCACCAATGGCGGAGCTCCTCCTACTATATAAAACCACACACTACCCACAATCCCTTGATTCGCTCGACGAAGGGCTAGCGCTCGAAACGTCAGCTTTCTCGAATCTTTTTACGGTGGCTAATTTACCTTATCGACTCAGTCGATAAAACCAAATTCTTGTGCTTCACCCCCACCGACGCAGCACCACAGTTTCTCTAGAAACTAACAGCATTCATCAGTTCTTCTACTGTTTTGTCTGACATCTTTATATTTGGGAGCGGTGTGATAGAGGGAAGTGTTGCCAGAGGAATTTCTTGTTCTAGATCTGTATACGTGTACCAAGCGTTCTTTTCACTGGTATAGTAATAAAGGCCAAAGATGAGAGTCATTTAAGGCATAGAAAACATTCAGTGTGAAGCTTTGTAATACAGCTAAGTATTTTTACGAGTCAAATTCTTTTGAGTAAAATTCCCAGCTGTATTACACAACTTTTCACTGAATAAATTGTTTATTATACGACAGTCATCTTCTCCTAAATCTAACTTTTTGAAAGTGTTTTAACTAGCGCCCTGGCAGAAGAGTGTAATGATGAGTGTAGTTTTGTGTATTTGCACTCTAGAATGCTATGTCAAATAATAATTTCTTTTATTGTATTGCCCAACTCTCTGCAGTACCCTTTCTTTGACAGTAAGGGATGTTTGATATGGATGGTAGGGTGCGATGTTCGACATCCAGGGTCATACAGCTACTAAGATGATTGGTGGCATCAAAAGAGAAACTTGAAAATAGTGACTTCAGGCAACAATTTTAACATTAAAAAGTCACGACGTTTCAACCTCTCTCATTTTCAAGTGAAAGTAAAATACAAAATTAGCATAGCTATATTATTAACAGAATGGCTATACATGCTGACACCTTCATCAATGCATTGATGAACACAAGGTATTGGCAGTTGGAAACCACCTCAGAGAGCAGCATGACATGGACCCAGATGACATCGCGTGAAGCTTTAAGATTATTTTTAAGAAAGTGCCAGAACAAATTTGACTGTCTTATTTTTGAAATGCTTTTTATCAAAGAACTGCAGAAGCCAACACTAAACAGTGTGATTCAATTTGTGCCAAATTATTTGTTTAGACTATATTTTTTCTTATTTATTGTTTTCATTGTTTAGCTATGCTAATTTTGTATTTTACTTTCACTTGAAAATGACCTCAGAGAGGTCAAAACATCATGCCTTTTTATTGTTAATTTTTATCACAAAATCTATTTCCAAGAAATTACTTAATACTAGAATTTTGTCACAGCTACATATATTTACCGTACCTGTGTGCTTCTCTCATGCATGGCACCACCATCTCGCCATCACAAAAATAAAAAGAAACCACCTTATTGTGAAGAGGGTCGAGATCCACAATCCGAACCTTATAGCAAGCAAAAATGAAAATCCGGGCCCAAAAAATGGTTAAAACCGTAATCCACTGCATTTGCAAGATCCGCAAATCCATTCAATTTTTCCTCTGAATCCGAAATCCAGGCAAATGTACTTACGAAATGCAACAATCTCTATTCACCCCCCACCCCCCCCCCCCCCACAATGTACTGGTAATACAATTGTTTATTGTTTTGACAAGGCTTACTGCATTCCATGATCCTAGGGGGGAGGGGGTAATTAGAGGGAGAGGACTTACTAGAAAGGAGCGGGGGTACCGGTAAGTAATATTTTTGGTCAGTTGGTATATTCTTTGGAGAAGTCTTTAAACTATTTTAGCCTTTTGGGGCATTGTTTGACCAAGGTGGTTAGTTTTCTACTTTACACATTCTTGACTGGACCTAAAACTATTTTCAACAGCTGATGGACCTTTTAATGATTGTGAAGATGAAATTCTGCGAGAATGGCTTAGTGTTGTACATGAGAGAAACAAGATCATGAGACGGGAATCAGAACTAATATACCTGTAAGTAATGTTCTATTACTTAGACTCTGTGAGGTTTGACTGTTTGTGATGTACAGTGTATCTTTTAATGAGATGTTACAAGAAAATGGTGTAGTTTTAACTGATTTTCTTCCATTGCCTTTACTTTTAGACTGCAGTCTCACAATTACGAGGAAAGATACCGAAAAGTGGAAGGAGAATTAAGAAAACTAGTGGCTATGAGAGGTGAGGTTAACCCACAGTTTTTTGTGAACTAAAACATTTTTGTACATACCACATTCGTTTGTGGCTTGTTAGGGCAAAGTTCAACTCTAGTTTCCTTAATATTAAGAAAAGAGATTCATTGGCTGTTGTTCTTCATGTGACCAACCCAATGACCATCACTTATTATATGCCATGGAAGCTCACCATCCTCCTCTCTCCAAACTCCCCCTCCCCTAATCCTTGCATGGTACCTTATTATCACTTATTTTCATGTGACTTTAATTTCGCGAATTTGGAATAGAAATATTTCGTGGGACTTAAATTTTGCGATTTTAAAAAATCACGGTTTTTCAAGGTAATTTAATTTCGCGAATCAAGTAACTGGTGCTCGTTTTTTAAACTTCCATTTCTGTATTTTATTTAACCACAACGGAATATAAATGCAACAAGCAACTGGCTGAAATGTTCAACACTGTCAGCAACATAGTAACATGATCTTTTAAAAGTGCACTGATATAAGCAACCGAGCCACTTGTGCAGGGGGGGGGGGGGGGGGGGCTGGAAATTCCAGTAAAATTGATTGCGGAGATCGACGTTTCTGAAAAGAATGAAGCCATCATGAAGAGGCTAAAGCAGAACTATGGAATGTGCACAATAGAAATTAATAAATTATTATTATTATTATTATTATTATTATTATTATGCTGATGGATAATTTAAAGACTGTACTGAGGAAGTGTTACAGGAACTAATTCAGCAAGATGAGTCAGATGATGAGGAATAAGGACATGCGTTGCGTTGGGCCCTCCTACTCGTATGTAAACTTGTAGCAGATGGAAAACTTAAATAAAGGATTTTATAAAGGTCACTAAATTCTGCGTCTTTAATTTTCGCGGCACCTTTTTTTTGCGGGACTTTATTTTCGCGAAATTTGTTAAATCGCGAAAATTAAGTTTCATTAAAATAAGTGATAATAAGGTATATAAAAGTCATGGGTGTAATTGAAGTGGTTTTATTCCCACTTGTAGTCTCAAGTTGGTTTCGAAGGTTCTATCTTCAAATTCAAGAGCATCAACAACAAGACTTGAGCCAAAGCAAAATCACCATTTACTCAGTGTGATAGCTTCATTTCCTGCCTTTGTTGTGAGTTTGGTTGGCAAGAAAACTTAAAGAAGCTTGCACAGTTGCAAAGATTAAAATGTCCAGAAAATTACAAAGACTGAAAATAATGTTAAAAAATTGAATAATATTTATTATTGTTTTATTATGCATATTCCTGAGCTGCACTTGTAAAGACAAGAGCGCACACAAAAACGTGATCAACGCACAGCATAAAACTATTGTCTGTAGGTATGACATAACAGAAACAGCAAGCAATAATTAGCTGTGTGCTTATAGCCAATCAAAATCGAGCTAGTGACACCAATGTATAATAATATGAAATTCATTTTAAGTTTGTATTGTTATGTTATCAACAGATGAAGTGAAGTCTTCTGATGATCTGAAGAGAGAACGAGAATTACTGTCAGAGTTGTTAGAGCTGGTTCAAAAGAGAAGCTTCATTGTGGACAGTCTGGAGGAAGAAAGAGTAAGGTATTTATTTTTCTGTCCTCATTTCATATCAGTCAGAAAACAATCAGAATATCAAAACATCTTTCAGTCACTCTATATGCTGATTAATGAGTCAGTCACTCTACATGCTGGTTAATGAGTCAGTCACTCTACATGCTAGTTAATGAGTCAGTCACTCTAAATGCTAGTTAATGAGTCAGTCACTCTATATGCTGGTTAATGAGTCAGTCACTCTACATGCTGGTTAATGAGTCAGTCACTCTACATGCTAGTTAATGAGTCAGTCACTCTAAATGCTAGTTAATGAGTCAGTCACTCTATATGCTGGTTAGTGAATCAGTCACTCTATATGCTGGTTAATAAGTCAGTCACTCTACATGCTAGTTAATGAGTCAGTCACTCTACATGCTGGTTAATGAGTCAGTCACTCTACATGCTGGTTAATGAGTCAGTCACTCTACATGCTAGTTAATGAGTCAGTCACTCTACATGCTGGTTAATGAGTCAGTCACTCTACATGCTAGTTAATGAGTCAGTCACTCTACATGCTGGTTAATGAGTCAGTCACTCTACATGCTAGTTAATGAGTCAGTCACTCTACATGCTGGTTAATGAGTCAGTCACTCTACATGCTAGTTAATGAGTCAGTCACTCTACATGCTAGTTAATGAGTCAGTCACTCTACATGCTAGTTAATGAGTCAGTCACTCTACATGCTGGTTAATAAGTCAGTCACTCTACATGCTGGTTAATAAGTCAGTCACTCTACATGCTAGTTAATGAGTCAGTCACTCTACATGCTGGTTAATGAGTCAGTCACTCTACATGCTAGTTAATGAGTCAGTCACTCTATATGCTGGTTAATAAGTCAGTCACTCTATATGCTGGTTAATAAGTCAGTCACTCTATATGCTGGTTAATGTGCGAGTCACTCTATATGCTGGTTAATGAGTCAGTCACTCTATATGCTGGTTAATGAGTCAGTCACTCTATTCTTGGTTTTCACATGACGTCATAAAAATTAAAAAATCTAAAGTATGCGTCCTACAAAGCTGTTTCTAACATGGTATGTGGATACAAGTGTTATAATCTTTCACAAAAAGTTTCAGGTTTTAACGATGTTTTGCTTCAGATTTACAAAGGTTTTAAATGTGTCACGCAATGCGTCACGCTATTTCAGATAAGCCGCGAAAATAAACAAAATTGAATCAGCTGAAAGTTATTGTTTGCATTATAAGTGCTTATAAGCCCAGCTAATGGAGCTTATAGCAAATACAATATTTTTGGATGTGATCTTTGGTGTAATTAAGACTTTGAAGTTTTGGCCGCCATCTTTGTGCCCCTGAGTGGGGCACAAAGATGGCCGCTCCATACATTTCTTACTAAAAATATCTAATACTCGTTCGCCTATAACTCTTGAACGAAATGTTTTTGCGCTTCAAAATTTGGCCAATATGTGTAGATTTAAACTCTCTACAATTCCATAAACGTTTTGGATTCGGAATCTATTTTTTAATACTTCTGAATTTTGATATGACGTAAGTGAAAGCCAAGAATATGCTGGTTAATGAGTGAGTCACTCTGTGTGCTGGTTAATATATAAGTCAGTCACTCTATTTGCTGGTTAATGAGTGAGTCACTCTATATGCTGGTTAATGAGTCAGTCACTCTATTTGCTGGTTAGTGAATCAGTCACTCTATATGCTGGTTAATGAGTGAGTCACTCTATATGCTGGTTAATGAATCAGTCACTCTATATGCTGGTTAATGAGATGTTTCGATTGTAAACCAACACCTTTTAACTAGTTTGACATTTAACAAGGGCAAACATAGTCTGTAGCTAAAGTGAAGACATTGCTACATGTATCTTCCCATGTGTTGAGACATGATTTTTCCACAGTGGGAGTAATCCTTGTATTTCACTAAAGTTTTGTTACTTTCTAAAGAAAACTTGTGTGGTTCTGTGTAGAGAAGGAAGTTAAACACTTCATTTTGGTTACCGTAAACACCGGTGTATAAGCCACACTTTTTTGCCCAAAATTTTTGCTCAAAATCGAGGGTGCGGCTTATCTACAGGAACATCTGCAAAAGGTTATCATACTTTCCGGTTTTATAAGTTGACCAGACTTTTTGAGCCTCGAAATTAAGATTTTATTTAACAAGAGGCTCCAAGCAGCCTTTACTCATGCGCATGCGTAAGAAAATTTTATGATATATTTTAAACATGATAAGAAGATGTCCGACCTGGAGATAAGTTACTCCTTTCTAAGTTACTCCTTTCATTCAGTCATCGTTCCTGCAAACCATGTTGTTTACTATTGAATGTTTTGGAAATGAAGGCTGTACCACAATGAAGCCAGTGATTCTTCTAAGTCTTATATATACCAAGCATGAACATAGTAATGTATGTAGGGTTGTAGGAGATGCTGTCGTGACATGTAAGCAACGCTCTTTTACCAGAAGTGACAGTAGCCGGAAGTCACTAAACAGGAAGTGTAAATGGTGAAGACATGAACCGGAAGTGCACAATTCAAAATATGCGTGCATAAATTTGCATGCAAAATTGTGACACAAAAAATAAAAATAATAATAACAAGAGGCTACACTTAGCCTATACTCATGCGCATGAGACGCGTTGATTGAAGTTACCAATTTTTGTGTGCTCGCTTCATTTAATATTTAATTTATTGATTCCCGATCAAATCCACACTCGTCTATTACTTTCCAAGTCGTGAATTATTTCTGTTACATTTGAAAAGACTAATTGAAAAAATAGGCAGTCGAGGACATGCTGTAAAAAGAAAATTGATAATCAATATAAAGACTTAGTTTTCCTGTGTTACTAAATCACATGCAACCGGTGTATGGGTTATTCCAGAAAAAAATCCCCCCCCCCCCCCGGATTCCTCGGTCAGGCCGACCAACCCTCGCACCTTGAATTTTAACCCAGATGCCCCCTCCTGCCCGGATTGCCATTGGCTTTTTGTAGGCCCTAAATAAACAGGAGACCCGAGATTTTTTTAAAGTTTACAAATCTTTGGTGATTAAGCTAATTCGGAGTTCTAAAAAACATGTGCGCGTGTCGGGATAAAAACAAGCATTAATAAAAAATACAATACAATTGAATTCAAATTCAACTATTTTAAATAACAAAAGAAGAGAATAATCTCGGGATAAAAAGGTATGCCCACTGAACCTATTCTCCATTTGTAAATAAACGTTGCGTGGCGCATTCACTAAAATCTCTTCGTGATACAAGACCAAATCGAAATGAAATGTGTCCATAACTTAAAGCTGGTTCTTTAAAAAATGCTTTGATTTTGCCATCTATAATAAGTTTTTCCAGGCTTCACAGCTTCTTCAAAGTGTTCAAAGTGTTCAAAGTGTCCCAAATACACAATTTTGCTTTATGCAAATTTTGTCAAATGTAATTTGATAGCAAGCTGTTACCACTGAATAAAAAAATATATTTCCTATAAAAGGTCGAAACTTTTGAATGAAACTCATATTTCCTTGAATGAAAATGTCTTTCCTTTGATTAAAAGAGTCAAACACCTTTCAGAATTCAGTGATTTTCTGCTTCTGGAAGTCTTGGCGATTTATTGTATCCTAATTGCTGCGTACTAGCGTCTGCGAAAATATAATAAACATCACAAAATAATTCAATTCAGCAACCTATTTTTATTATGCTTTCTAAAATTTCCAACTTTTTCTGTGTAATGGAATGCCAATCTTATCCGGGAAAATGATTCGCGTAATGCTTTCGCTAATAAAAAAAGCAGTTCTGAATGGTCAAAGGTACAGAAATGAAATGCTGGCGGCGTTTGAATCATGAGTTCGGATAGCTCATGGTCTTCAAACAAACACATCGATTCACAGCTCGATTTTTCACTAAAACCTTTTTCCAAACCACGAAAACACCTAAAATAATCTTTGAAAACAATGCTTGGCCACATTTGGTGAAAGCTGTGCTTGGTAAAGCAGTTAAAAGAACGAGAAAGCTCCGTTTACCTTTCCCACGGATCCAAAGCGCGCACGTACAAACAGAACTGTGTTGACAATCGAGTCGTCTTATCCGAAGCTATCAGAACTGTCTCATCGTACAGCAATCAGGTGAACTCGGCACAACTTCGCGCTTCCAAAAGTCGGACTTACTTACACAGGTGACAACATAGTGGTTACTAGTAACCTAGTAACCACAAAAAGCAATAAAGTCAGTAAAAATCGACATTAATATGACACGCATTCCACAGTCCATAATCTACGGAAGTCCAGTCCCGAAGTCCAAATTTTTTATTAAATCTGATGGGCTGAAGTACGACGCTGTTTTGCCGTGTGTTTCTATTGTTCTTTCTTGAAAAATGTCTTGAAATTACTCACCACAGGCAGCGAGGACTGCTCCGATACAGACATTGTAAAGAATCGGCAGTAAAAAAGGGAATAAATTGACAATATGCTTATCAGTGCGAGAGATCGATGTTTTGCATTTTTGCCTCGGAAGAACTCTGATTAAAAATAGCTCTTAGTTTTTTCAGAATCGCGACAAATTCGGTCTCAAGTTGTATGCTGTGTATAAAAGCAACGTTTACCTCGATGGGAGAAATACAGGACTGACTTATACACCAATAAGATCAAAATTAATGACGGAAAATGTTTGTCATGCGCATGCGTATCAAGCATTTGTCTTATATTTCAATGTACCATAATAAAAGAAGCAATTTATATTTTTAATAATTTAAATAAGATAAGAAGACGTCCGACATGGAGAAGAGTTACTCCTTTCATTCAGACATTGTACCTGCAAACCACGTTACTATTGAATGTTTTATAAATGAAGGCTGTACCACAATGAAGCCAGTCATTCTTGTGAAACTAATATATACCTGACGTGAACATTAGTAATGCGAGTAGGGTTGTAGGGACGCTGTCGTGACACTTCGGTAACGATGTTTTGCCGGAAGTGGGAGTAGCCGGAAGTCACTAAACAGGAAGTGTAAAGAGCAAAGCGAACCGGAAATGCCGATTTAAAATATGCGTGAATAAATTTGCATGCAAAATCGTGACACAAAAAATAAAAAAAAGAAAAACGGAGGGCATTTTATAACTCATGCCGCTACGCGCATGAGTAATAAAAATAAAAATAACAAGAAAAACGGAGCCGAAACCTTACCTCATGCCACTTCGCACATTAGTAATTATTAGAGGTATATAATATGGAACAAGATTCTTTAACTTTAGATGATGTAGAAAAGTGAGTCTTGTCTGTCTAACAGAGCGGCCAGAGCACCTCCGAGACCATGCAAAAATCAAATTGAACAATCCGCATCGAACACGTAATGCACGAACGTGAGCGTTGTGTTTATAAATTGTAAAATTTAGCCTCAAATTGCCAAAATGCCTGTGTTAAAACAGTGCTCACTACCTTTGTCTTACATTTCGAAGCTTTTAGCAATGAAGGAACACCGAAGCCAATGAAAAGAATCTGTAAACAAGCGGCCATCTTGGTTAACCTTAGTAACCAGGCTAAATAAAAACATGTGCTCGAGAAATTTGCATGGTTACCAAGCTTGTTTTGGCCTGAACAAATGGCGGGTACTCCCATATATGAGCTATATAGGTATGTGCCGCTGTGAAGGGTATGGTTTTCAGGCAGTTTAGTCTGGGATAGGGTATTAATAGTAATCAGAGATTTTTGGTCTAGAATAGGGTATCATTTTCCACAAAACTGATCTGTTGCGTGAAGAATATTTAGTCTAGACAAGGTTTACTGGCAAATGGCATTTAAAAATCGGTACGGCGGGCAGTACGGCATTTTTACTGACCCTTGTTAACTAATAACTGTGATAGTGAACGAGTTCCTGGAAAATAGCGATTCTGGAAGAGGTCTAGGATAGGGTAGGGTTTTTCTGTGTTTAGTCTAGAATAGGGTTGCAAAATGCAGCTAAAGTGGTCTAGTATAGGTAAAGGGTCTCAGAGTCCCAGCAGCACACCCCCACCCAAAAATTTGCAAAGTACCCCCCCCCCCCCCACCCCGATAGCTGCGTTGAAAACTGCTGAAACTGCGGGGTTTTTTCAATACACGATTTGATGGATAGAAGCAAAGTCTAGCTTATGTTTTGTGGAGCCATTTATTTTTTAAAAACATTTTTTTTTTCAAAATTTGAGCTTCAAAACTCAGGATGCGGCTTATCTATGAGTGCGGCTTATACACCGGTGTTTAGGGTATATCAGCAAGATTGTCAAAAGTAGCTGGCTGCTGGTGAAAATCACCATGTACCGTATTTTGACAATGTAATATACATAATATTTTTTTAGGGAAATCCAAGAGGATGAAAAGGTTGAGCAGGCATTGACAGATGGTAAGTAAACTGCTACTAAGTCAACCTTAGTCCAGAGAAAATACCTGATAAAAGTATATAGCTCTCTTCAGTATGTCAATTTAAACATTCAGGAGAACAGCCAACCCCAAAGTGAGTTTAAAAATGCTGCTAATTCATGCAAATGACTAGACAGTGTGAATTTATTTATTAACTTCTCAACCTTTTTTTTACTTAGGGATAGCAGCATTACCAGCCAATTGTTGGGACCAGAGGCCAGATTGCACCAAGGTTGCATTTTCAAGATTTTATTGCTAGTTTATTTCTGATTCCTGATGGTTTCAGATACAGTTGAACCTCCAGCTGTAACCACCTCGCCTAAGGTGGCGAGTCAAGTTACCAGTCAAATAATTTTAGTTGAAACCTCTTGTAAGTGACTGCAACCACTTTCAATGCTGGAGATAAAATTTGAATTTGTTTTTAACCTGTGGTAAATGACCACTCGCCCATATTTTGCTGTCACAATGTGTTGCAGTACAACTCCAATCAAATAAAAAAAAATTTCTTGCATTTAAGTGTCTATGTCACAAAATATTCTACACTTATAGAAGCTTTGTACATTAAAAAATGACTAATTAATTAACAGGTTCATATGATTCAAAGTTAAGTTCCCTTGTAAGCAGCCACTTGGCTTTGCTTTTTGGGCGGTCAGTTACGGGATGTTTGACTGTATTAAAATTAATGCGCTCTCTTATCAGTGAAATGTTTTGTTAGTTACTTGATCATGATCTGGACAGAGGAGTGTACAATGACATAATAATTGGCAAATAGTTGTCAAATAGTTACAAATCAAATGCTCAAAAATTCATTAACTCTAAGTTATTCTATGAAATTGGGGTGTTAAGAGTTTAAAACGTGCAAGGGTATGGCCCATTACATTAAAAATATATTTATGTGGGAAAAATTGTCCTAACCTGCATCCTGGTTCCTAGCTAGCCTTGTCTTCATGTCTACGACATTTTACAAGTGTCACTTCTCCTTTATGGCTGGCACTGGTAGGGATGTGGCCATAAAAATTGACACAATGATTGAATATGACTTGATGTTCAAGGTATTAATACTAACAGTAATCAAATGTTTCCTTGAGGCAACAAAAATCAATGGCAGCTATTTTTGGAATAGTTCTGTTGACTAGACATTTAACTACACTGGACAGGTAACTTCACTCAACACAATTTTATGATTGCCTGCAGCAAAATAATTTATATAGAAAACTGCATCGGTTCCTTTTAATTTTGAAAAGCACTTTTATTCTCTTGAAAACTCCAAGTATTCTTAAGAGTGTTAACAAAATTAATAATGGTAGATAGGTCTAAGATGTATTATTTTTATTTATTTTTTTGTTTTTTATTTAGTAACCTCAGTTTACTGGATTGAAAAAGTAAGCAATTGCATATTTTGTACAGACCAAAACAGAATTCTCCATCCATGAAGTTCTTTCATTGCCAGGTCATCAAATCCATAATTATGATCCATGCACATGCCCCCCCCCCCCTCTCACATTCTAATGGCATAGGTACAGTGTAGGTGAATAAACCCAATAAAGTATTTGTTTGGATTGAATGTATTTATTGTACAAGATGGAATGAGGTTGGTTTTGTTGTTAGTGTTACTTTGTGTTACCCGAGGCTGATTTTTTAACTTGTGAATATGCATTTCACTCAAACTTTCAATTTCAGCTGTTAACATTGAGCCTGGGATATGTAAAGGTCACCTACCTTACCCATGGGGACAGCATTGGGGGCTGTTGGATGCAGGGGGTGGGGGGTCGGTAGAGCAAAATGCCTAGGGGGAGAGGGGACGGTCTGAAGGTTGTTTGGTATTCATAACTTGGCTCATAGGAGCCTTTGATTATTTATACCACATAGAGAGAGAGAAAGAAACATTGAAACAGTGTATTTGACAAAATATACTTGCATGAGAAATTATCCCTGTCTCCACACAATGCACAAATGTATGAGAATGTGAGTTTCCACATTTAGATGTTTTATTATAGTTTTTAATATTTTCTGTTTTTTTTTTTATGTATTTACTTTGTGTCCCTAAATTAGTATGGGATTCTCCCAGGCTATAAGTTTTTTTTGACACGTTAACAAAGTTTCTATCTAAAGAGTTTGTTCGGATAAAGGAATAATTAACCTGTGATCAAGAATATAATTTTTTCTTGCAGATCGCAGAGTAATGAAAAGTAAAAAAGTAGTCTATAAAGGAGATAATTGACGGCAGTCAATGTATAAACCAATCAATATCCAGACCCAATGGAGTCTGCACATTGCTGTCATTGCTTTTGCTCTAAATGAACAAAGAATAATTGTTCTAGGTTCTTTATGGGTGTATTCTTGACAGTCGTTTTAGAAATAAAAGCAATTTTTTTAGGCTCATATAATCGGGCTCTTGTTAATAACAAATAACTGAAATGCTCCTATTAAATTGTATGTAGACAGGTAAGGAGAATTTGCATGTAGATACAAGCTTAAAGGGATATGTAATAGAATATTTTTAAGATGCAATCAAATAAAACCATTTTTTGCTGTCTTAATATTATTCTTGTTATGCTAGAATAGAATGTGTATATAAATAGGACAATAATTTATAGACAGAATTTCACAGTGTAATAATATATATTTTAATAAACAGTCATAATTTTTAAAAGTGAAAAGTTTGTTTTATCATGTGGATAATATTATTCTGGTTTCACAACTTATCACAGTGGGTAATTACCTTCTTTCTGTAGTCAAGGAAACTGCAAAGTACTGTTAGTAAAAAACTGGCAAATAAACTGCATTCGCAGATAAGCCACAACCCACGTGTTAAAAGCTACAATTTTTAGCCAGAGAATTAGCTCTAAGGAATGTGAGATTTCCTTTGAATCATCCGGTATTGAAAACAAATCATTTAATCAAAGAAAGTTGTTTTCAGTTTCGATCAATCTCACTGATAATGATTTACTATCCTGCTTACATTTAAGTAACAATGCGTGTAAGAACTAGGCAATCCTCTATTGTTCTGCGGCATTTCACTTTCCCCACATACGATTGTTTAGATTTTCTTGCTGAGAATACATCAACCTATGGCCAACACGTTTTTGAAATAAAATGTACTGAAACTTTATTTTAAAGCAATATTTCTTTTGTGTTACAAGATTTTATCCAATCATGATGCTCCAAAACAATGGCGAAGAAAGGCTTCTAATTTACCATGTTTCCCACATAGAAATTCTGCTGCATTAAAACTCAGAATAGTTTTCACTAAAAGGGAATCAATAAGTAAACTAGAGAGAAATAAATGCGCTACCTGATGAAGATATAGTAGATTTTCATGTTTTAGTCAATGAGGTGGACCGTTTCAACAATACCACAATTAACACCTTTCTGCATTCCTTGCCGTTGGGTTGCCCAGTTCTTACTAGGACCATTACTTAATTTTGGCAAAGTGAGCAGCTAGTTTTAGCTGCTTGTAGTCTGATAACTGGCTTTGTACATCATTTTTGAAGCTTCTACAGTCATACACTGCACTACAGTTGACTCTTCTTGAGTGACAACTCATAAACAATCACATGCCTTAAGCAACCACCTTTGCGAAAATTCTCGCATTTGAATCATATTTTTGGCAGTCAAATGTTGCATTTAGAACCTTAAGAACCTTTTCGGATCTTAAGGTGGTTGCTTATAATATATTCAACTGTATTATAAAATCCATCTTTCAATCCATGACATTCCTCACTGCCTATCTTCAGCAAGAATGAGTTCTTTACTTCTTTCTTTGTCAATTAATTCAAGTTCTCGTACTTTCTGTTGAGTGAAAAAAGAACTAACATTATTTGGAAATTCATCAACCAAGCTATATGTAGATATTGCCGGTGAGAACACAAGGTCCCATAGGGTTGTTTGCAATGCTGTGTATTCAAGGTATACTTGCCAAGTCTCACGCCTGACTTACAGATTTGAGCTATCAGCCTTAACTGATCATGATCCAATTAAAAATATAGTTACCTTCATGAAAATGTGGAACTTTTTTGTAGGTTTTTTTTTATCATTCTAAACGTTACAATTACAGCTGGATGTTATTAAACGGAGGTCCATGGAAACTTCCGAATTCTTCGGAACATCTTCAGAATAGATCGGGTTCTCTTCGGATTTGGTCGGGCCGCCTTCGGAAATCGTGACACTCCCACGAAAAAAAAATTCTCACGCCTATCACTCGGAAAACGTTGGCAGGTATATCAAGGTTAGAATGTGCTGCCTGGATATTCAGATCTGTGTGAAAATCCCTTAAGGTCGCGGGGGGATACCTGCTCATGAATAAATTCATAAGGCAAAATTTTAGCGGGGGTGTCACTTTGGTGAACGTCGCTAAAATTTAACAGAGATATTGGCGAATAATAGAAGTGCATAAGGATTGTTTTTTTATTGAAGGGATCGCGCTTTGCGGCAATGCTGTAAGCCACTTAAGTTATCTTTTTTTAAAACGTGGTTTTGTGTCCAAGTTTGCTCCTCGAGAAGAACACAAAGCAAATTGATTTCACCACTGACTGATCCGTCAAAATGTCTATTGTGTCATATCTGACTCCGATTTTTTGATTTCAACTTTAATTAAAAATTATTAGCTTTTAAAGGAGTAAAATTGTCCATGTTAGAATTTGAAGCCTCCTATCTTCCCTTTGAAAGCCTAATTAAAAATTTTGAGTTAGATATATGACAATCTACAATACACCCAGTTTACCTCCCTGCAGTGTCAACTCATGAAATTCTCTATCTGCGCTGAATTCTTGGACACAAAATTGCTTGTTTTTACGCTTCCAAAGGCTTCCCGAGCAAACACGAATGCAAAAAATATATATTTATGGTAATTTTGCTAATTTTAATCCATGGGTTATTGTTAACACTTCATGCAGAAAGAACAATGTGTTGAAAAAGAGTGTATTTTATCAGACAGCGCTTTGCACATGCAATTATTGATGCAGAAACATTACACAGCCTGTTCGTGAATATTTCGCGCATTTTCGGTATCAGCCGTCGCACTTCATGCATACTCTTTCCATAAATGCATACTGATGAGCAGAACCTATCCCCCGCGACCTTAAACACTAGGGATTTCAGATCTCGCTGACATTTTTTACTTTCTATGCCTATTTTCAGACCTGGAACCAAGTGCATATAAAGGAATATATGCCTGAGATAAACACAAATTTTGGATTACAAATCAGGCATTAGTTTTACATTAAATGCACCATTCTGTACCAACTGGATGCGCAACATACTTTGGGCATGAAATATATGCTTAAGAAAGTAGTTACGGTATAAAGAAGTAACTCTACAACTGAAACTTCTCCACCTGTTTATAATTCAAACCACAGATCTTCTGGTGAAAAATCTGACAATTATTGTCAGATTTATCACCTGAGTAGTTGTTGAGTTGTTAGCAAATAATTATTATTTTCTAACCACTCAACAACTGCCCCAACAGTATTTTTAATATATTTTCTTGAAATACAGGGCTTGATGATGCCCTTTGGACAAGCAACTCTCAAATTGTATGTGCTTGCCCAGGTTGCCAAAGTTTACTTTTTTGTTTTAAAATCATTATTCAGTCATTCCTGGGCTTTGCTCATCGGGCAAGTAAGCAGGAAAATATACATTACATAAATTACATAATATACATTACATATACATATACATTACATATACATTACATTACATATACATGATTGACATATACATTACATTGGCAGTTTCTTGGTGTTGCGGATGGCGTGGTCACCAAATGACGTAAAACAAAAGATTCAAAAGACACTGAACAATACCCACACCACAACACAAAAGCTAACCAACAATGGCTTCCGCAATACCAAGAAACACCCATTCCATTACATATACATTACATCACATCACATCACATTACATACAATACTTGGATGATGCAAATAGAACTGTTTAGTGGAGTGGTATAACTTAATTTACCTGTGATATCTCTGTCATTATAACAGTTCTGTATTTTTGGCCCTCCCCAAGCTGTTCCATCTCATCCAGAAAGCTTTTCCTGTCCTCTATTTCTTGAAGAACTATATAAAACAACAATTTTATAATAATAATTATACTGCAGTTATAATTACAATATTATTATTGTGTGCATCTGCATATAGGCTGAACCTTGAACAAAATTGTTTATTTTGCGGAATAAATACACCTTATTTGATGGGTTGACGATGCGCGGATATTTTACGAGTTGCGAGCAATAAGTAAAAAATACAAGCATATTTGGCCAATATGGCACATTTATTTAACCCTTGGACGTACACGCAAACTTATACCCCCACCCCTTGGTTTTTTGCTATGTTGCAATATTTCAGAAATATTTTACATGTAATAGACAGCCTGTGATGTGCTCTACAAGTCAAGGTAAAATATTATGGGTTGTAGCGCTGCTGGGGGTCTGTGACGTCATCCAAAATGGCCGCCAAGATGGCTGCCATCTTGGATTTTATTAAAAATTCAAATTTATCCGAAAAATGCAAAAATTGCAATTTTTTTGCCAGAGTTGCAAAATAAAATACAATTAAACATTTTGATGCTTTTGGAAGCATTTTATGTTTTTTCACTGAAAAAAAGGTGAATAACACGCATTTTTATTCAAAAAGGGCTTGACTTCATGCTACTTATGACATCATATCTCATTACCATAGCAACCAGTTGTTGCCAAACTTTACCAAAGTGTGTCTCTAGGATAAATGAACAGCTACTGAAGATGGCATGTGCTAATCTTAAACGGTCTTGAAAAAAATAAGAGAAAAACCATAAGGGGGGTGGCATCCAAAAAAACCCCGGTACTTTCCCCAAGTGGTTCAGAAAAGGTCGCCGCCAATCCCATTCCAACCCCAGGCCAAACAAATAGCAACCCTTTCAGTGCGTTTCGACTACCACACTTTTAGCGTTGTGTTTCGGCTACCAGTGTGGCTGCATGGCTTTATTCTCAGAAACACAGGAAGTCATAAGACGGGGCTTTCCCTTGCGAATGGCATCATCAAATTGCGATTGTCAGCAGGGGGTATTTATTGTAACTGAAGATTTCATTTACATAGCATATATCTGTGAAGGCTTTCCCAATTGAAGGTATGAATTCCCAGTATATACCAAGGAAATGGCTCTTAATCTCACTCAGCAGAATCAAGCTTTCCGCAACTGGCTGCACAGCTACAAAATGCAAGTTTCCCAAGATTATCCAATAAAGGATCTTCTATTGTTGAAAATAGAACTAAAATCTGCAAAGGACCGCAAACGATAATGCTGTAAACGATACGTAGAATCTACGAAAGACCTAATCAGCCAAAAAATGAACAAACATAAACGATAAACTGCAAGGCTGATCTGACTACGTAAAAAGGTAGATTTTGCGAGACACCAATGCGACAGAAACCGATAAAGCAGGGTAGCAACCGCGGACAGCTGTTTCGCCCTTGTATTGGGGCTCGTCAGCGCGGTGTAGCTTGTAACAAACTAAGAACAACTACAAGAAAGCAGTTGCAAATAGATTGCACAATGAATGTTTCATTTTCCTAATTATTATGTTTATAAGGAATGATTGCACAATGTCTCGCAAAATCTATGTGTACGAACAGTAGTTTTCATTCATTTGGTAGATTTTGTTCTTGACTTATTATTTTCTGCGTTCCACAGATCAAGCAGTTTTTAAACATTTGGTCCTTTTCTCCTCATTCGGCTAACGCGAGGCACTAATATTTTTGCGGGCGGGAGTTTAATTTTGCGGAAACTAATTTTTGCGATTGGGAAAGACTGATTTTTCTTGCTGGGAATAAATTTTTATGATTTACAGAAAGTCGATTGCGTTCAATTGGATGTAAAACACGTTCATCAGTGTCTCTTTTATTACAATTACACCTTATCTTTTCCTGGTGTGGCTGATTGCTCTAGCCATGGATCACCAATACTGAGTCCTGTACCATTTCATGCATTATCGCCCGAGTTACCACTGGCATTTTCTTAACGGAAGAGACGTTTTTAGTAAAAGGGCACCAACACTATTTTACATTACGTGTAAATGAGATCAGATTTTATATTATTACAATGGAGTAAATTTTTGCGGGATTCTTTTTTTGCGGGAACTATTTTTTGTGGATCGTGAAAACCCCGCAAAAAATAGAACACGCAAAAATTTAGTGGCACATGTAAATTTATTTAGACTATTATTTTGTCAATATAGAATAGTTTTTATTTCGAAGTAAAACAACTAAAACGATGCTGCAAACCGGCAAACAAAAAAGAAAAGTAAAATTGATCTTCGGGTTTTCTTTACATGTAATAAACGTGGAGTAATTTCATCAGTTTAAGGCAAACCGGCAATTTCTTTGTGAGAGTTTTAACGGTTTCACCAATGACTCTCAAATGTTTACAGTCCATAGAGTTAATCTTTCTTTTCGCCAGGAAAGCGAAAGCGAAAAAAAGAATTGCTGACACAATACAATTGTCGTGGGTAGTGGTTGTCCCATTGTCGGAAATTAAGAATTTTGAAAACGTTAACCTAACAATTGTGCAAAAGTACAGCGTTTTTCTATCACAAAAGAACTTTTCGAATGTTTGTAGGTGAACTTAAAGGAAACTCTAGTAATTAAATTAAGTAGTCGTGACGAAGACAGTTCTTTGTGAGCTTCACCAATGATTCTCAATTGCTTTCAGTCCACCTTCTATCTTATTTTGAAGGAAGCGAAAAAAGAAAGAGGATTGCTTACACGATTCAGTTGTCGTGGATAGTACAGGGTTGTGCGATAATCGGAAATTATCAATTTGAAAGCAATAACAGGAAACAACTCAAGATTCGGGTGCATGAAAAAAGCAATTCATTGAAGACAAGACAATTTTAAAGCAGGTTAGTTGAAACAGACAAGAAACGAGAGAAGTTTGTTCAGTTCAGAAACCTCTGAGAAGCAAAGAAAAGAAAAAAGCGATGAATTCCAGCCAGACGAGTCCTAGTTGCAAGGCGGATACGTTTTTTGGCGAAAGAGTACAACATCCTTCCCCTTTCACCCAAACGTTTTTAATCTTCATCATTTTGGTCAACATCTTCACCTTTCCTTTCACCGCAGCCTTGAATGCGTTAGTGATGATCGCCGTCAAGTTGAAAACCCGACTGAGAGCCCACAATTCAAACATTTTACTGGCGATGCTGTCATTGACAGACTTTGCAGTTGGGATCCTTGTGCAACCAGTCTTCATCGCTTTGCAGATAATGTACTTACTTGGTGAGCCGAGTGGATATTGCGTACTGCGAGTTGTCAGACCTTTAATCGGTTGCCTTACTCATACTTCGCTTTTCCATTTGGCTTTGATAAGTGGGGAGCGGTACTTGGCCATGAAACATCCTTTCGCGTACAGTACCAACGTCACCGAAGCTCGTTTACTGGTTGCTTCTGCTTTGGCGTGGCTCCTGTCAGTAATTCTGTCAACTGTTCTAATTTTCATTAACGTCGATACTGTAGTGAAGGCAGTGATTGCTAACACAATCATTGGCCTCTCTATTGCCGTTATGGCCTTTTGCCATGTTTCAACCTACTGTGAAACCCGCCGACACCAACAGCAAATTGCAGCTCAGCAAGTTACTGTAGAAGCTAGAGAACAGTTTGCAAAAGATAAAAAGGCCTTTAAACTGACTTCTATCATCATAGGAATGCTATTATTATGTTTTATACCTTTCATGGTTTTCACAATTGTTGCAATTAGATATCGGAGTGAAAAAACTGTAGAAACAGCGCATATATTTTCCTTTTCAGCTGTCTCGATGCTTTTATTGAACTCGTTGATCAATCCGATTATATACTCGGTCAGAATGAGACAGTTTCGCGTCGCTTTTATTGAATTAGTATGTAAAACTGTGAACATTGCTGACGGCTGAATAATAATAATAATAATAATAACAACTTTATTTCAGTGTCAAGAAATGTAGCAGTCTCCCACTAAATAAGGACACTATCCTAAATTATAATATATATTACTGACTATTTATTTGAGATGCGATTATTCGGAGCGCCAAATGCTGTGATCCGACTTGAAGCAGGACAAGAACTTGAAAAACAAGATCAACAAAATGTGGAGCGCAAGCAAATGTAAATAACATTGACAATCACAACCGTTAATACGAAGATTTGCTGCCACAGCGCGAAAATTATGTCGTGGAACAACCGAACAACAAGTCGCATAGTTACTGTGTACATTATCGTCATAGTATTTAAAATGCTAAGCAATATTATTAATTATTTTGTAAATATTCTGTTGATGATGGATTAAACATTAAATTTATTTATTATCTCTGGCTAAAATCCATAATTGTATTTTGAGCGCGAACAATGTCAAAATCGATCGATGTTAATATCATTTCTGTTTAATGTTTTTTAAGTATTGCTCAATAGCTTTTATTTTGAATGGTTACACTTTGGGTTTGATTCAAAAACTATGTTTAAAAAATCTCGAAGAAAGCATCCAAAAAGCATCCAGTTATAACATTATGATTTGAAGTTGTATTTGGGAAGAAAATTCTGTCGCGATATGTACTTTCTACATCGTTTCCGTGCATTAAATCAGATTTCAAACAATAAGATGTTTCCCAGTTGTCATTTTTTATGCCGTTCCTTGTCCTTTGTCACAAAATCAATTTGTTCAGTTGGCCAGGACTATTGCTTGAGCGAGTTCTGTTTGCTGGGATAGAAAATAGTGACACATCCATTTAGAATGATTTTGGCCACTGATGTTGCAATCCAAATCAATTTATTTCCCCTCGAAATAAATTTCATTTTCGGTCCAAAAACAATATACAGGAAATCTTGATACGGAAAGATGAAACATGCCGGGGAAAACTACCGCTTGAAAACACATCTGTGAATGCATTCGCCATTTAAGAACGGCAGAACAGTTCAGATTTAACTGATAATCCGTCATATAAAGCGGCTAATGCAGTATATAATTATTTAGATAGCCTTTTAAAGCACTTGATTTTGCGAATGTTGTTTCAGGCGCCGAAAAAGAAGCTAGAAAATACGTCTGCTGACGAAGGCTAGGACGAATTTAATTGAGCAAATTATAAGCTTGCAGTAGTGGGTATGGCTAAGATCTTTAAAGTAAAGAATTTAAATTTTATTTTCAGCAAACAGACAAACAAAATTCGAGATAGAAACAATAATTGCTATGCCTCAGTGAAAAGTATTGCTTAGATCAATAGCTTTTATTTTGAATGGTCACACTTTGGGTTTGATTAAAAAACTATGTTTAAAATATCTCGAAGAAAGCAAAGCATCCAAAAAGCATCCATTTATAATGTTATGATTTGATTGTATTTGGGAAGAAAATTCTGTCGCGATATGTACTTTCCATCTCTTTTTCCGCTAAAGTCAGTAGGGACGAGGGTCGAGGGTACCGTGTCGAGGGTCGAGGGTACCGTGTCGAGGGTCCATGTCGAGGGTCGAGGGTACCAAGTCGAGGGTTAATGTTTTTTATACTTTTTTCTTTCTTGTAACGTGAGGTAACTATTACGATTCTCTTCTTAGTAGAAGAGACAATATTATTAAAGTTCATTGTTCTCGTTGTGAAGGAAAAGGGGAGGGTGTGTGTGTGTTGGGGGGGGGGGGGGGGGGGGGGTGGGCTTGAACGAGGAGGGGGTTATTTACGGTAGTTTCTAACCGATCAGATGGACTGCTTACCATTCCATACCGAGAAGACGTGCGGGGATTTACTACTTAACTTCATCGAAGTTCTCTTAAAAAATATAAAATTGATTAAATCAACTTGATTTAGACAAAACTGAAACCTTATATGCTAAGTAGGCTCGATTTCCGCCGCTCTCTCGAGTCCGGTCTTTGTTCCTCCCCGAGAGAGAACACAGAGAACGCCATTTTGAACAGTTCTGTTCTGATATGATAATTTATGCGATAATGTTACCAGACGAAAATCTGCAGGCGGTAATCTGATTGGCTAAAACTAACAATAGATAACAGACGCGTCCAGCCGTCTCTTCGGGGGATGAGCGCGGGCTCATTTTCCCGAACAGCGGCTGGTAATCGAGCCTATATGCTAAGTTACTATTGCGTGAGGTTAATTTGTGGGTTCATTATAATTAATTGTCCTTCGTCCAGCTCCGAAAAAAACAAATTACATTAGCAACGTTCGTCTGATACAGGGTACACAACTTCGAGATACAAAAACCTCAAAATTACCATGTGACATAGCTCCTTTAAGTATACTCTTAAAAATACCATGATTACTGTTTTACACATGCTTATACTGTTTGTCAACGACATTAACACCCCTCCGTGGCAAAAAAATTGAAATATTTTTCTTGATGTTGTTGATGCGATAAAAAAGGCTAAAGAAAGCGCTGTGTAAAACCGAAATTATTAAACATTATTTTGTCCATTTTGGTGTGTAAAAATGACTACAAAAATTGAGATTTGTTTTGCTTTACAACTGACAGACATGAAACTCATGAGCATAAGACAAAAAATACAGAATCGAACTCGCAATGCTAGAGAAGCAAAATACAATGCTCTTACTGTGTGGCCGCAACAGTCATGATTATACTAAAGAACTCTATTGTGCAAACCTTCAGGATAAACTTCAGCTCATTTTTGAAGGGCTTAGACCAACAGCACAAAACTGGTATATACAACAATATCACAAAGGACAATTTGATTACAAATTTCCCATCACAAACAATATGCCAAATGCCTGCGCTGAATGCAGAGAATCTTTTTGGATTGATTCAGTCATGGCTGAGTTAGTGTGTACTAACTGTGGTCGCACAAAACTCGTCAATGGTGCAGTCTTTCATGATATTCAGTTTTACCAAAAGGGACAGAAAAACAATCATATAAGGCAATTCAAATACAGGCTAGATCATATCCTTGGCTCGGAGCCCATGGAAAAAATCGGCAATCGCAAAGACCCTGAAAATATACATGGTGAAAAGATTCTTATGCAACTACGCAAAGCTTAATGAAGCGAAACACGCCTTTGTCCACGTTGTCTATTGATGAATTGAGAGCTTTGCTAGGCAAAATCAAATGAACTGACTTGTTAAAACACACAACTCTGATCTTGCAGGATCTCACTGGCATTACCCCACCATCCCTGTTGGCATGCAGGTAGAAGCACTATTCTCAAACATATCCCACCGCATCCCAAAACATTGCTGTTATCAATTCTACATATACAAGATCTTGGATCTCATATTGACAAAAGACTCCCAGCACCAAATTCTATAGAAAAATTCATTGTCTGACGAGTGAATTCCATGTTAAATTTCACGTGAAAAACCGATTACTGCCCGTATCGCGAAGCGATGCGGGTGATATCGGCTTTTCGAGTGAAATTTAACGTGGAATTCACGAGTCTGGCAATGAATTTTTCTTGAATTGCATGTCATCTTTGTAGTTGTTTATTTTTAAAGCAACCAGACGGCCTTTTCGGTGTATAATAGAAATTACTTTTTATCATAAACTTCGTTTGATTTAGACATGTTTTTTTTTCTAAGCAAGAAATATCGGTTTTTGCCAGGAGCTCGCTCTCTTCTTGTTGGACTGCAGTGTGAATGGCTTCTTCACTCTCAACAAAGTTCACATTTTGGTTATAAAATTGAGAAGAACAGGAATTCACTCTAGATAAATTTATCATTTGTGAATAGCACGTCTGTATTTTTTGCTTCAAATCAAAGCTCACTATTTTACAAGAAAGTATACATACTATATAAAGAAAGTACACAAACATCTTCCTTTGAAGATGCCATGCAATATTACTTCTCAGGTATGCAATTCCACGCTAAATACCCTCAATACGAATGTGAGTTTTCTTTGACGTATGTGATTCTCACATATATTAAGTTGCAGAAACCTAAGACCAATGAGAAGAATTAATTAACGCATATGGCGCTCTGTTGTTACCGAAGAAAATGCATTACGTCCTCTTCGGGAAGTGATTTATGTTGGTTGTGATTCGTTGTATTCTCTTTTATTTTGCTGTGAATGGTAGACTTGTTCTGATGAAAGGTTTCAACTTTTTTTTTATCTCTGTTAAGAAATTTTGATATTTTGTTATTCGTATTGTACTCAAATCAAGCAACTTCCACGCAAAGAATGCAATAGGAACTCCCATCTCTGCGATAAAGTGATCTTGTTCTTTCAATATATGCTGCATAAATTTCAATCGCTGACATTCTTCATTGTAATCTTTTTCCGAAAAACTCAACCTTACTTTCCATAAGAACACTAATTCCCCAAGTACATGCAACATTTTGTGTGGAAATATTATGGTTTCATGGCTAAAGACGGTACAACAGATAAGTCTAAAACTATCTGCAAGAAACATTTGCATAATCGAATCGAATCGCAAGGAATATGAATCGTTACACCCCCCCCAAAGTCATGTCTTATGACTTCCTATGTTTCTGAGTTGGTTTTTAGGTTGAGAAGAATATCAACAAGTTGTTGGGTTGCATTTTTCATGTGGCTAAATGTAATTAAGGCAAAGTTAACCTCGAAGCAATGCTCTCCACCAGCTTTGGACGCAGGAAGTTCGCTTGCAACCGCAGAAGTTCGCAGGTGCATTTCGTGTCGCATATACGTTGTGGCCCACATTCGCAGTCGCATGAAGCCTGGGGCGGCCCAAGTCTTTGGCAGGGGCTCCTCGTGACCCTTACTCGCAGTCCTTGCTTGCAAAGATAATTCCGCTAGCACATTCGCTCGCAAGCTGTGCGATTTTCGTCCGTTTTTCGCCGTCTTGCTGTTCTCGACATGCCGAGATCTTCACGTTTGAGCAACAACAGCCTTTCAGCCACCTGCTTCGAGTGCTTCGCCGGCATCTTCGTCCTCTACGCCAGCTGTTTCTTCTGTTGCTGCGAGCGTCGCCATGCCCGTCCCACCGTCGGCCTCAACAACGCCGCTTGACCCGACCTTCATTGCAGCGGTGGCGAATGCAGTTAAAGCTGCCCTTGCTGCAGACACCAACCAAGCTTCATCGTCGTGCATTTCTTCGATGGCCTCCAGTACCGAAACCGCGTGCTTGCCAGTGGCGAGTGTGCCATCTTCGTTTGGGGGCGTTCCTGTCCATGCACACGGCCTCGAGCAACGCACGTCGTCGTTCTTGGCCTCTGGAGCTTCAATCGTCAGCTCTCCATCAAGCCTTCCACACGTGGGAACGCAAGGTTGGCCAGCGCTTTCTGTTCCTCCTTTTATATCTACTTTCGCAATACTACGCTCGGCGATCTCCAGCCCGGCGTTCGCCACGGGCGCTTCACAATCTCTGCCCGCGTGCGTTAGCTCCGTGAATCTTGGCCTGCCGCCGTCATTCACTCCTGTCCCGGCGAAGACCGTCAACCAAATTCTCGCCGACAAGTTCGTCGATCTGAGCGACCTGCTGTCCGCTAACATCTTGGAGAAGGAGTCGGAATCGCAAGTCTTCTTCGATGGCCATCTTGTCGTCACTCCGACGGCGAAGAAGCAACGTCGAAAGATCGAGGATATTGTCACATGGTCAGAAGCGTTCACCATCTTCATGCTAATCGTAACGTCTTATTTCCACCACCGCTGGAAGGATCTGACCTCCTATAAATTGCTGATTATGCGTACTCACCGCCACTTTAGCGGCCGTGTTTGGCGGTCATACGACATCGCCTTCCGCCAACACGCCGCTGCAACCAAGCTCGTCGACTGGTCGACCACGAAAACTGAACTTTTTAACTTCCACGCTGACGGAGCTCCCGTGCGTCCTGGCTCCAGTGGTACGAAATTCGACACGCCAGAGCCCTCAGGAGCGCCGTCCTCGCAAATAATTTGCCGATCATGGAATAGAGGCCGCTGTTCCTCGCAGTATGCGTTTTGCAGATACGCCTATCGGTGCAGCACTTGTGCTGGTGCCCATCGCTCTTCTGAGTGCTCGCTTCGCACCGATTCTTCAGCCAGAAGTGAGCGCAAACGCAAATCCCCATCCCCACCAGCCACGTCCACTTCTTCTTCGAAGGCCCTGCGTCACTGAGAGAGAACCATTGGGCAGCGTTCACGTCGATGGCCCACCATGGTTTCTGTCTCACGGACGAACTTTGCATCTTTATTTTAGACTAACGTTGTTACTCAGTTTGTTATCGTTATATTTGCTTTTGCTAGTACCGAAGCAAGTGACAATTCCAGATTAGCCTTTTTCATTTTGACCTTATTACTTATTGGTGTTTCCTCATGCAAGTCTTGTTGTGGTCGAATTCCCCCCCCCCCCCCCCCCTTGTTACTAGCAGTCGTGTAATAATTTCATTTTTCAGCTAGTTTTCGTTTTCATTTTAATGCTTGCCTGTTTATCCCATATTGGCCCATCTTACTTATCAGAGTTTCCATCTTTCTCGCTGTCTTCCCTTAGCTGGCCCAGTACTTCCTCCTGTTTACGCCGTTAGCCCGTTGCATCTTAAGGAGTTTGCTAGCGAACTATCCAACCATCCCGATCAGCAGAAGCTCTCTTATGTCCTGCAGGGCATCCAACACGGCTTCAAACTAGGCTTTCAGTTACCCCCGCAGCTCAAGCCAGCAACAAAGAACAAACAGACTGCCCTCCTACACGCAAATGTCGTAGATGAGTATCTGGCCAATGAGGTCATGCTTGGTAGGGTCGCGGGACCTTTCCCCTCCCCTCCACTTCCCAACTTACACATCAGCAGCTTTGGGGTTATTCCTAAAAGGGGGCAACCTGGGAAGTGGCGCCTGATTGTTGACCTTTCTTCGCCAAGGGGGTCTAGCGTAAACGATGGCATCGATCCCCAGGAGTTCACTCTCCAGAACATTAGATTGGATGAGGTGATCCGTATGGTGTCGCGCTATGGCCCTGGGGCCCTAATGGCCAAGTTCGACGTCGAAGCCGCCTATCGGAACATAGCCATCCACCCAGACGACCGATTTCTCTTGGGTATGAAATGGCGTGGCCAGTATTTTGTTGATCTTACTCTACCCTTTGGCCTTCGCTCCGCCGCCTGTATTTTCAACTCAGTAGCAGAGATGGTGGAATGGATCCTCCTAAACCAGCACGCCGTTTCGGATCAATTGCACTATCTGGATGACTTAATCACAGCGGGCCCTCCGAACTCCCCTCAGTGCGCATACAACCTTACCACTGCCCTGGCAATGTGCAAGACGCTGGGGTTACCTCTTCATCCCAATAAATGCGTTGGTCCATCTTCGTCTCTTTCTATCCTAGGAATTGAGCTTGACTCAGTTCAGCAAGTCGCCCGCCTACCAGAGGAAAAACTTCTGGCACTCAAACAACTCATTGACACTTGGCTCCAGCGCAAATGGTGCAAGAAGCATGAACTCGAATCTCTGATAGGTCACTTGCACCATGCTGTGAAGGTTGTATGGCCTGGCAGAACCTTTATTCGACAACTCATCGATCTGCTTTGTTGCTTCCGCAACAGGGACCACCCCATCCGGGTCAATCGCGAGTTTCGTCAAGACTTGCTGTGGTGGCAGCACTTTCTGTCGTCCTGGCACGGTGTGGGGTTCTGGTTGTATCCTGGCATGTCTGCAGTAGCCGACATAGAAGTCACCTCTGATGCTGCTGGTTCCCTTGGTTTCGGTGCATATTCTCAGGGCCACTGGTTCTATGGACAGTGGTCTCCCACTCAGGCTCACCAATCTATAGCCTATAAAGAGTTGTTTCCTGTGGTGATTGCAGCGCATCTTTGGGGATCTAACTGGTCAAGGAAACACATCCTCTTTCGCTCCGATAACCAGGCTGTGGTGGCCCTTCTCACCTCCAGGACTTCGAAGATACCGGCTCTGATGCACCTACTTCGGGATCTCCTGCTGTCTGCCGCATGCGGGGGGTTTTCCTTTTCTTTTGCCCATGTCCCTGGCATTCAAAACAATGTCGCTGACGCAATTTCTTGCTTTCATTGGCAGAAATTCCGCCGCTTGGTCCCGGAAGCTCAGCTGAATCCGTGTCCCATTCCACAGATTCTTCTGGACAACTTGATACCTCCTTACTAGAGGAACGATGCCAGCACTTCCTGGCCCAAGGACTGGCTCCTTCTACCCGCAAGTCTTATGCCTTTGGTCAAAGAAAATTTTACGACTTCTGCCTCCAAGCGGGCAAGCTTCACCAGAACGGATCTCCATGTCCAGTCGAGGAGTGGACGCTGTGCCTGTTCGTTTCTTTCCTTGCAGACTCCATCCAGCATTCTTCTATCAAGGTGTACCTCCCCGCCGTTCGCTCCCTTCACGTTGAACAAGGCTTTCCTGACCCTCTAGTCAACTGTCTGCATCTGCAACGAGTGATGAGAGGGATTAAGCGTTCCCAAGGCTCTCCAACTGCCCAGCGTCTCCCGGTTACAGACAACATCCTATCCATTGTCCATCAGGCCTTGGACCTCTCTTCCTTTGATCACTGCATGTTCTGGGCAGCGTGCACGTTGGGCTATTTTGGATTTCTGCGTTCGGTAGAATTTACCATCCCCAACCTAGCCAGCTTCTCGTCCGAGTTTCACTTGTCGGTAACAGACGTTTCCTTTGACTCTAGGCTTACGCCGTCTTGCCTTCGGATCTGGATTAAAGCCTCCAAGACGGACCCGTTCCGACAGGGCTGCTACGTTCACATTGGCCGGGGTAAGGCACCCCTCTGCGCTGTCCATGCCATGCTGTCTTACCTATCCATGCAGGGCGACTACCCTGGCCCATTATTCTTGCTCAAATCTGGCCAACCTTTGTCTCGGGCAACTCTGACAAGTTGGCTAAGACAAATCCTGTCTTCAGCTGGGATTTCGGTCAATTTCTCCAGCCACAGTTTCCGCATCGGGGCAGCTACAGTCGCAGCTCGCAACGGTGTCCCTGATCACCTCATTCAGGCTCTTGGGCGTTGGACAAGTAGCGCTTATCAGCTGTATATAAGAGCCCTTACGAAGCTTTGGCTGGGCTCTCCAATAGTCTGGCTTAAGGTGGCCACCCCACCCCCCCCCCCCTTCGTTCACATCTTGTCCTCCATCGCAGCCAAGCCAAATGTCTTCTGACTGGAGAGAGTCGCTGTGAGAGTCTGTCAGCGTCTCCCCCTTACCTCGCAAGGCAGCCTGGTTGGATCGCAGCCGACCGAAGGACGTGGTAAGTGTCAGCCTTGCGCCACTCTGGTGCGTGTGGGTTGTTTTGGTGCTTGGGGTTATTGGAGTCGGAGGTCCCATTCTCCCTGTTCGCTGGCCCCTCCTTTTCAAGCACCTTGGGGACCGGAGGTTTGGGTGGTGGCCGCTTCAGCGTTGCCATGGATACCTCCTTCCTTGCTCAGCATTGCCCGGCTCCACCAACCTAGAGGCACCAATGCCCACGCCCATCTATTGTTAATGGGTTTAAATGTGGCTAAATGTAATTTAGGCAAAGTTAACCTCGAAGCAATGCTCTCCACCAGCTTTGGACGCAGGAAGCTCGCTTGCAACCGCAGCAGTTCGCAGGGGCATTTCGTGTCGCATATACGTTGTGGCCCACATTCGCGGGCGCATGAAGCCTGGGGCGGCCCAAGCCTTTCGCAGGGGCTCCTCGTGACCCTTACTTGCAGTCCTTGCTTGCAAGGATAATTTCGCTAGCACGTTCGCTCGCAAGCTGTGCAATTTTCGCCCATCCCACCCCTCCCCTGGGAGATTGTCTCTTGGTTGGTAAGTATTCCACTGAGTCCTTCAGTGTGACGGTGCCCAGGTGGGTGGTGGCCGCTTCAGGGTTGCCATGGATACCTCCTTCCTTGCTCAGCGTTGCCCGGCTCCACCAACCTTGAGGCACCAACGCCCACGCTCATCTATTGTTGATGGGTTTAAACACAATTCATGGGGTATAAAATAATAAATAGACTGAAATCTTATTGTGTTTGGTATTTTTCCAATATAGCCATCAAAAGAACATCTTCTTCACCATTTTGCGCCATGGAAGATGACTTCTTTTCTTCCACGAACCATCACAGTTATATCCTGTGTAAATTAAATCTTCAATAGGGAACATGCATGATGACCTGAAAACAATGGCAATTTGATGACACCATTCGTGAGGGAAAGCCCAGTCTTATGACTTCCTGTGTTTCTGAGAATAAAGTCACACAGCCACGCTGGTAGCCAAAACACAACACCAAAAGTGTGGTAGCCAAAACCCACTGAAAGGGTGGCAATTTGTTTGGCCTGGGGTTGGAATGGGATTGGTGGCGACCCATGCATGTACTTTAGGGAAATACCCTTTTCTGGACCACCTGGGAAGGTGAAAAAAAAAACATGTTATTTTCCTAGGTGGTCCAGAAAGGGTATTTCCCTATACTACTTATGATTTTCACTTAAATAAGCTACAGCTGTAGGTGAGTGCATTATGTAAGTCACTCACCTGGCTGGTGATTGCTCTAAGAATAATAAGTAATTCCAATCCTGTTATCTTACAAATTACAAGGTCCTAGTAATTAGCTACCTTCATCAAACCTATCAACTTCTTTGTCTTCCACCCTCTCTGCAGGTGAAGGTATTCTTCTTCTTGGAACTTCATCAATACCTTTACCATCCTCTCCATAAGCCATAACATTCTGAAGTCTTCTTTTATCTTTCTCCGAAATGGATTCTAGCAGTCAATAAAATATGTTAAAATGGAACATCTATTTATTATCTTCACTCCCCCCCACCCCACAAAAGGACACATTCCAACACCCTAGTTTTCAACACCCTAGTTTTTGTTGTCTACACCTTTGAAGATTACTCTGAGGGGTCTTACTTTGTGTTGGATTATAATTTGACAAAATTCCAACACCTCGTGCCCGGGAGAATGCTCTCCATAGGGTAGTCTCCCACGCAGCCGTTATTGGTCTCGTCATGCAACGCTCCTCCCCACTAACGGCTGCTCGAACCTGGACAACATTTCTTGCCCATTGTGTTTGGGATAAATTCAGCCAACCAATCATGTATCAGCAAAATGAAAATGACGTCAGTTTTCGCGCGAAAAAGACCGGCGGTTTCCAGTTTACATGTGGCAGACATCGCAAGTTACACTAACTGCAGGCTTGCACTCAAATGAACTGATCCTAAGCAGCAAATAATTCCTACTTAAGCAGCTACTACTTATCTTGCAACTTTTTCAAAGTGAGCCAAAAAAAACTCCATTGTTATGTCAAGAGCTTGGAAATAAATGACGGTGGGCATAAAACGGCCCTGGAAAGCGTATAAAATTCCTCCTGTCAGTATCACAGCTGGAGATTTTCTCCTAAGATCAAAGAAACGACATGATTTTCGAAACATTTTGAACAACAGGCCTTTTATATCTTTATTTTGATCTAAAAGGAAAAATCTCTCAGGCACGTACTTGGGGTAGACTTATTCTAAAGCTGGGCTAAACACTTTTAGCGACAAGCAGGATTTGTGCTATGCCTGTCACCTTTTATAACAACCATGCTTCTGTTGAGCCACACACAACAAAATATTCGCCTTTCTCGATCTTCAAACCAAAGGTGAGACCACGACAACGATGTGACCCGTCTGTTCGGAAACATGGTCAAACACGAGCGGGAGAGCTTGGTAGATTAATGATTTTCCGAAGCCAGTCGGCAAGTTAACAAATAAGTCTTCCTTGTCAACAATAATTTTACAAATGGCCTGTTTCCGGTGAACATTTAGATCGGGTATCATAAACATTGACGACACTGCACGAAAACCTTCATTCAGCGTCGCCTCACACGTAGAGAATTTGGCCCGAGCAAGTTCCGAAAATGGCACTGCAACTGTGATTGGCTTAAATCGGGCAAGGAATGTGGTCCAGGTTTGAGCAGCCGTTAGTGGGGAGGAGCATTGCGTGATGAGACAAATAACGGCTGCGTGGGAGGCTATCCATAGGGGGGTTCGGAATTTTTTTGGAATATTCCAATAGCATTTTATTTGTAAAACACAGAAAAAATGACAGTGTCAACATACTTCCTGCAGGAGGCCTGTAAATCTCTTGTGGTGCCGTGCTCTGTTTCACATCAATTGCATCTTTTGTCCGCTTTCCACCTGAGAGATGCCTTGCATTCATGACTTTAGGTAAGGGTTTTTTGGGTACACTCTTTTGCTGGGGTCTTTCACTTCTACTTGTTGTAGGATTACAGGAGGCAGGTAGAGATTCTCCCCCTGAAGTATACACAGAAAAAGTAAAAGTTAAGTCACACTTGGGCCTCAGTAGAAAACCCACAAAGCCAATCAGACTGACCAATCAATGAAAATCAATTGAACAAAGTCAGAAATCCACTTACTTGCATCTTGTTGAATGACAATAGTGCCTAATATATAATTATATATATATAGGCATAACACTATCAATGCCTTGTTTGACAAAGAATTTTGACACAAGCAATGTGGAAGAAAAGTGGCCCGGCTGCAGTCTGTAATCAGACCCATTGATTGATTGATACCAACAAATTGATATCAAAAATAATAAGTTTATTGATATTTCCACATTCATATCCATTGGTATCAGCCAATCGATAAACAATATTGATGAAAATTGATGAAACTCGCAGCCCCCAGGCCCCAGGTCAAGCCCAAATCATACCGTCCAGAAGGATGCCGGACACCTTATTGAGACTTATATAATGGAGTAACTGGTTAGCTCTCAGTTGGGGTTAGGAGTAGCAGTTTATATAGTTAAATTTAGGACTAAGCAACAAGAGAAGCTAGGTGGAACAGTAGTACGGTGGCCTATGTAAGCCTAAGACTAGCTGAGGTCATAGGTTCAATCCTGAGTGGGGATTTTAGATTTTCTTTTTTAGACTAAAAAATTTATTTAAAACATAATTTTAAGTGTCGACATTACGTTATATAAGTCTCAATAAGGTGTCCAACGTCCTTCTGGACGGTATGATTTAGGCACAACCCAGGCCCAAGGAGCCATAGGAAAGGTTTTACCGTGTCAAGCTTAACTAAATATAAAGTCATTTGATGTTACAGTACGCTTGTAAAACCTTGGGTATAATATAAGGTATAAATTTCTTAATTATTTCGCCTAACTGATCTCGATCAAAGCTTACTTTTCATGTTTTCCTGTAACTGTCTCCGTTGAAAATTCGTCAACTTTGATTCTTCCATCATAACTGTCAAACAAAATTTCCAGGTGAAATATGACATCACAAACCTGAAATGCTTCAAGGGCAATCTTTGATGAATTTTCTATTACCTTTTAGCAGATTTTGAGTCTCCTTGCTCACAGGGGCCGAATGAGTCGACCACAAACCTCCTTTAGCAACCGCTTGTCTGTTGGACGCCATCTTTATTGCTTGTTTCTATGCGAGCCCGCGCACTTTTCATTAGCAGCTTGTAGAAGTTGTCATGCTCAGTTTGTATTCTTCGAAACATGGCGCGAACGTCAGCGCAGTGGAGCTGATTTGTTTTGGAATTTGCACAGTTGTTTAGTGGTAAAGAAGACTAATGAAATCAAAGAAAAGACCTTAGACAAAAACCAAAGATGTCGAAGTGTAAGTGGCTATATACACTGGTTTGTAGAGCAGTTAGCACATGTAATGTAAGAGCTTTTAGATGTGCTTATAAACTTGATCATGAAGTTGTCACGGAACAGAATGTGGACCTTGGTCCGGTGTCACAGTGATATGTGTTCCTTCGAACACATATCACTGGTGATATGTGTTTCCCCGGTAGGGAAACACAAAACACTGAAGCTATGTATTGAAGCCTTCAAATGGCATCACAACACGAGAAACAAAATGGCGGATTGGGTGTGGGTTTGCAGTTTTCTAAAATTGCAGCTGGTCCAGCATTAGGGGAGGAAAGAGAGCGAACAGACCATTTTACAGTAGTCTTCTTAGTGTCCTGGCCTTTGAGTGGAAGCGAGGCTGAAGTTGACCTTGTTATGATATAGACCTTGGAGCTTTTTAGATGTAAATTTAGCTAGTTAGCATAAGAAAAGCATTGTTAACATATGAAAGACAGGTAGGTTTGTATCAAAGCAAAAGTCACTTCCAGCCTTGCTTCCACTCAAAGGTAAGGTCACCAAGCACACAACGGTAAAATGGACTATTCACAAATGTCACTACAAAGGAGCCGTAGGGTGAATGCCTTCTCGATACAGCTGTATCAATTCGCTCAAGTTATACTTTGAATAGCAACTTCCTCTTCGAAAATCAAATGCAGACAAGATGCAATTGCAGAATACCCCGCAAATGATATGCATCCAGTTGGAACTCTTTAAAGAACGAGGCATGAAACAATAGGCACTATTGTTATTCAATAAGGTGCATATCATTTGCGGGGTATTCTGCAATTTACTAAAAATACCCTCCAAAATAATGGTATGCTTATCATTGTAAATGGTTTGAACCCAGGAGTATCAGTAGTCTGTTGTTTGTGATCGTCCGGGTGAGTGTAGTTCTGAAAAGAACTGTTGTTGTTGACAATGACTGACGTTTCGACAACCTGAGCGGAAGTCATCTTCAGAGTCATATGAATTGTGAATGGTCAGTTGATGTTTTATACGTCTGGTTATAACTGTCATTGGTCAGTTTAGCCGTGATGTTATTGGCTGTAGAGACTCAAGTCAGTGATAGGTGCGTTTCGATCCGTGTATTGTTAGTGTAATTTCTGTAGTCGTATTGTTAGTCAAATTTGTCAGTGAGTTCAGTCTATTGTTCGTCTGTTTTGTTGACAAGTCGTTTGTGAGCCGCAGGTAGCTGTTGGCATCTGTTCAGTGGTGTCTGTTCTAAGTTAGTAAACCAACTTTCTAGAGTGAGTCGTTTGTAGTAGTCCGTACTGTAAGAGGCCTGGCAGTCGCAGCATTTGATCTTGTATACTGCTCCTTGTCTGTCATTAGGTTCGTCCTTGTCTTTAACGTTTGTGAGAAGCTGTCGTAAAGTAGTAATGGGTTTGTGAGTGCACAGATCTTACAACCTTACAACATCCGTGTCGCTCACAAACCCATTACTACTTTACGACAGCTTCTCACAAACGTTAAAGACAAGGACGAACCTAACGACAGACAAGGAGCAGTATACAAGATCAAATGCTGCGACTGCCAGGCCTCTTACATCGGTGAGACTGGCAGGAATCTGAACATACGACTGACTGAACACAAACGGGCGACAAAAAATGGTGACATCAACAATCACATTGCTGAACACCATTTACGCACGAATCACAGAATTGACTGGGCAATGAGCGTGAGGGCAATATTTGTAAATGTTGGCATTTTACTTACCGGTAGTTTGGAATTTGTCCTTGCAGTAAAAAGCATAATTTGTGCAGCAATTTGTACTTTGTAGGGGAGGTGGGGAGGGGAAACACATATCACTGGTCGTCATCTTTTGGGGGAAACACATATCACTATGATATGTGTTCGGGGGAACACATATTACTGTGACACCAGCACTAAACAACATAATTTCGTATATATCTTACATGTACCTGAATGACACTTCATGAGCTAAAATTTTGCCTAGAGATAGTTTTATGGTTCTCTATTACGCCTGAACTTAAAAACTTCCTTCCTCAAATACTATTCTCGTAATTTGAAAAATAGTGCTCTTGCTTGTGTGCCCTTGGACCAACATTGTGGTCCCTGGTCCAGAACTTGTATAAGGGACATGAAAAGTAACCCTTAATGCCCATAATTTCGCAAGAGAAAGTGTTTTTTACCGTATAGTATTTTACTGATTTGTATTATTCTTGATGTGTTTAAGCTGAATTTTCTTGGGAAGGCATTCTGAAAATTTTGCGGGCGCTCCAGACATATTTATACCTAGTCGTACCTTTTTGGTATGCTTCGGTGGCATATCAGGCAAGTTTGGTTGAGCCATGGTTCGTATTTTGGTGAGACCCAAATTCAGCCCAAAATCCGGTGATATTTTCAGCAGTTACGGTAATAAAATCTGTCAGGTGTCCTGTCATGTGGCCCGCGAGGAGAATAATACGAGTTAAGGTGATTCCTCAGTATTGCACTGCGCATCCTGTACTGCGCATAACACACGTAATAGTCCTTTCATGGCAGCCAGTTGATAACAACACTCTTTTTAGTGAACGGTTTTTAAAACACGCAGCTGGAAATTTAATTTTCTTACGAGTATTTTTCAAAAGGAGAATTACCATAATTTATAAGCAATGAGCGAGCGCGGTTGAGCAAAATGAGCGCGCGCACATTTCAGAGGATGGAATGTTTTTTATCAAAGGCCCACAAGCTCGTTAGAAAATACAACTGTCTTTTTCTCTCTAACGAGCATGGTGACCTATATTTTTTATTGCATCATTTTGATGTTAAATTAATGCTTTTTAAGTTAACAAAGTTAAAAAAAAATTCCTCGACAGGAAAAAAAGATATCGCTAAAAACGTTCTCAAATCAGTTACTCGTGGGAGCAAATTGTTGACCTTGAAAACATAGACGCAAGGAACGTTTTGAGTCCGTGTCATTTGAAGTTGTGTGACTTTTTCAGAAATTTTATTTTAAAGTGTTCCCATATGGTGGAGACTTTAACCTATCAAGTTTTTTTTAAGAATTGTAAACTTTGCTTTCACGGGTTACCGGGAAAAGAAACATGAACCGATCAAATAATGACGTGCGTGATCGGTATTGCTATAGGCATAAATGGGGCAGCATTGGTCCATCATATCTCTTTACCGAGCATGGTGACCTATCTTTTTTATTGAATTTTTCGAAACAACTTATGGTAGGGAGCTGTTAGGGAAAATTTGAAAAAAATCGTTCGACAACTTTTATTTCTGAGGAATCACCTTAACAAACGGTACAAAAAGTGTTGAATGAAAAATAATTTTACTTTGAGTTTTATACAGCGAGCAAAGTGAGAAATCGTGGTGGCAAAATATGTGTAAAATCCTTCTCTGTAAAACTATTATCGGCATTTGAAAATGAGAAAATTACAGTGTATGCTGAAGAAATCATTTACAAGTCTTATCTGGAGGGAACGAACACATAAATAGACTGTAAATGTCACATGAAGCTTCAAATACTTGCTTCAGCAGTTCAAACGTTCAGTTGGAGAAACTTTTGGAACCAGAGGTAAAGTTGACGGTAATGGTTGCATTTTCAAACTTTGCACCATAAAATTGTGCGATATCAGGTCAGTGACTTGATATGGTAGGATATTAGGACAGTAGACTAGCCTTCTGATTGGCTAATTGCAAATTTGGGTATGGTAAGAATCAAAACAGTCCATTCCCAAGTGATTTAAGCTTGCGTTATTATCTTCAAATTGGAAGGAAAAATCGCCAAAAGTTGTGATTTAGCAAATAAACAGTTGTAAAAATGGATCCGCAACTGATGTTTAACATGATTAAAATGCAAAAAAACATTCTCTGGCTTAAATTATTTGAAAAAATGAGCTTCTGGCTACCAATCTGCAGCCTTTGACAAATAATAAAAAAGACAAGTATAAAGTAATATACATGTATACAGTAAACAATGTGAAAAAGTTGGAAAAGGGAATGTAAGGTAAAAAACAAATAAGTAAACATAAATTACTTTTGAAGGGATCTCTTTTAAAAGAATAGAGAATTGTCTAGGTAGCAGCTTTGATTTATTATGCGCTTCATTAGAGATGGCAACATTTTGCACTTGGTGGTCGCTTTTGTCAATCACAGCAACTTTCAAGTTTGGTCTCTGAAGACATTTCATCCATATTTACGCAATTCTCGAAATGAACAGCACTATTGGTACGTACCACTATTGAAAGCAGACATACTAAGAAGTTTGCCAGCCTCAACAAGGAATCAGAACCTTATCACTCCAACTCTATTATCAAACTGCTCTCTTTGGCTGAATGCTCTCTCCTTGAGAAAGGCACAAAGTTTGCTTTGCTCCAACCCCATTGAAGGTTGTTCGTGAATTTGAGCAGCTAATACTCATTTACCAGATGACACCAGATGCCATATGAACCATCTTCGCTTCAACTCTCCTTAGACACCGATTGCCTGCAAAGAAAAGCAATTAAAGATCGTTCATGGGTAAGAAAACAGACAAAGGAAATTGTTTTGCTGTTATGGACAGAACTGATTATGATGAAAAGATGGAAATCTTACTCAATGATCCGCTTACTTACATGTACTAGCCCGTTCAAAAGTCTCCATTTTCCAAGATTGAAAAAGAGTTAAACTACAGGCTTCTAGACTTCAAGAAACAAGCTACAAGATCAATGAATCAACCTACTGGAAGCTTCACTCCACTGATGCTGTTTCACCTGCCATTCATGGTTCAGAAAATCACCACAAATCAGGCTGCCCTCTTTGCCCATTAATTTTTGTTTCTTGCATTAGTTCTGCTCTCTACAACACTTCTAAGTTTCTCACTGACATTCTAGCACCTATCCAGAATTGTAATCGATAAATTATTCTGTTCTTCATTCTTCACAATTTGCCAAAGAAGTCGCCAATATGGAAATTTCTGATAATGAAGTCATGGTGTCATTTGATGTTGTCTCCCTTTTCACAGCCATCCCAGTTAACAAAGCATGTTCCTATATCTGTGAGAAACTCATTGATGACACTAAATTAAACTCAAGAACTAATCTCACCACTGGTGACACCCTTGGAGTTTGTTCTCTCTAACAGCTACTTTATGTATAATGATTCTATTTACAAACAGATTCACAGCTGTAGTCCTGTCCTGTCCTGTCCTGTCCTGGTAGTCCTGTCAGCCCTGTTGTGTGTGGCTCATCTTTGTATGGAAGTCAACATATCAAGTGAATTATTAATTAAGAAAGAATAAACTATAATCAATTTTTAGCAAATTTTCCAAAACACATTGAACAACTTGAAAAAGTTGTAATTCACTTCCATCCTGGCCATCATTAGTCAGAGACACTTGTTTATAGTTTCAGTGTACTTGTTAAGTAATTTTAAACAAAACTGGATCATTATTTTAGTAGTAGGTAGGGAGTCAGTCAAATCACGTTTTCTGAAGACCCAAAATAAGCCGCCAAACGCCCGAGTTACCACCCCGCAGGACTCATTGCATTCGCCCTGCGGGGTGGTAACTCGGGCGTTTGGCGGCTTTTTTTTGGGCCTTCAGAAAACGTGAATTTGACTGACTCCCTACCTACTACTCCGGGGCATTTATATTTTTAAGCTGTTATAGACCCTAATAAACCGTTATTTGAACAACTGGTGCCGCGTTATTACCAATTGAACAAAGGTGTCCCTTGTGTATCTAAAACCCATATATATATATGGCGAGACCCATGAACAACGAGCGTGATGTTTTCGATAATATCTCTCAGCGCGAGCTTATCGCTTGGCTCGACGCTCAAGAAAGAAAACCTTCTTTGAGGGTTCCTCGCAACGAGGACCTCGCTGGATTTGATCCCCTAGATCGAGAGCGTATGAGTGACTTTCTGATGCCTAGTCGGATTGTTGAACTATATGATCGCGGTGAATAGGGTGAACAAGGCAGACCGGGACGAAGACAGAGAATCATAAACTGGCGCTTTACGCAGGGGCTAACAAGACCTCTTGTACCCCAAATGATGAACAAAATCAAACAATCTGTTCGCAGAAGGCATAAAGTCAAACTTACCTGGGCCTACAAGCTGCGAAACATCGAAACCGGTAAACCCATCGTTTACTATACAAACATCAGCAGCCCTTGGTTTTCTAAACTATAACAAACAAAACGATGGTTGCAACAACAAGAAGAGCTTCGTCTTCAAGGTGAAAAAATCAACAGGCCTGCTACGAAATGGGTTTTCGAAAGCGCTGTCTTTGTTGAGGCCAAAGCGATTTTAGATAATCAACCTTTACAAATCGGTCTTGGCAGGTTGCCCGACTGGCTTCGTAACAAAAGAGAAGTCATCTCTCTTGACATCTACAACGACGATCTTTTCGGTGTTTGGCTGTTCATCAAGGCGCAAAGCTTCTTTGCTCTTCACCGTAGAGGTTGTTCTAATGGCAATGTTGTTACTTTACAAAAGTTTCACTTGCTTGAAAGGCACTTTAGACAAGGGATTGCCGCTTACACTATTACAGATGACGGCAACTTTGTTTTGAGTTACACGCCTTCGCGCTACGACAAAGTCGGCACCCCTACGATGACTATCGGTATCTACAACGCACATGCCTTCTTGATCACTGACATAAACAAAGTCACAAACAACTACACTTGTGGCGATTGTTTGGCAAGGTTCACAAAATCCTGTAACCTAGCGCGCCACGCCAAGACGTGCACTCGCGGGCAAACTAATATTGCCTGTCAGGGAAATCAGATCCTTGCTCCTGAGTCAGCTTTTGAAAAGGCGTTTTATCCAGAAGGCAGTTTCGGCATTCGGGCAACTTGCTGGCTAGAGTATGAGGCTCGACAGCGGAACATCCACCACCACAGATGTGGCCATGGAGGCGAGCGCGCCATTTGGCGCTACAAAGTTGATGGCTATCACCCAGAAAGCAAAACCGTGTTTCAGTATCACGGCTGCCACTGGCATGGTTGTCGAGAGTGCTTTCCTACACCTGAACAAAGAAACGAAGTGATCATGACTGACCGTCAAGGCAACACAATCACAAGGGAGCAAGCCTTCCTAAGAACTGTGCAAATCAATCAGTTCTTCACGACACTTGGCTACAACTTGGTTGAAAGGTGGGAGCACGAGATAGCCCGACCCTGGTGGCACGATCGCATCCCCCCTAAAAGAAACGAAATGTATCCACACGCTATCGTCTACGACTTCGAAGCCTATCAAGACAAGACCAAGGCAAGTCAGCCGACCAGGGATCTCTCTTACGAAAGTGAGCACGTGCCTATCTCAGTCTCTATTGCAGACACGTTGGAGCCTGAGCCAGAGTACATTTGCTCTAAAGATCCCCAAGAGCTTATCCGACTGTTTTATCAATCTCTGGAGTGCCGTGGCAACGCGATCCGAGATGATATAGCGCAAAAATACATGCCGCCGGATCTTGAGGGGTTAACGGAAGACCAACAAAAACTCATCAAGCAATGGTGTGAACAGGTCCCAGTGGTTGGCTTCAATTCAGGCCGATACGATCTGCACCTTATCAGAAAACACTTTGTTTCTTATCTCCGGCAAGAACACGGCGTCTTTGCAGGGGAGAAACAAAGACAAATCATGTTCATCAACACGCCCTCCTTCAAGTTCCTCGACGTCACAAACTATCTGTCCCCAGGCATCAATTACGACAAATGGGTAAAGACGTATGGGGCGAAACAGACAAAGTCCTGGCTCCCATACGAATGGTTTGACAGCGCTGACAAACTTGACTACAAGGGGCTTCCGCCATACTGGTGCTGGTACTCACAACTCCGAAACTCCTTTGTTCTTTCTCCAGAGGAGTACAAACAATGCGAGCAGGTTTTCAAAGAGCGCGGCATGAAAACCTTCGGAGACTGGCTGGAGTATTACAACAACCTCGATGTTACTCCCTTTCTCGAAACCCTCGAGAAAATGAAAGCGTTTTACACCAAGCTCGGGGTTGACATTTTCAAAGACGCTGTTTCGTTGCCTGGGGTTTCGATGCAATACATCCTGAGAGGAACACTGAGAGGCCGTAACCGACCCCAACTATTCGCCCCAAGTGCCGAATCCTATGCAATGCTGAAAGAGGCTGTGGTTGGTGGACCTAGCTTGGTGTTCACACGTAAACACGTGCGTGGCGAAACCCGCATCCGCTCACACAAATACGACTTAGCTCGCATCACTAAGCGTATTCTTGGCTTCGATGCGAACTCTCTTTACCCTAGCACCATGATGCAGGAAATGCCTTGTGGTAAAGAGAAAGTCGTCCATTACGAAGATCCAGTAGAAGCCGCAAGAGACTTCTGGCTCAAGTTGATTAAGAAGAAGTGGTTTGGCTTTGCCGAGGTCGACATCGAAGTCCCTCAGGGCTTGTGGGAGCACTTCGAAGAGTTTCCTCTGCTCTTTGTAAACCTGCAACGTTGGCGAAGAGGGCGTCCCTCAGCACATGAAGGATTACCTTGCTAAAAGCAACAGAACCCACTTGCCCGGGCAAAAGAAGCTGCTAGGCGTGCTTCAAGCAAAAAAGATTCTGCTTTACGCACCAGTGCTAGAGTGGCTTTACAACCATGGACTCCACATAACCGCTGTTTACCGCACGATCGACCATCAAGATCTTCGACTGGTTCGTCCATGAGGTTGCAAACAACCGAAGGAAAGGCGATGCTGACAAAGAAAAAGCCTTGCTCGCAGAAGTGTTCAAGCTTTTGGGCAACAGCGCTTACGGCAAGTTCATCGAAGCTGTTGAGCGACAGACAAGAGTTGTGTACACCAACGACGAAGACACTGTCGACAAACACCTGCGCTCAGCCTGGTTCGAAGATCTCAAGGAGATCCGGGGATCATACAAGATCGAGTTACGCAAAAACAAGGTCACCATAAACCGGCCCTTTCAAGTCGGCATCGTTGTCTATCAACTTGCTAAGTTGCGCATGCTGCAGTTCTACTACGATTTCCTCGATCACTATCTCGACAGGCGTGACTTCGAGCTTATCCAGATGGACACGGACAGCATGTACTTCGCCCTTTCATACGACACTCTCGAAGAAGCAGTTCGACCAGAACTTCGCACCCAGTTCGAAAGGGAGAAAAAGAACTGGCTCTCCTGGGACCAGTGGAGCAGCAGAGAACCCGGTTTGTTCAAGCTTGAAAAGGAAGGCACTCGAGCCATCGCTCTATGCAGCAAGTGCTATTACGTAGAAGACAAGGAAAGCGGCGAAGCCAAGATGTCCTCCAAGGGAGTCAACAAGAATCAGAACGAGCTTCGGTGGGAAAGATACGAGTGGGCCCTTGAAGGCTACAAGGACATGGCCACCAACAGGGGCTTTCGAATGCACAACGGGGCCATGTACACGTACGAACAGCGTAAGCTAGGTCTCAGCGCCTACTACAACAAGCGTTGGGTGCTGCCAGACGGCATCCACACAGAACCGATCGAGTTTCACAGCTCCACGGGTGGCAACTGAGTACCCGGCGGCACAATCATCAACTCCTCACGCACAAACCCTGCGCTTGGGTCCGTCGTACAGATAATAGACGACAGGCGCATCTGGCTTGGTGACAACCTTCTCGATGTTATATACTTTCAAAGACCAGATCGGATCCGTCGCTTGTCGACTACCCCCCTCAAGTTCGCCAGGCTGATACAGATATCGCAAATTAACCCTAGGAGGGAGCTTCTTTTCATTCACCCCAACAGGCCTAGCATATGGGGTTGCAGGCTTGGCCGAGGTTGCCTTCTCTTTGATTGCTTGTGCAGGCTTCTTGCCAGTTAATCTGGTGACTTCATTATTCAAGGCAGAGACAACATCTGGCAATCTTTTAACCCAAGCGGTCGAACGGCCAGAGGGCAGATTCATTTCAACTGCGTACTGGTAACCAAACAATCGTTCAGCCAGGGTTCTGTTGAATCTTTCAACAATCCCTTGGTCTCTGTGGATATCAACACGCCCACGGCGAATGGTTGTTTTATGGGCCCCAGTCTCTTTAGTCACAGCCCCCATAAACTCTGTCCCCGGATCAACTTGCAACAGTTGTGGCCATTTCAAAGGCCCGCGTCTGTAAATACGTGTAAGCGCCTTTGAAACTTCATCAGACTCTTTCGAAGTCAAGGGCTCTGCTGCTTTGTAACGGCTTGCTACATCAACAACTGTCAAAGCATATTTGTAAATTTTCCTCCCATGAGGCAGTTTGTCGTGAGGCAAAAAAAGTAGATCAGCTTGATGCACAGCATTAGGAGTCTGAACATCAAACTTAGGCCGAGGGATATGGCGTGGCGCTGGGAGATATACTTGCCAAAGAGCTTGTTTGACGAGCCATTTCTTTGCCACCTCTTCAGAGACCTTGGCTGCTGCAGCTAGCTTTTTGACAGCGGCAAGTCCTTTCCAATAGCCTTTGGGGCCGTAATAGATCTTTGAGAGTTTCGCCTCCATATACATATGTGTTTACAGAAAGCGAAACGCCGCATATCCAAGAGCAAGGGCACCAGTGCCGATAAACAAGAGTTCGCCTTGTTTCTGCTGTGGGCCTGGTTTATAGAAGTCAGAGAACTCTGGCTCTTTGGGGAGTGTTATTTGCTGCTCCCAATGTGTTTGGTTGTAGAGCACTAGAGCTTGGTCAGTGTCTTGAAAGTTGTGTTTCGCTTGATCTTTGATTCGATCATTGCTGGCAATCCAGTCGAGGAGTTTTGTGCGGTCTTTCTGATATTCATTCATTCATTCATTCATTCATTCTTTATTTGCCATATATATACAACATTTTACAGATAGAAATTTTACAGATGGAAATAATAAAAGATTACAGAAAAAAGTGAATGGCGAGGAGACCTGAAAGAAACCACGAGGCTTATAATGAGTCAGGTTTCCTCACTTAAAAATAAACTAGTCTTAATACAATAATTACAATATGGGCTTATGTTAGTTAAATTTAACCATGGATTTTCTCTCTCTAACACACACACACACACACACACATACACACACACACACACACACACACACACACACACGTATTAATTTTATATTTAACAATCTAATTAGAGCCATACAGAAGCTAATACGTACTAAGAAGGAATTCTTTAAGATTTCTTTTAAAAGAGGTGGGAGAGGACGAACCAGTTATAGTAGAATTCAACGAATTATAAAACTTTGGACCTTGGAAGTAGATTGAGAACTGTCTGGTGTTCGTTCGGCATAGTGGCAAGCGGAAAGAATGAGCATTCCTAGTATTATAGTTATGAATTTGACTATTCATTAGGAAAAGGTTATTGAATTTGGTAGGGAGTGTAGAGTTCTTGAATGAAAACATAAAAAGACCTAGTTGAAATGAATGGATATCATGAAATTTTAAAAGTTTAAGTTCCTTAAAGATAGGACTAGTATTGGCATCATAGGTAGAATTGTTCACTATCCTTAACGCACGTAGGCCGCTTGATAGGCCTCTAACGCCTTGTCGTGTCTGGTCTTCTCATCCAGAGCGGCTTTTCCGAAAGATATTTTGCGAGATAGTTGCCTCCAGTGAAAGCAGCGGCATTCAAAATTGCTCCACCAACCATAATAGCAATTGAGGCCATTGCTATATATATGATTTACATTGAGGCAGGGAGAATCTTCTGGTCCTCGAGGTATTTCTTGAGAGCTTTGCTCCCAGCCATGACGGCAGTGAACTTCACATAGTTAATGAGATTCGAGCTGGGGTCGGCCGTGAGATTTTCCTTGACGACCTTTTTGCCAACCCAGCCAATACTTGCGACAAGGCCAGTTATTGTGGCCGCATCAAGAACAGCTTTCACGAGCTTGTTGTCAGACATGGTATATATATATGTTTTTTTACTCCATCTCGCGAATTCTTCGTCTCGGTGGTGGGAGAGTTTGAACTTCATTCACCACTGCCGGCGCAGGGGCTGGGGTCGGGGCTTTGCGTCTAAGTGTATTCATAATGGCCTCACGTTGGTAATAGACACCCCAAGCGGATATAATTACGCCGACAACCGTTATAATCCAGAAACCAGAGTTGCTGCTAGCTTCTTCATTTATCGAGTTTTGGGGGTGCCGAGTTTGGGGTAGGCTCGTTTGTTGCTTTAGAAGCTTGTGCTTGTGCTTGTTTTTTTGCCTCTCTTGCCAGGCGGTTGCGCTCAGCAAGCCTTTTGCCAGAAGCAACACGACCAGGGTTTTTGGCTGGAGCAGTCTTTGGGATATCAGCAGTAACGTGCATGTTGGTTGTGGGTGCTGCTGGCGCGACTGTTTCTTCAGGCACCGTCTCGAGTGGTTGAGCCATCATGTGTATATAATGTATATTTTTTATTTCAAACCTTCGTGGTTTCTGGCAGGTTTCTGCCAGGTTCCTGCCAGGTTCCTGCCAGATTATGTGTCAAAAATTTCATCAAAACATGTGTCAACTTCATCAAAACATGTGTCAACTTCATCAAAACCCTCGAGTGGGTAACCTTCCCCATCTCTGCATGGGTGTACAGGGGGCAACTCTTCTGGCTCCTTTTTGAAGTCGATGTGTTTTGTAGTGATCAAAACAGCATTGGCCAAGGCCAAGAATCGCCCACAACGCAGTGCAATGTTTCCAGCAAGAGATGAAAGTTCATGGTTAATCATGTAGTCATTTTTGAGTTCTTTCTGCAGGGCCTCCACATCGTCAATCTTAACAACCATGCCGGCGCCTTTGGTTGCGAACATTATAACGCTGTCAATCAGAGACTCGGTCGTCTTGTTGCCGACATAGGCTTCATACCTTTTGTAGTACTTTTCAACCTCTTTATCCGTCAGGCGCTTCACCTGCTCGTGTGTGAGCTGGGCACCGATGGCCTCTTTTGATTTGCCGGTTGAAACAAGGACTGCCAGTTTCTCGCGTTGAGCTGGAGTGTCATTACCTGTTAAGACTTCAGGAATCGCTGATGGCAAGGAGCTGTCAGGGACTGTTTCTCGCTGCTGCATGACTTCATTCATTAAGGCCACGTCGTCTGGGTGGAGTGTTGCCATTGCGTATATATTCTGTATTTATTTTTCAATTATCCTCTTGATGTCAGGTAAAAGACTTTCAACCTCTCGTATAAGCGCTGTCATGGTGGCTGGGCACACAGTGGTTTTCAAAGGATAGCGGTTAAGAAGCATGAGACGCAGATCGTCCGCGTCAGCGGTTTTGATTATCTGTATTTGCATCTCCTCCGCATGACTCTGCAATTCACCCAGAAGTTGTGAAAAGACCGTGAGCTTGTGGATACTGGTTGAGGTGTTCATGGTTCAGCGTATATATATGTTTTCACATTTTTTCAGTTCAACCCCATATGGGTGCCCCAGAGAGAAGACTAGGTGAGAAAACTTGTGCTCCTTTAATTTTGCAATCAACTCTTTGTACTCTTGTTGTTCAAGCTCACCGGCATAGTCATCAAAGGTGGCCTTCGTTGTTTTGCTTGATGGGGTGTAAAAAAGCACAATCGCTGCAACGTTTTCCCTAAAGGGTTTCGCAATGCTGGTTAACTGTTGGGTTAGCACCCACACCGACAAGCCGTTGTGGCGAGCACTGAACCCTAGTTTCACAAGTTGACTCGTGCGACCTTTCACATCCTTCGAAGCAGCACAGTCATCGAGCACAAAGAGCGTGTTTGTCCCGTCGAAGAAATAACTGGCTAAAGTTAACCATGTTTCAATCTCATGCTGCTGACAATCTATCACGAAAATGCGTGGCTCCGGGTCCACGAAACCGTCGTGGGTCTTGTTGTGGACAAATGTTGGGCAGAAAAGAACAATATAGTCAAACTTGCCCCTGAAGGGGCCACGCAGCTGATTCAGAAGATATTGTGTTTTGCCAGAATTAGTCGGCCCGATAATTAGTGCATTGAATGGCAGCTTTTGTGGGTCCATCTATATTTTTTGTGTGTTTAGTACTGAACCGCCTGCAGCTGTCTGTCCATGATGTTCATCTGTGAGTCGCTGATGGTGTAGATGTGGCAGTGCACGTTTCCCGAGCCGGAGGTTGTCCTTTCGAGCTCAAGATGTACGCCGTCCTTTGTGTTGACGAGGCGTTGGCCGTTGCCATGTAGGGTTGTATCAGCCATTGATCTAAGGTCGATAAGGAGCCCGAACTTGTTGCCAGTGAGATATTTTGTTAGATTCATGTTGGGCCTGCCATCACCCCTCTTTTTGAAGAGGCGACTGACTTCCCTCCACATATCGGTCCCTTTGATGCCTTCATTGTAAATCCTGTTAGGAGAGCCGTTTATGGTGACATTAACTTTGGTGATGTCTGGGTTGAAGTATTTTTCTGAGTCCCTGGCTCCTGCCGTGTAGGGTTCGATGAATAGCAGAAGGATGGCTTTCAGTGACCTGCGCTGTGGGTTCACCCTGAGATTCAGCCGAGCGTCTGAACCCTTCGAGAAGGGGACCACTTCCTCTCGCATGATATGGTCGTAGGCAAACTCTTTTCCGCTAGAGTATACACTTGTTGCCTTGTCAGCCAGCTGCTTACTTCGGATTGTCTCGTACTCAAGCTGTCAACTTGTAGACAAGCTTGCTTGTATCCGAACCCCTGACAACTTGAGAAGCCTGGGCGAGCGTTATCTCGAATGTCAAATCGTTGTAGAGTGCCTGTGGGTACATGACGCCGTGGTCTGTTATAATCTGGTGGTCAAGGTTGATGCGGTATTTGTTTTTGTAAATGGTCTCCAGCTTGTTTTCCGCATCCATGCCAGAGGTCTTCTTGTCGCCGGCACTAGAGCGAATCTTGCTCAAGTCTACACTCTGGATGCCCTCTGGGAGCATGTTATCTCTCTTATCAACAGAGAGGAATAGGTCCTCAAAGATTTTGTAAATATCGTACCCAACGGTGTCCTGGACAGTGTTGGCGGCAAACTTCACAACAAGCCTGTCAACTAGTGCTCTGGAGACATTTTGTACAAGATAGTTGTTTGCGTGGCCGCCGGCAAGGTCGATGTTAAAGAGCAAGGCAAGCGAGCCCGACACGATAAGCTCATGTTCGTTGAGCTTGGGCACCGTAACGTACAGGGTCTCGCCGGGATTGGCTGAAGTGCGTTCAAAGGTGATGCGCTTTACGGTGCGCTCTGCTTTCATAGCACCAAGAATCTTCTCGGCATTCGTTGGGAGGAGGTTGGGTTGCACGGCCATAGCCAGAGTATATATATAAATTTATATTTATATACATCATGGCAGAAGGTGGATATGACTATGATCCAACTGGCGAGAACGAAAATACCGGGCTTGACTGGGACATAAACCACGATGACGATGACGAAGAAGAAGTTAACACAACAACCGAGTTTACACCGGGCGGCACATCCACCCCATATCATGGCGGTGAACAACATGAAATGCACACAATGCCTCGCGAACAGAGCGGATTTGATCCTGAAGACACCCCTCTACTTACTGACTTCACACATCCTGACGACAGAGAAAGAGTGCTTAATAGGGTTAGGGAATTCATTAAAGGGCGATTTCCGAGAGTGAATTTTGATAGATTAGGGCCTATTGGTTTCGGCAAAAAAAGCGGAAACGAAGGCAAAATCGTTTCCTTTGGGCCGAAGGGTGGCGAGACCCCCATTTTCAAACAAGATGGTTCAGGGTTTCTTAAATCATTTACAGACAAGGCCAAAACATCTCTTGGGCCAAGCGCTGAAGAGATCATCGTTGAAGACAATACATCAATAAGAGAAGAAAGACAAAGATTGAAGGAGGCAGAAAAACAACTGAAGGAGGCGGAAAGGATTGCTGTAGCACGGCAACAAGCAGCAAGTGAGGTTCAAAATCTCAAGGGAAGAATCGAAGAAACTCAAGCGAGGATTGAAGCTCTGGAGCAGGAACATGGTTCAAACGTTGAGAGTCAAACCGAGCTAGATCGGTTAAAACAACTAAAGAAAAATCTTCAAGGCGACATTGAAAACCAGAAAAAAGAATTAGGCGCTATTCAAAAAATACAAAAACAACGAGACCAAGAGCAGGCAAAGGTTGACAAACTAAGAACACAACTTTCTGCGAAAACAAGGGAAAGAAATGCTGTCGAAGCAAGACTGAACTCCACCAAGCCTGCTGGATGAGTTAAACGAACAAGAGGCCGATCTTGTACGACAAAACGAGGAAGACAAGCGCGTGATAGAGGATGAAAACACTTCTCCCTCTGATAGAGAAGGCGCGGAAGCCCGTGTTGCTGAGCGAGAAGAAGAACTGGCAAGACTAAGAACACAGGTTCAGGAAAGAGAAGAAGCCTTGCCTCTTCGAGAGCGGGTCAAAAATATCTTCAAGAAATATGGCTGGACCCTTCAGGCGGTTGTTCTGGCTGCAGGTCTAGTCATAGGCGCTGTGACGATTGCTGCAATGAATGGCTTAAAGGCCGGCACCAAGGCTATTGGCAATGGGCTCAAAGCCCTAGGAAATAAGGTTGCCTCCATTCTGCCAGGCTTGATCGGCTCGATCGTGAACTTTCTCTTCAAAACGGCCGGCCAGGTTATCTCCTTCCTTGGCGAGCACGCCTGGCTGCTGATCCTTGCCGTTGTGGGCTTTATGATTGAAAGGATCACCAAGCGCAGGAGATAATTATCTCATCCAGACAAACAAGCCTGCTAAAGCAAGCGCACCCACACCAATGAGCGCCTTGTTTACGTGATGCGGCTCGATCTTAGTCTCTTGTGTTGGGGGTGGTGTGGGGGCTGGTTGTGGTGTGGGTGTGACCTTTGGTTTTGGCGCTATGCCCTGTGCCTGTGTCGCCTGTTTGTGAATCGGGTTCGATGGGTGGCTGTTTGGTGGATTAATCTTTGTCGGCCCACCGTCCATGGGGCGAAGGGAGGCTTTTTTTGTGGCAAGATTGACATCATTGTTAACACCAAGCTTCATCCCTTGCGTTGCCTGCATAAGATTGTTATTGTACCCCACCACGCTCTCTGTGTTGATAACCATGCGTGACGGCATCAGCCAGCTCCCAGGGGCCACTACAAAGTTTAGCCACACTTTCGTTGCTTGGATGGCCTGCTTATAATGCTGTACGCTCTTAGATATGTCGTTTAGTCTTATAGCGTCCTCTAAGAGTGTGAGGAATACTCTCTGCGTTTCGAATGCTCGGCCTCCACTCCCAATAATGCTGCTGCGAGTGTTTGCTTGTGCACCCAGAATGCAGTACACAAAGGCCTCGATTGATTGGTTCATACGCGCGAGCCCTGGCTGTGTTAACCCTTGTGCGTAATTCGGCACAAAGTGCTCGAACTGACTAACCGCACCTTGGTCGTTACGAACGAAGTATATGCCGTTTGCGCGATAGTTTGGGTCTTTTCTGTTTGTCACGCGCTCGTCATCAAACAGGGCTAGATCGGGATCAGGATAGTCGTAATCAGTAGAACTGGGCCCATCATATGCAACCCAAATGTACACATTGCCAAGCCCGTGATTTTTGCCGTATGTGAAACGGAAGTCAGAATTGGGGTCTACACCGAACTCTTGGCAAATCCTCTTGTATGCGTCGATGTTGAACTTGTTGTCTTTCTGGTTGAATGTGGGGTCGTCTGGCAAAGCACTCACGCTCTGTTCCCCACCCAGCTTGTAGAGTATTCGTCTTGTTGTGAAATAGACGTGAAACCTGTAAAATGATCGGAGCTGCGGGGTTAGGGAGAGAGTAGAGTTCTTATCGAACAGAAGGTCACGCGAGATCCCGCAACCGGTTGTTGCACACCACAAGGCGAAGTTCAGTTGTTGTGGCCAGAAACTCATATGCGGACCGCCGAGCCACTTTCTCCCATATTTCGCGGTTGTGAACGTAATCTGTGTGTCTCTGAAAATGTTTCTGTATTTCGTTGTGAAATAATCAGTTGGCGTGACATAGATCTTTTGTGCTTCAATGTTCAAGACAGAGCCAATCATCATGTCTTTATCGATTGAGGTGGAGAATTCAACAGCAGGGATTGGCTTTTGTGTGTTTCGGTTTAACGTCAACTGATAGGGGAAACCGCCAATATACTCTAAACCGAGGGCGTCTTTCAGGGCTTGTGTCCAATTCTTGTGTGGTATGTCTGAGGGCATAGCCCAGGAGCCTTGCCCCTCTGGGAAAAGCACTACTGCTGAGGCTTTGTGCTTTTCGTCGAAAGAAACTTCTGTTGTAAATCTTGACATATCAGCGTGCGGGAAATGCCTTTTGAAGTCTGAGATTGCCTTCGCTTTGGCGGCTGTAGAGAGTTTTTCAGCCCCGGAGAACTCATCCAAGCCAGTTGCGGGTTTACTGTGGGTTGTGTTGTTATAGGATGTTGATAGAGGGGATTTTGGGGACGAGGAAAAAAACGGGGGCGGAGGTCCGTAATCGTGACCACCAATGTTCAGACCGAGATTTGAACCAGGATTAAATCCGCCAGGGCGTCTGCCAAACATGATTATATAAATATAATTTAAATATATACACAATGGTTGTGTTAACAATCGTCGCACCTTCGAATCCTCACACCATCTACTTCGATCACCCGCTTCAGAAACTGAGTTACATAAGACTTGTCTCTTGTTCTTTTTACAACTCGTGGCATAATTTGAAAGAAAATGCAACTATTTCAACAACAATAAATGGCTCCAATGGATCAACTCCAACCGTGACATTACTTCAAGGGCATTACACCATTGATAGTCTAGCGAAAGAATTTAACGACTTAGCCACCGCACATAGAATAAAAATACAATTATCAACTACTATAAATTCACCAGTCGGCTCGAGGGTCATTCACAATGGAAGTAAAGTAAAGTTTAGTGACAATCTGGCAAATTTACTTGGCATAAGAGCTGTATTGTTTCTAGTAACATACGTCAAAGGATTAACATCACCAAGCACTTACTTTATCCACTGCGATCTGGTTGATAAAGAACAGAACCTGTTCAACGGTAAGCCTTCGATTGTCTTGGCTAAATTTGATCTTCGAGGTGAGCCATATGAGAAAGTTTTCTATGAATCAACACAGCAGAACATCTTGCGTGACGTCTCGTCTGGTGATTATGTAAATAGCATAACACTGTCTGAGGGATGAAAACAATGACCTTTTTGACTTCAATAACATGCCGCTTGAATTTGAACTTGAGATCAATTAAAAAATATATATATACAAACGATGAGCTCGGCTAACGTGTTGCCATCAGCTCCTGAATGCCGCGAGACTCAATCACTTTACCCAGACTTATTCAACGGTGAAGACTTCAGACTCAAGAAAATTTCTGACTTGCAAAAGGAGCTTGAGTCGGAGGCTAATCATTACAGGCAAGTTGCTAAGAAATACAAGCGAACACACACCATTGTTCACGGAACCGCAGTAAGTTTTGGTTTCATTTCTACAGGCTTGTCTTCAGCCACAATTGCCACAGCTCTGAGCGGAGTTGGGCTCGTCGCCAGCCCGGTTATTGGGGGTTTAGCTGCCATTTCAGGTTTTTCAGCGGCCAGCCTCACTATATTTAGCAGGCGGCTTGAGAAAAAGATCAGGAAACACGAGAAAATACACACACTCGCCCTTGCAAAACGAAACTCTGTCTTTGAGCTGGTTTCAAAGGCTCTAACTGACAAGCGTATCAGCGATACAGAGTTCGCAAGCATCTTGCGTGAGCTTGAAAGATATCACGAAATGAAAAATGCGATACGCTCTGGTGAAGCAAAGGCCGCCAACAAAGTAAACAAGCAAACTCAAACTCCAGATCTTGAAAAACTCAGAGGTGAGCTTCGCAAAGAAGTAAAAGAAGACTTTCAAAAAAAACTCAATCGTCTTACCGCTGTGTCCAAGTCAGATTTGAAAGAGTAAATTCGGGTTTCTCGCTTTATCTAACAAAAGAACGCAATTGCGTGACAAAGCGTGACACATGACGTGACATTGTGCGTGACTGTCACGCGTGACATTGCGTGACACATAACGAAAAGGGACAAAACCCTAGTCAGGGGGTGCTCTGGCGGCTGTTTCGTTTTTGCCTAGCCTAGGCTAGGACTTAACTCCTGACAAAGGAGTTGTCATTTTCCCATTTAGCCTCTGGGAGCGAGGTCGAGTTCTCCTAGGAGATCTCTGTTCGAGCACCCCCCTGTATCAGTTGGGCCGGGGCTGGTTCACCAGGGGGTCACTAACTGACGCAGCAACCCCACTACCCCTGGTCTGACATCGCATTAGCCGTAAGCAGGATTCAGTGGGGGCCAGCCACACCTCCCTGAGCTATACCGAATTACAGACTTAATATAATATATGGTGCGAAAAGGTCTTTTATATTCGAGCCAATTGCTGTGCTTTCACATGTGGTAACTCATAAAGAACTACACATGCGCAAATATGGCCGAAAAGTTGTATTTTCTAAATATGGCCTTTACATAATGGATACCGGAAGTCACGAGATCACCAAATTGAAAAAACAATTATAATGTTTAAGCATGACTGACTTCACCGCACGGCTCAATGAACTTGACAAAGATCACAAATTCGCCATCCTTCGCTCGCTATACGGCGGCGATTATAGGAAAGAAATACACCGCTTGCGCCTGCCGGAAAAACTTTGTCATATCTACGAAGATATGGGGTTGGCAGAGATGGGGAAACAATATCTACAAGAACATTATAACGACTTGCAGCGTGAACATTGGGCCCGAAGATTTCTGTCTTGTTATTCTTGCGGTGGCTCATTTTTGCGATCAAGCGATTCTTGTGAACTTTATTGCAAAAAATGCGGTCGTGTGGAAGTGCTAGAGGATTATGCTCCGGCATATACGGATCAAAACATTTTTTACAAGCTAAGGCAAAGGCAGTCGGCGCGCTGTTATGCGTTTGGGTACGCTTTGAAACGGATTAACAAGAAGCTTGAATTTCTGCCTGTTGAATTGACTATCGACCAAATTAATAACACGAAACGTATCTTCAAACTTATAGAAGCTCGGCTTCCGAGAATCTCTTATACGTTTGTGATCTACAAAATCCTGGACATTACAACGCCGCTTGAAGCCCCGCAACGAGCGATTGTAAATTGCCTGAGACAACAGATGTCAAACAATATGATAATTAAAAACGAACATTTATGGGACAATGCTTTCAAAGATCTGGAGTAAAAGTTGCCGCTTTCTCAATAAGAAAGGCTTCTAACATGGCACTGTCATCGCCGATGTTGTCTTCAAAAGTTTCACCAGGTAAGAGTTGTTTTTGTTTTGATAAATTTTCATGTATTTTTCTGCGAAGCCTTGCCAAGTTCTCGTGAAATCGTTCGAACCTTCGGTTGAATACTGTTCAAGAATCCGTCGTGCTTGACAATTTGAAGCTCTGTGACATTCAACAATTTCCATGCAAACAAAGCAACCGGCTTCGGCCCCTCATCTGGAGCAAGGAGAGCCTTTTTCATTCTGATGTAAGCAAAAACTCTTCGTTTTCATATTCTTTGCTGAACGACATTCTGACCGCACCGTAAGAACACCATAGGTCTTTCTCGGCTATTGAAGCCATTATTTGCTCAAATGTTTGTGTTTGTTTAAGAGCGCCAATATCAATAAGTTCAGCTTGATTGCGTGTTAACTTTTGTTTTGAAAATAAATAACAAATGCCCCAGGCAAGAGCTGTTTGCCTTTTTGTCTGGTAAATCTTTCCGCCGTTTAAAAGATTATTATGATTCAAACTTGGCTCTATCTGTTGTAGAGAGCACATTCTGAAGTAAGAATCAACGAAAAGGCCTTTGTTGACCATAGATCCGCTAAAACAAAGACCCGTTTGTATCTGGGGTGTATAATAATTAGGCACTCGAGACATAGCTATTTTCCGCTTGAAAGGACATTTGAACTCCAAAAGAATTACATTGTTTTCTTTGTCTAGATAATAGCCGTCAGGACTGCATATAACCTTTCGATATAATGAGTGATCTGTTGCTAGATTAAGGGATATAGAATAGGCAAAAACTCTAGCAGAGTGCTTCTGTTCAAAACATTTTCGAGCAAGCGGCTCGAACAGATTGCCCCAGGTACAGGCTGTATTGCTATGCATGTCTGATGGCTGTATTTTCTTCAAGAGCAAGTTCTGTGGTGTTTCAAACGGCGAAACTCCGGTCAAGGCTGCAATTTCGGATGCCCCAAGAGTATTTTGTCGATAACTCACCCAGTCAGCGCTCTTTTGTTTTAGACCAGTGTTCCTCGATTTGAGAAAGTTCAAGAACACTTGTGTTGTCGTCATCATTGATATACAAAGGGAAAGTGTTTTTTCAATTGGTAAAACCCGAGCATCTCTGTTCGAAACGCTGCGAGCGGTATCTTGCCTTCGATGAAATCCGCAACAAAGCTTGCATTACGGATCCTGTGTAAAGGGTCAAGATCATTCAAGGTTAAAGAGGATTTTTTTTCTTGCTCATCAAGCCATGCATTCAGCTCATGCTGGCTGATGTTTGAGTTTGCAAGGACATCTCGAATAACCACCGACGGTGGCGGTGGTGGTAAAACCGCCTCATGTTCATGAAGAACTCAAAGGTTTCTTCTAAAAGGCGGGCAACCCTTATTCATATGATTGTAAAACGTTGACACGCAAACCATTCGCTGACAGTCGGGGCAGGGGAGTTTTGAATTACTTGCCTTCAGTTGAGCAGCAAAAAGTAGCATAGGCATCGTGTATACAAGGGGTAAGTGTTTCTCTAATTGGTGATAACCCCTGTTTAGGTGATCTCATGCCGGATCAGCATTCACAAGCACTGTGCCACAAGTTGTTGTGGGGTCAGTCTTTGTGCGGCTTCGATTATATATTGCGGTACAATAGATGGTGGGGGTAGAGGGGCAGGAGATATTTGATCTAGAGTTTGTTGAAAGTGTTTGCAGTCTTCAGATTTTAGATGTGAACATCCAAGACAAAGAAGACTTCCATGCCTTGAATTGTTGAATTTTATTCGTTTAAGTGATTGAGTCTTAACACACTTTCTTCCTTTCCCCATTGTCACAATGTGTGTATATACCTACGGAAGAGGCTTTCTCCAATTGGCAATAACGCAGCCGGTTAGGCCCTGTAACAGCTTAAAAATATAAATGCCCCCCGAGTAGTAGGTAGGGAGTCAGTCAAATTCACGTTTTCTGAAGACCCAAAATAAGCCGCCAAACGCCCGAGTTACCATCCCGCAGGGCGAATGCAATGAGTCCTGCGGGGTGGTAACTCGGGCGTTTGGCGGCTTATTTTGGGTCTTCAGAAAACGTGATTTGACTGACTCCCTACCTACTACTATTTTTGCATTTCTACTGATATAAATATGTCTTTTAGCTTTTTAAAATAACACTAAAAATGGTGACATGGCCCCTTTGAGTAAGATTCTGTCTCAACTTTCCACACGACTCTTTAATAACTAAAACTGAGAACAATGGCCAAATTTCCTTTTTAGATACTCGCATCACCAGGAAGAATCCTTATGAGTAGAGGTTTGGTTATACATAAACAAGTAAAAATAAACGATAAAACTGAACAACGTTTCGGGGTCGTCATGACGCCATTATCAAGTTCGAAGTGATAAAAATTATTATAGAGTCAATGTCAGAAATAGTTCACCAAAGGAAATTAACATAATGTCTGAATATATAATGTCACGCAAATAGTTTTGCTTTAATTGAGTCCGATTGGACATTGAGAGGTGGTGTTAACTCTCTAATTAGCAACATTTCGTAAACTAAGCAATCGAACTTATTCGTGCACTTTTTGACAGACACTTTTCTGTCCTAAAAAAGTGCACGAATAAGTTCGATTGCTTAGTTTACGAAATGTTGCTAATTAGAGAGTTAACACCACCTCTCAATGTCCAATCGGACTCAATTAAAGCAAAACTATTTGCGTGACATTATATATTCAGACATTATGTTAATTTCCTTTGGTGAACTATTTCTGACATTGACTCTATAATAATTTTTATCACTTCGAACTTGATAATGGCGTCATGACGACCCCGAAACGTTGTTCAGTTTTATCGTTTATTTTTACTTGTTTATGTATAACCAGGAAGAATAGCAGTATTATCATCAATGTATAGATAGATTGTTCAACCGGGTCAAGCCATCCAATATTCACCCCGACTATGCTTGTCTTCCTAAAATTAAAGGCCTCACAGAGCCACTTGCAAGATCACTTCGAAAAAACGGAATCCAAATAGTCACTAAACCCTTCAAGACACTTCAACAAGAATTTCCTTCGCCAAAATTTCAACCACCGATTGATCTCCAAACTAATGTAGTCTACAAGATCCCCTGTGCTGAGTGCCCCTGGAACTATATCAGAGAAACTGGGAAATCTTTTACAACTCGAAAGAAACAACACATCAGAAATGTTAAGAACGGTAACACAGGCTCAAATATTTCCAAACATGCTTGGTCTAACAAACATTCAAGTGCACAAGTGATTGACAAAGGTGGCTACTGAGTGCGAAAAAATTTAGAGTCATCACATGATAAGCTTAAATCAATTCAGGATTTCGGATCCCAGCTGCTTAGGTAAATTGTTTTTACCTAAATCTCAGTAGGAATTGTAACAAGAACCACCTTAAAATGGCAGACCAAAAAATTAAGACAGAGGAAGGTGTTAAAAGTCGGCTTAATCCGGATACGCTTATAATTATGTGGCTAACTTTTAATTGTCATCAGTGTTGTGAATGATGACAATTTTTTCCCAATCTTTCTTTTCATGTTCAAATATAGTTGTAAATACAGCATACCTCCGGCTTTATGGAAGCGAACAAAAAGATAACACTCACTGACAGTTAAGGTTATAAATGAAAATGTTTCTGTGCGAAAAATGAAACCATCAAGATGTGGCATTATTTCATTTCTGTTTTCTGATAAACCGAGTTTCTTTATTAGAGACTCGTTGAACCAAAATTTCATTTAAAAAGAAAATTGCCGCATCGCAGGAGGCAATATTTTCGCACTCACTTGCATGTTCCGCTCGTGCGATTGTCCCTGATAGCAATGAATGACTATCTGTGGGCTAATAAACATACAATATGCAGTGGCTATATCTATCTGTAAAAGGTAAAGGACTATGTAAGATTAAAGACAGGCAAACTAATATCCCAATGTATCTGTCCAGGGTTGCTTAAGTTGAACTAACAGGCAAACTAATGCCCCAGTGTATTTGTTAAGGATTGCTTTGGTTAAACACAGGCAAACTAATTCCCCAGTGTATTTGTTAAGGATTGCTAGGGTTAAACACAGGAAAACTAATGCCCCAGTGTATCTGTTAAGGACTGCTTAGGGTTGAACACAGGCAAGCTACATGTAATGCCCCAGTGTATTTGTTAAAGAACGTGACTGCCTAGGGTTAAACACAGGCAAGCTAATGCAATTTCAAAAGAATTTTTGCTCTAAAATGAGGCTAGTTGGGCTGATTAGCATAAAAAAGAATAATAAATTGGCCGCCATTTTGTGAATAAGGTCTATAAACCACTTTGCAACAATCCTGTGTGGTGTAGTAGTAAAGAGAGTGGACTTCAGATCTGAAGGTTGAATGTTCAGCTACAGGCAAGTGCTGTAAAAAAATTCTTTATTTCATAATTTCACTGTGATATTGGTAAGGGGGGTTCCCTTTTCATGCAGTTAACAGAAAAAAGGACACCTAGTTAAAAGGAAACTTACTAACTGGAAAATTTTAACTACAACATATATATTACTTTATTCTTGTCTTTTTTATTATTCGCCAAAGACTGCAGATTGGTAGCTGAAAGCTCATTTTTTTTCAAATAATTTAAGCCAAGGAATGTTTTTTTTTTTACATTTTAATCAGATATATAATTTAATAGTAACCATAAAAACAAAATATTATGAGCTAAAAGGTCAAAATTCCACAAGAATGACAATTCTGATTTGTTTTGACAGGCGGTCAAGAAATCAAATTTGATGAACTGTAATCCTCTTCCATCCTTGCAATCCTGCACTTAATCTCCAAACTATCGCTTCTGTTTTGTTCTATAGAATATTTTTTATCCAGTTAAGGTGTAAATTTGGTGGCATTTAGTGATATAACATGAAAATGAGGTGAGGGAAGGTTTACATTTCAGCGGGACAGAGCCCTTTAAGATAACATCATGTGTTCTATAATCTAACTACCGGTAAATAAGTTGTAATAGTAAAGTGTATTATCCTTTGTCTCACGATGTAGTCATTTGAGATGCAGATCGCGACGTTTTGATTGCTTACTGTTAGTCTTCTTCAGGCAATCAGGTTGACTGATTACGCGGCACCATTTATGTCGTGAAGGGTGGCTGTGATTGCTGCATTTCTATCCTCCACTGTTCAATTGTTCTGACAAGTACTAGTTGTTACCTCAGCGGTCTGCTGTTGTACCGTTAGTGGGCATCCACGCTTCAGGAATTTCAATTCCACTATCCCTGTTGATGTTATTAGGGTGAAGTCTTATGTGGATAGCTGCCTTGACCCTAGCTACGTGTGTACCAGTGAGGGTCTTGATCAATAAACTTAACCTCGTTCCAAATTGGATAGTGGCCGGTCTTGTGAGCGTGTTCAGAAACAGCGGAGGTCTTTGTACGGGCGAGTTGTATATGTTGTGGTTCAAATTTAATCTTTGGTTTGAATTTTTCAAACCAGTTTCAATTTTTCAAACTGGTCACAAATTTTTGAACACAGCTCATTCTCATTTATTTGTACCTCTGCCTATAAAATACTGTGTGTAAAATAAACTTGTGACATTAAGGTGTCACATATTTCAGTAAGCACTCAGTTTTGTGATTAGGGCTAAGCACTTATTTTGAATGGTTAGCTTTTATTATTATTGTACCATGATGAATATAACAACAACCTTTTCCTCAACAGCAAAATAAAGTTGCGTCTGTTAATTCTTGATGATCTAAAAGTGATGTATCAGTCAAATCCAAGGGTGACAAGTTCACTCCCTAGCCTTTTTTGGTTTAGACTTTATAGTTTCCTGGAATCTATTATTACGAATTGGCTACCTTTACTCAGTAAATTTAGTTGGTTAGTCTGAGCAACAACAACAAGTCAAGAGCAAGTCCAGTCTCAAGCAGAAGTCCTAAGTTCAGAATGATGCTTATTAATTCTCAATAACCCTTGTGTTACTCATTCCCATTTTTTATTTGGCTTGTTTGTTGATTTATAATGAACTCGTAAATCTTACACGAATCTGTGGCTTCTTGTGTCAGAGTTTCCTTGTTGGTGCTCCACACTTTGAACATAGGCATCTTAAAAATCAGTAACTCCAAAACAATGGATATTTATACAACAGACACAACAGCAAAGCCGACAAAGAACCATGTGGAAACTATCAGAAAAGAATGGATTACGAAATCCTTAGCTTGTGACCACTGACCAAACATTTTGCCCCAGTGGACCTCACTTTGTGTCAAATTCCCCACTATGCGGAGCTAACCTCATTAAATGCCCAAGGTATGCGGGGGGGGGGGGGGGGGGAGTGGATGGGCACTCATGGATTTGACTGATTCATAAACTTTAACTGAAGTAAGCTTAATACTTGCCATCTATGCTTTCTTTTTCGAAGTTTGGCAACATCCAAATGTTAATATCTTCAAACATTTTAACATTGGAGAATGGAAGAAGTGCTCCAAGGAAGGCGAAGTTTCCACTATTATGGTAAGTAAAACATGCAAGAAGTAACAGAAAATAACCATCTTTTTTTCACTAGCCTGATTCTTAGAGTGTCTGAGAATGTTTACTTTTTACTGGCGTTTTACAGAGGCCCTGTTAGAAGGGGTGTGCATGTCCCTAGCTTGTCCCTTGTCATTTTGCAAGGTTCACCATGCTTAAAGTCTTCAATATGGCAGAATCGTCTGTGATTTGTTGTCATTTCACTTGGATAATGTGACTCTTTGCAATTTACCCTGAACAGGGCCTCTTTACACTTATTACCGGATATCTTGTGGGGATGGTGGGGGGGGGAATGGCTCCAGTAACAATTTGATTTAGTGCCCTGGCACTTAATATTTACTTTTAGTAGCTCAAGGGAGGGTGCTTATTGGAGACAGGGTACTTATTAGGGAGCTCGAGGGGGCGCTTCTTTCTTTCAAAAAAATGTCTAGCGTGAAAAAGAACGTTAATGAACAATAAAACATGTACAATTCACATAGTCAGAACAATATTGGTTGGCATAGTCAGAAGAATGGTAACAATGGTTTGCAAAGTCAGGATCTAATTCGCAATTATACTTCAATGTCTTCAAGGTCACTTTCTTTGGATAAGATGAATGAATGAATAACTTTATTTAAGGCCATGCACACGGTACTGGTGATCACGGCTGCAAATTTGGCTAAAAATTGCTCTAGTATAAAACTATTCCAAATCAGATGATGTTAAGATTTGGCCACAATATTAAGCTGTTAAAGATATCTCCTGTAGAGTATCTTTTGTCAGTTAACATAGTGTAAATTGCAAGGAAAAATTAATAGTTGATTTAATGCTCCTAAACTGGACTCTTTTGAAACACTGCCTGTAACATTTGCAGTTGTAACACCCAGAAATTGCTCCTGAAATATGCTTTTGTCCTTTATTCACTCAAGAAAGAATGCACTTGATGCAATCGCTACACGTGTCTAAGAACTATCCCACTGCGCATGTCCACACTTAGACTAAAGTCTTACTGTGGGGGGAGACCACAGTTCTGTACATCTTACAGATACTCCACCTCTAGAAAGAAATGTTTTCCACAACATTGAGGGGACAAAAAGTTTCCAACTGACAAAGTTTGAAATGGCAGAAAAAAAAATTGACTAGAATATCAATAAATATATCCAACGAGGGTCATGTCAAGCACTTTTGCAGAAACAAAGTCTATCACGAGTTCATCGTGGGTACTCTCCAGGGCATCCAACTTGGCAGCATGAATGGGGCAGGACACCAAGGTGTCACCCTGTGTGCTGAATAAGGCCACTGAGGGTGTGGTGAAACAACTGGAAGTGGCCAAGTACTTGAAACAACACTATAATATGGCCACTCAACCATAGGGTTTTTGGTTGGGATCAGTTGTGCAAGTATACACCGATGGCTGACCAATGGTATTATATGTGATGCGTCTAGGCAACTGTCTCGCTCGCTGGGGTCGTTGTCGTCCTTGTTTTTTTTTTTTGACATATGACATCTTTATTACACTCTTAAGTTAAATTAAATACCTACATGTACATCAGAAACATATCTGCAACATTAAAAACATATCTACAACAAATTATTCGTACATAATTATATTTTATGTAAATCCAATAATATAATCATATAAGGAGGTTGCTCGATCAAATTAAGACGAGGAGCTTCAAATAGTACTAGTGTTCAGAGTAGAGATCTTCCAACTTGTATTTAATTGTTATTTTGTTAATAAAGTCGTTCATTAACAGGGAGTTGCAGTGTAGCTTGTTGGTATAAATATAATAACACATGAACAACAGGGTGTAGTTGAATTTCCTAATTAACTTTGGATTAGTTGAGTTTGATAAATTTCCAAATAAGTACTCTACAGCGGATGGATTGAAATTAGCATGATTACACATGTTGAACCATTGTGCCACATTATGAATAAATTGTTTTGTAAATTGGCAGTCTGCAAATGTATGTTCTTGTTGTCGTCCTTGTTGTGCTCCATCTGCTGCACTGGAAGTGGCCTGTCCTCTCTGCACATCAAACTGATTTGGGTCTATTTTGGGGTCATCACTGTCGCTTGAATCACTGGCATCATCCAGTCGGTCATGTCTCTGGAAGGCTACATGTAGTCCCTTAATTAGACAGGTGGATGACAGCAGGGGCTGAGTGTTCCACTGGTAGGAAATTGCAGGGTAAGAGGAGGTTCCTGTGAACCGTTCGTGTCCGACCGCGCTGGTTCTCTGGCTGAACTTCATACACCGGTAGGTCACCAACTTTCCTTCTCACCACATGAATATGGTCTTCCCAGTGTGCCCTGAGTTTTCCAGGCCCTCCCCTTTCGCTGAGGTTACAAACTAGGACCCTGTCGCCTGACTCAAGAACGGCAGGGTTGGTTCTTTGATCACACAGCTCCTTATCCTTGGCCGCTAGTTGTTGTGATCGTTGTTGTGCCAGCTGATATGCCTCTGTCATAACTGTTTTTCCATCTCTGCATATTCTGGATGGCTTGTAGGCGTGGGAGATTCATTAAGGCCAAACATTCATGGGCGGGAGCCAAATAGCAAGAAGAAGGGTGAGTACCCAGTTGAGTCATTCCTTGTACTATTATAAGTATGCACCATCTTGTTGACATGGTCCTTCCACCTGGATTTCTGTGATTCAGGAAGAGTGCGTAGCATGGCAAGGAGGGTTTTGTTGAACCTTTCCGCCTGGCCATTCTCTTGTGGGTGGTATGGTGTTGTGCAAGTCCGGATGGCTCCACAGTATTTTTCTAAACAATGGAATAGTTTGTTCTCAAACTCATGGCCCTGGTCATGGTGAATCTGGTGGAGGATTCCAAAGTGGGGGATAAAGTCATTAAACAGTTTCTCTGCAGCTGTTCGAGCTGATTTGGTCTTGGTATACTATGCTTGGGCATATCGTGTAAAATGATCAACAACCACAAGAATATATTCATAACCTCCACTACTTAGCTCCAGATGCAGGAAATCGATAGATATCGGTTCAAATGGAGCAGAGGAAGTAAGGTGATGCAAGAGGCTTTGTTGGCACGGTTGGGTTTCTTCTGTTTCAGGCAACTACAGCTTTTTACATACAATAAAGTTCTATATCTTGTTGCATTCGTGGCCAGAAAAATCTGTCTCGAGCAAGTTGAAACACCCGACTGGAACCGAGGTGGCCCATTTCATTATGGAGTTGTTCCAGAACTGTGTGCCGATACTTTTGTGGCAATACAAGCGGAAGTTTATCTCCCTTGCTTCTTCGTAAGATCTGGTCTTCACCCAGTGTGAGTCATTCCCATTCTCGCATGAGCACTCTTGTGCCTGGTGTTTCTCCTGTGCGTTCCAGTCTTGTAGGTCATCTTCCTTTAATCTTGTTGGCTACTACTCTTCCGATGTCTCGATCAGCTCGTTGGTCATAGCATAGTCGGGGTTCGCACAGTCTTGAAAAGTCCTTGAATTTTAGAGGGAGTCCTTCAAAAGTCCTTAAATTCCATACATCCTTGAGAAGTCCTCAAATTCCTTTCTAAGGTCTTGAAAAGTCCTTGAATTTTCTCCAACATAAAATCTGTGGGAGTCAAAGAAATGTTGCATTGTGTCGGTTAGGGTATTCTTCCTTTTTATGTTGTGAAAACAACCTACACACAAAAAAATTTGTAAGAAAGGCAAATCTGAAACGACCAGCGGTTATGTGTATTCATGACTTGTGATACTCTTGCGCATGTAGTTCAATGCCTTGTGTGTGATTATATAAATTCTGTTGGTGGCATCTTGAATGTACCTATCACCCAGCCTTTGCTCACCTTGTGCTCTGCAGCAAGAAAACATTATGAAAGGCACCTTGAACAACAAGAAATCTGAAGAAGGAAGTCGGAAGTGGAAGTCTGTTGGATGAAGTTGAGGAACTTAAGGAGAAAAAGAGGAGAATGACTGAGGACATTGATTCTTTAGTTAAGTCAGTGGATAATTTGTCTGAGAAGGCTGAATCGACTGGAGATATATTTTTCGTGACACAATCAAATTCTCTCAGAAAAACTTCCAAAGAAAAGGCAAACAAACTAAAGAACCTAGAGAAGAAGATGGAGGAGAAACTCCTGGCATTAAAAACCTGTTAATTTAGTAGGTGCATATGATTTATATTATTTAATCTGTAACATTACATTCATTGGAGGGTCCTTGAAAAATAAATTTGATCCTTGAAAAGTCCTTGAAAAAAGGTTGCAATTTTCTGTATGAACCCTGATAGTTGTCCATCATCAACTCTCTGTATGCCAGTAGAACTGAGGGCTTCTGTGTCCTGAATATCCTGATTAACAAGCTCAATGTTCATTGTCACTGAGGATATCCACGTTACATCCCCTTTTAGCCTTGATTTCACCATGTTGATGCAAGTTCGTATGGTTTCTTGAGAGGTGGACGCCATGCACTGGTTCATAAAGCTGTTAATGTCTCTTGGCATTCTGGACAAAGCATCAGCATCACCATTGGCTTTCCAGGCCTGTATTTGATGTCAGACTGGAAATTGGCCAGTTCAGCCACCCAGCGATGACCAGTCGCATTTAGGCGAGCTGATGTCAATATGTACAGTATGTCGAGGGATTATTATCTGTATAAACTGTGAATAATAATAATGATAATCTTTAAATTTTTCACAGACTGCCCACTTAAGAGCAAGAAACTCAAGTTTGCCCGTGTGTAAGTGATAGCCCCTTTCTGCTGAGGTCAAGGTCCTTGATCCATAGCCAATAACACGCATGACTCCCTTTTGTCGTTGATAAAGAACAGCACCCAGTCCCTCAGCAGAGGCATCAGTATGGAGAATAAATGGTTCTTTGTAATCCGGGTATGCTAGGATGAGTGACTGTACCAAACAGGTGATGAGGTATTCTAATGCTTGTTGGTGTACTTTAATCCATACAACCGGTGTCTTAGATGACTGCTGGCCCTTTCTTATGCCCTTCAGTCGAGGATGGGTGGGTGCATTCGTCTTGTTAACATTTTCATTACCATCCTTTAACAGGTCAAACAGTGGTTTGGTAACGTGAGTAAAATCCGTTATGTAACGATGGTAGTAACCCATTAAGCCTAAAAGTCTCTGGACATCACCAAGACATCCTGGTGACGAGTCCTTAAGTTTGGTGACTGCTTCCACGTTAGCTGGGTCTGGGCAGTATCCTTGTTCCGATACAATGTGACCCAAGTAGTGCACTTCTCTATGAATCAACTTGCATTTCCGAGGCTTCAACTTGACACCCTTTGATTTGAGGCATTGTAGTACCTTTCTGATATGCTCAACGTGTTCTTCAAATGAACGACTAAACAGGATGATGTCATCTAAGTAGGGAATACAGATTTCATCGCGTAGTCCATCTATTAAGCAGCTCTCCATAAAGCGTTGGAAGCAGGCTGGGGCATTCATTAATCCAAACGGTATTCGGATCCACTCATACAGTCCCCATGGTGTGATAAAAGCTGTAAGATGACGACTGTCAGGACTTATGGTACCTTGGTGGTAAACTTTCCCTTGATCGAGAGTAGAAAACCAGCTGGTACCTCCTATATTATCCAATGTCTCTTGGACACGGGGCAAGGGGTGTCAATCTGGTGTTGTTTTTTGATTCAGTTCGTGAAAGTCTTCGCACAGTCTGAGTTCACCGTCTTTCTTGCGTAACACACTACAGGGGACGAATATGACGACTTAGACTTCTGTATCCAATTTCAATTCAGAAGATCTTCGATGTACCCCTTTACTTCAGGAAATAAGGCATGGGATGGCTGTGTGTGTCTTCTGAACTGGCCTGTCATCTAACAGCCTGATGGGCATTTCAAGGTCATTAATATAGCCAATATCCTCCTCACTTGAAGAAAATGCTTCAGCCTCTTCTTGTAGTAATTTAGTTGCGATATCACGCAGTTGAGGAGACAAGTCTCTGGAGACTCTCAAAGTCTGCCTTCTAAAGGAGTGACAGACCGTACCATCTGGAGTCTTCCCAGGACGGTATGCTGCCTCAATATTATTTGATGGTTGGAAAAATTGAACACAAGAATGTGGACTTTGGAAGAGGAACCTTGTGAAATTGAAAGCAGGGTTTCTTGGAGCTCTAACCCTGATGGTCATTGGGACTCTTCATCAGGCTCGAACATCACTGGAGTTTGTCGTGCAATGTAGCCTGTATTTGCACGGCAGGGTACATACACAGTACAACCCTTTGGGATCACAATATCACGTTTGCATGATCTAATGCTGCACAGTTCACTAGCACTCAATGAAGATAGAAACTTTACCAGTGTTTCAGCCTTGGTCTTATCAACATTATCAAAGCTGGAGACAACACACTGTATGTCTGCATGCTTGCATGCTTCAGTGGGTGATTTTAAAGTTGCACCTGTCACTACCTTTTCTATGACATTGTATCCTATAAGTGGTGACTCCAGCTTCTCTTTTGTGACTAGGAAAGGAACAGTCAGATAATGGGCTGCCTCTGAGTTTAGCAGGTGGAATTTCAGTTCCAAAGAGCCCTCATATGGTATAATCGTACCATTTGCTGCGGGAAGTTCAATTCTTTCATCCAGCAAGTTCTCGATTGGTTGAACATTTTCATCTGGTAAATTTTGAGTTAACCAAAGGGTAGAAATGATGGAAACTTGGGCTCCCGTATCCCACAATGCATCAGTTTTGACATCATTAATATAACAGTGTACCATGCATCTCTTGCCCATAAGTTTTTAACAGTGGCATGTTGCTTTGGAGTTAGGTGACTTCCATAAACATGTTCATCTGAACTGTCTCCATTTTCATATTGGAGACCCTGATCATGTGACATTAAATGATTGATTGCCTTGCATAGAGGTTTATGTTCCAGCCACTGTGACCGCTGACAAGTTCTTGAACAGTACTTAACGGCATGACATCCTCCACATTCTTTAAATTTACTCTCTGATTTGACAGCTTGACAGGTGTTGCAATGACACAGGGACAAATGTTGATCCGAAGGCCCAGCTACTCCCTGTCCCATGGTCATAGCCCCCACTGGTTTCCCAACATTGGACCTTGGTCATTGTTGTGGCATCCCCTTGCATAGTGTTCTGTACTGCCACAACGAAAACAGTGATCACACCGTGTGAGGTTTCCAGTCCTCCTGCACTCCTGACATGCAGGCAATCGCCCTCTGTCCTGCCTAGGCTGATAATGAGGCTTCTGATTGGCAGCCATAGTACTCATAGCCTCTCGTAGTGATGCAACTTTGGCTTGCATTGTGGCGACCTGATCAACAAGCCCTTGCCCCCTTCCTTTGGGGTGTCCTTTGTCTTGTGGTCACCAGTATTTGGGGTAAGGACTTGATTACAGGTTACTTTGGACCCACACTGCTTTTCGCCTGACAGAAATTTCATTTTGCATTCTTGTTCCACTGAGGCAGCAATGTTCAATTCTTTGATCAACTCTTCGTCGGATACAGATGGTGTTTGAAGGGACGCACACATTTTGATTCTCACAACATCATCCTTCAGGCTGGTTTCAAGGCAATGAAGGAATAAACTCTGCACTAATTGACAATCATACTTGATTGTCACATCAGCCTCTTTTGAAGCGAACAAGATCTTCTGACGCAACTCCAGTGCTTTCATTAGAAATGTTTGTGGCTCCTCCTTAGGGGACTGGGTGACAGAAGCAAGTTGCTGGTATAACTCTGTGGCATTGCTCTCCCTAAAGTGGGAGCGTAAGATTTGTCTAAGTCTGGCCAGTGTAAGCTCTGGAGTTGACTCTAAATTAATAAGACCTCAGTGCCATACCAGGGCTGATAGCTCAAATTACAGCATCAATGATTTTGTTCTCTTGATAACCCTATGCGAGTGCTGACTCGATCTGCCTAACATGGCTGATAAACAATAATTTATCTTCAGCTCCTGGTGCACCAATTTGGCCCCTGATTTTGAATTCCCTGCGAAACAGTTTATTCATGTCAACTGGGACATTACCACTAGCTGTCTTACCTCCACTGTTTCCCTTTGGGTTGACCAAACTAGAGTTGGATGCATACACTTGATGTGAAGCCAATCTTTCTATACATGTATGTTCGGTTTGATCTTTCAAGTTGGAGGGACTGTTATCATTGTGTTCCTTTAGGTTACAATCGTGGCCAAAACCTGTGAGACCCACTGCGTTTTTGTCATAATTTTTACTCATTTTAAGACATATAAATTACCCACATGAAAATCATGCACTCCTCCACTCCCCACCTTTCTACAGAGAGTGCTTAACGCTGCTGCTCGAGTCATTTGTCGGGTGCCTCGGTTTGATCGCATCACTCCCACACTGATAAAGTTACACAGGTTCTTAATGATATGGCCCCCTCCTACTTAACTGAGCTTCTCCAAGTCAAGACTACAGGTCATTATGCGGTATGGACTAATAACCAGCTAGTTCTGCAAGTCCCAAGAACCAAGTGTAGGACTTTTGGTGAAAGATCCTTCTCGGTTGCAGCCCCAAATATTTGGAATGGCCTAGTAAAAATTGGGTTTGGGCTAGAATAATTTTAGGACCACTAGCCACCGAGCTAGTCGAGTTAGAAAAGGTTTTGAAAAGATAAATAAATAAAAAATTTAGTTGATCACCAAAGAGATAGAAAAAGAAAGAAAGAAAGTTTTCTCGCATTTTAATTCCAATGTTAGTCTGTCAGTAGGATACTGTTGGCGATTCTTGGATTGATGGCAAGAACTTGATACTTGTCAGGATTGGCCCTTAGTAGGTTAGCCTTGCGATACCTCTTCTGCTTCACTCTTAAGGTGGTCAGACATGAGAGGTCATGTAGCAGGGACATGTCGCAGCGACATGTAGCAGCGACAAAAATTTGTTTAGTACACACTGAGGGACATGTAGTAGGGACGTGCGGCGGGGACATGTAGCAGGGACAAAATCATAGCGCTTGCACACACATGAAAATGTTGCAAAGGTATGTCTCAGGGACATGTTGCAGTGACACGTCCCCTCGTGTGAACTGATACTGTGTTTTTCTGTAAGCTGTCAATTTTTTATATACATGTGGATCCAGGATTTCCGTGAGTTGCTTGCAAAGCAGTGACTCAAACACTCGATCTATAAGATTAAGAACTGTTATGGGTCGATAGTCCCCCCTGTTAATTAAATTGTCTCCCTTCTTGAACACTGGGGTCCATTCCCACATCGTCTATGTGTTTGGCCATTGTCCCTTGCAAATGATGTTGAAAAGTTCTGTCAGTGATGACGTGATCCCTTCAGCCATTAACTTAAGAATCTTAGGAGAAATTCCATCCAATCCTGTAGCCTTGTTAACATTCATCATTTTAAGTTCACTTTCCACTGATTTGATGCTCAATGTCTTTCTTATCATAATATAGTGTCATCAATTAGTGTGTAAATGCTAGAACCACTGACACTTTATTAAAGTTCACTACTACTACATTGTAAGTATTAAAGTCAAAATGAAGGTGGTGGTAAGCTAGTCGAATGGCCTCGACACTCGGGTGGTTTGTAACGTCCAATTCATTCAAATTGTGTACATGAGCGCCTCCAATGTCATTAGCAGCTGTTGAGAAATGGTCACAGAGAACATCTGCCACAGATGGTGTAACATCTTTAAGGGGGTGGCTATGTGTATGGTGTTCATTACACTCTACACGCGACCGAGTTCTGAGTCATATATTTATCTATATTGACTGAAAGCAGAAAGCAGATGGAATAAAAAATAATGTGAGAGTGGGTTATTTGTGGTGTCCTTTAAATCGCTGCAGGATTTCCTGAACTGTATAAAGCAATAGCTACGAAATAAATGAAAAAAAAAACAGCCCTTTCAAATACTTGAGCGTAACAGTTAGCGCTATCCAGCACCAAATATTGATGCACCAAGCACCTTCGACACAAATTTAACCAGATTTTCACTCATTTCATAATGCACATTAAAGGAGCTTTTGATTTCTATCTTCTTTCAGCGACTACGTTAAGTCCCTGCGACATTATTCACATGTAAATGACTACTTATCGTTGTCCAAAATGGAGAACGCTGACACGATATTCACTAAAGAAAGCTTTTGTGTAGCACATTACTTAGAACATAATAGCATAAAAACATTACTCCAAGAATGAACGCTAACTAAACTGTCTTTTCGTTATCAAACCTTTTCATCCCCTTCTTTTTAGTCCATCAAAAACAGAGCGTATTAACTACTAAACGCCGAGTCCAATGCCGGCATCTTGTTTAGTGCACCTTCACATACCAAAACAAGGTTTAGTGCACTGGGTGTACTAGTGTACCGGGTGCACAAGTGAACCGGTGCACTAGTGTGCACAGGTTCAACCGGTGCCCTGGTGCACTAGTGCACGGGTTCAACCGGTGCACAGGTGCACTAGTGCACCGGTGCATTTGTGTAACAGTCTTGGGGATCAATACCATACACATAGCGGGTGGGGAAGGGCTTATTAGAAAAGGGGAGCTTATTAACAAAATGGCACTTATTAGGCACTTATTAGAAAGGGGGCACTTATTGGAAGGAGGGTGCTAAATCGAATCATTATGGTATGTAACAAAATTAATTCCCCTTGCCTTGCCCACTTTGGCCTTTGCTCTTCATTGTCTTTCTACATTCGAGTGAATAAATGTAATTGGTGGTATTGGTGAGACCTGTTAGGCAGAACCTACAAAATGGTTGGGTAACTGTGAACCTCACATGGATTACCATGCAGGTGATGCAGGCAGAAGTACATGTAGTTATGTATTAGAGGTGTAACAAGGGAAAAAATTAGCAGGCTCATTAACAAGCCCAGCTGGTCTTTCCAGCTTGTGCACCTTTAAAATCACCCCAAGTCTTTGTTTTCTAGTGAAATTTCAGCCGGTGATAAGTTCAGCTGGTGAAATTAGCCGTAGCCGGCCGCTCTTAGCTACATGCCTGATGTAGACCTGACTGGAATGTTACAAACAGTAACTACAGTACCGGTAAAAAGTAATGCAAACAGTAATGCAAACAAAATTTGCCGAATACGTGGATTTTGGCGAAAAAATTGTGAAATTTATTTTTGCTTCAAACAAAATTTCAGTGACATTTCAGACATCTGTTGTTCAAGTGTCGGTTAAACTTTGCGAGCTAGGCGAAAAAGTGAGACGAAATTTTGTTTCGGCTAGACAAAAATTCACCTCATACAAATGAAAATTCATTTTGGCTAAACAATAATTTACCTGCCGCTAAGCAAAATTTTGTTTCTCCTTAGCGAAAGTTCATGGCCACTAAGTGAAACTTACACATGAACTCACCTTTTTTTTATAAACTCACAGACTTTGGACTTGCAAACTTACTGTTAACTTTGCAATGATTGTGTACATGTGTAGAGTATGTCACCTTGTCTTCCAAGAAAGGGAGCTTAAAGGAAATAAAAGTCACCTGTTTTAATACAGTCTTATGGAAATTGAATTGAATTCGCCTGAAGAAGTCACGGCATAAGTCACAGCTTTGCAATTGGGCAACTTCTTGTTTGGATCCATTCAATGATGATTTTGTAGCAAGCCACGACCAATGAAGCCAAATATCTTTGTTTACATTAAGATTATTTTTTTTCCTTATCTCAGTACAGCGCTACAAGCAAGATCATTTCGCGCTTTAATAAAATTATGCCAAAGGTTACAGATTATACATGAACAAGAATCAGAAAAGCTTCTTCACAAGCAAAGACAAAAGTCTTCGTCCAGCTGAGATATTTAGGTTGTTGCAAAAAGAGGGTTTAATCACCAGTTTTGCTAGTGTGATGGGAATTATCAAGAAGCTCCAACTTACTGGTTCTGTGGAAAATTTAAAACGTTCGGGTGGCCATCATAGGTTGAGGGGAATAAACCTGACTCGAGTTCACACATGTTGTGCAATAGTTCTCTTATCACTTTTTCCTTTGACCAAGACAGTATATCTATGTTTAACAATCCAAATAGCCAACTTTCGAATTCACTTCTTGTACAACACCTAAGAAAATTTGTACTTCAACTCTATTATTTATTTTTACTTTCCATAGCACAGCTTATTGGCAAACACATTTTTTAAGTCCACCGAACACAGGAATATTTTTATAGCATGCGCTTGGTGACTTTGTCAGTCACCAAGCTTAGGTACCCATGCCTTTCCAAGACTGCCAAACTCTAGAAGTTTTTGTAGGGCACACGTATAACAAAAGTAATATACTTTTTGTATTTAACCTTCGAATTGATTCTCACTTGTTTGTGTGTTTTCTATTTTAAAGACTACCGAATGCATGAATCTCTTTCATAGCACACACGCAATGCCTAGAAATGTTCTTTTGTCAGTCACCAAACATTAAATTAACATATGTTCGTACTTTCATTCTCAATTGTTCGTTGACTACCTTTCGAAAGACCGCCAAACTTTAGAATTTTTTTTGTAGGGTGCGTGTGTGACAAAAGTATACTGATTGTAATTTAAAACCTGGAGTAAACAACCTTCAAATTGATTCTCACTTGTTTGTGTGTTTTCTATTTTAAAGACTAACCGAATGCATGAATCTCTGTCATGCGCGCAATGCCTAAAAATGTTCTTTTGTCAGTCACCAAATGTTAAATTAACATATGTTCACACTTCCATTCTCAATTGTTTGTTGATTTCCTTTCGAAGACTGCCAAACTCTAGAATATTTTGGATATGGAGCGTGTGTGACAAAAATATAATTTTTGTAATTAAAAACCTTTGAATTAACAACCTTCAAATTGATTCTCACTTGTTTGTGTGTTTTCTATTTTAAAGACAACTAAAGGTATAAATCTCTTTCAGAGCATGCGTGCAATGCCTAAAAAATGTTCCTTTGTCAGTCACCAAACTTTTAAAGTTAACATAAGTTCTTTTTTATTAGTGTCTTTAATTACATTATATTTCCAGGGTTCTCCCTAAATTGTAGCTCAGCAGGTAAGGGATTTTTGCTAAGCGGTAAAGGGAAAACTGTGTGTCTTAAAAATTTTCCGGGGGCAAGTGGTTACAGGCGGTAATAAGTGCTGCTTCAAGCTGTAAATTTTACCAGTTACCACCTGATAAGGAGAACCCTGTATTTCGCGTTCAATCCACAGATTGCGTTTGATTGAAACACCGTTTGATATTGTTCAATTAATTACCCTGAAGTTGAGCGCGATCATGCCCAAAATTTAGCATTACATGTTGGCAGAATGTGAAAATAGCTGTCACTGAGAACCACTGAATGTTGTATCAAATTTAATGTCAGTGGAAATTTGATATGCATCAAGATTAAAAGTATTTGTAGATATAAAAACTTTCACAGATAAAGTAGAAGCCGTATTAGGTTTTTGTTTGTCAGGGTGTTATCGATATTGAGATAAGCATGAGTTTAAATTTAATACTCAAATAAAAACGCATGAAGCAAAATGAAACAAGACTCCAATTTGCCTGATTTGTTACACTGTAAACACAAGACATAGTATGATATGCAAATTTTCGTCTTGAAATTTGATTTGAAGACACGCAAGTTTACGCAGCCACTAAACAGATTTCTGAACTGACAATATTTTATCATCGAGACAAAGTTGATGATTTTATCACCCCACCATTTCTAGAAGTTTTGTGTGAGTGTTCCGAAAATGAATTAGCTTTTGCTTACAATTACTTCGTAGCTGCAGAAGCCTGAGTATTTCATCAGGCTTTGCTTTGTGGCTGTGAAATTTTGTCTGTCTGAACTTTGTTTGACTTAGCGAAATTTCGTTTCAGCTAGGCGAAATGTCGCCAACATTTTGTTTGACTTAGCAAAGTGTCGCCGACATATTGGCGAAATATCATTCCAAAATTTCAGCGAGAACAATAGGCAATTTTATTTGCATTACTTTTTACCAGTACTGTATCCCAGGCAAACATCAGGGGTCGTAATGTCAGTTCCTTTGGTACCCTGGTTTTCCAAGTGTGAACTAGCATTATGTTCTCTTTTTGTACATTTCCCTCTTTAGGACAAACAGCTGAAAGGTACAGTTTACAGAATCACTGGTTCAATTCCTGCAAGCAACTTTATTCAGTTTCCTCGCACTAGCACTCAATCACTGGGATTGACTGGCCGCTATCTTTACTGCTCCTTCCGACCAATCCCTGGCAAGTATTTTGTTGTGCACATTGACGTGGCAACAGATGAAGGACTGACCATCAGGATTTCCTTCTCAAACATGTTTAAGGAGTTTAAGTCAACCTCAACATGGGTACAGTTTCCATTTGTGTCAAGCCCTCCTCCAGGATCTGTTGATGAAGTTACTGTTGGTGAAGTATCAACCTTAAGTAGTAAGTTACAATATAAATATATTACAGTTACAGCATGGATGCATCGATTTGGTGATGACCAGTATAATTATATATTTACACTGTAAGTGTATTAGGACCTGGCCGGCTGGAGGGTGCTAACAGCCAATAATGTTGATGATTATTATTTTTTACACAGTTTTGTTTGCAGTTGTGTTTTTGTGTGTGAATCGTTAATCGGACTCCATAATTGAAAGGTTGAAAGCGAAACTAGTATAGATTTACATGAAAATATTTTTTCAAAGAATTTCTTGATAGCAACTTACAGTTATTGATTTGCCAATTCCAAGTACTGAATGTCGATGTTGCTGCGTGTTAGCCCAGGTAGGCTCTTTAGGAATGATTGTGCAATGGCAAAGGTATCTCCTCATTCCCATAGTATTCTCGCTGCTGGTATTTGACTGAAATATTTCAAAAACCGTTTTCTCTCATTTCAGGTCTTGTTGGCTCCACCTCACAGACTACTCGCTGGACTGTTCTGGTGCTAGATTTTAGATACATCTTGTCTGTTTACCTGAACCGCCAGTATGCCTATGTGAAGAACATGCGCTTGTGTGCTAACATGTTTCTTAAGGGACTGTTTACAAGTGACATTGATTATCAACCTGGAATTTCTGCTTCTGAAGCCCGAAAACTGGGTCTGATAGACCAAGGGTTTAGTCCTATGCCAAGGGAAATGGCATTTCCGCTACCAAAAGGAGCAGATTGGCTTCAGCTGTATGACTATATCAAGTTTCCTCCTGATTCTAAAGTTACTCAGTTTGGAATCATAACAAATGTCAAGTCTACATTGAGTCATCATAAAACTGCCCCAGTTCATCATAGTGCACAAGAGGTACATTCTTGTTACCAAACTAAAAGAGCTAAGTCAAGTCATATTAATCATGTTGATGTTCATGGATAGCCACATCAGGAAATCTATGAAAATGTTCATGCGAGAGATGAGATAAAGGTAATACATGGCTTGAAAAAAGTCCCGTCCAGTCGTGTTGGGCAAGTAACTTTCCCCACTCACTTGCCCGATGGGCAAGGATATGGACAAGCCACCCATGAACTAAGCTAATAAGTAACAATTTATAAAAACTTGTCCAGGCAAGAAAAACTCAAGGCTTGCTTGCTCAAAGGGCAAGTTTAAATTTTACTTTTTTCGAGCCCTGTAATAGCTATGAATTCCACGTGTTGTAGCCAAAAAACCCCAACAATTTTGTTTGCAAACATAATAACCTTTTAATTATGATTTATCAGGCACATCGAGCAGTAGCTTCTAGAGTGGCATCAGTGGACAGACTTAATCCACAGAAACAAACTACAAAGAAGGTATAAAGCAATCTGTAGGGATTATTTTAGTTACACTGTAATTGTTTCTTGTTTCTCCCTGTGTGTTTGCACTGCTTAAGGGGCCTCTGCAAAGGACAGGCCAACTTGGATGAGCTTTAATTTTTTGACCAGTGATTAACAAGTAATTGGTAACCTGATATGTACAGTAAAACCCTGCTTTACAGACACCCGTTTATTACGGACAACAGTTTTGTATGTCCCAACAAAACATTCACATACTTTCTTTTAAATCAACCCGCTAAATACAGACACTGGTTAATATGGAAAAAGGAACACTTTTCTGTGACCCGAGTCAGACACGCTCTTAAACAAAGTTAATCTTGCATCATGGACACTGGTTATCTGTGCATTATTAATTTCATTTTTCACGATTATGTGTTAATTGTACCCTGTTAGAAGATAAAAGCTTTCTACAATAGGAAACTTGTACAGACCAAAGCCACTGACTTTATGTTAAATGATAATGTTGTTACATTAGGAACAAGAGAAATTTCATTTTCAATTGACTACTGTGTATTTAAATTAGTGTAGGATTTCTTCAGTTTGGACTTAGTTACAGTCATTACTTGGGCGTAGCAGCCAAGTATAAAATGCCACAAAATGTGAAATTTGTTCATTTGTATTAATTATTTTTCTGGTCATGACTATGTTGATCTGTGATTGGATTGGAACGATGTTTGTTCAGTTTGAATTTGGCGACTACTCGAGTGAGAATTTTTTAAAAATTGTTTATGAAGTATTTTATGAAACTGCGATCGAAAAAAGATTGGTAAATGGCCCACATATCCATGTGTGTTGTTGTGTTGACCTTCACGTCAATTGCCCTCTACGTTTTCAACTAACATCTTTTACCAGCACCCCTTCATCCAAACTAAGACTGTAACAAGACTGTTCCTTGATAACGAACAAGTCCCACAGATACCTCACTGCAACACAGTAAATCACTTTCACACTAAAAAAACTTGACATTTGATATCAAACTGTACAAAAATCCAATTTAAGGAACATAATACAGGCATTATCTCACTGCAGGGAAGCATGTTGAATGTAATTTTTGCGCCCGCACTTTGCGTGTTCCACTTCACAAATGTGTACCAACAGTAAATGACATACAAGACTATCCTAACACTCAGTACTCCCTATTATCAAACTGTGAACTAACGTGTATGCAGATTCCCAAGACATGTACATTCCAGCCTAATACAACAATGCCCAAGTATAATGCTCCCACAGTGTCTTGTTTAGACATTAAACATCATTCCGTTGCCTTAAATTGTATGATTTAGTCTTTGCCTTTGGTGTTTGTATTACCCGGGTTCCACTGTATTTCGTTTGTTCTTTAGCACCACCATGTTATTCCTACCACCGTTCCAGTATTTGCAGTGAGGGGAGCAGATTTTACAGATGCTAATGATGGAGAAGTGCATGTATATGCACATCCAAGTAAAGTTGTTGCCAATCTTCAACATCCAAAAGAAATGGATAAGGTACCATTAGATTATTGTTTAATATAAAAATATTATTCCTCTAATTAAATTTAGCCACCATTCTCCCCATTTTCTACTTTTTGTGATACAAAACTGAGTGCAGGGTTTACAAGTATCCTTCTTGAAGATCAAGGCTACATGAAGTAATGTAATTTTTCAAAGGCTGATTGAAACAAAATAAGTGGAAAATGTTTTTCTTACACACCACTGGGCCTGGATATAGGTCATGTGACTTGTAAGGCTGGCAGTTGCTTTTGTTGCAATTGCCATTACTCAGACCTTCTACAGTGTATTCTCACTCACCCACCCCAGTTTGTACTTACTGTCTTAGTATAGTCTGATTCTTAAAACTGCATCTGATTCTTAAAACTGCATTCTGTAAACTGCAGTAGCAGTTTGGTAAAGTCCCCCAAACAGTGTTGTAATGTGCATTTGATCATATCCCTATGTTAAAATGTGCAATATAAGCAATAAATATGTATAATATAAGTGTATTCCTTGGTAGGCAAACTCTTGACCTTTGACACCAGTCAGTGAGCTATGAGAGACTTGTGGTAATTCCTATTAAGCAGGTGTCCTTGAAGTGGGGTTCAACAGCTTAAATGTACTGTAGTTGTATTTCTCATATAAGACACAAATTTTTGAAATAATTATGTATTGTTGCTGCCAAGCTGTTTTCAGGCTTGCATAAAACAGCTTCCATTTTGAAATATTCAAGTTTGTCACATACAAAAACAAAAAGAATCAATTGAGAGATTGGGTGTAGGGTAGATTCAAGAGTCAACTCATCAAGATTACTAGCGGTAGATCACAAGTACATCCTATTTTACCAGATCTCAAGTTTGGTTCACAAAAAGAGATCTGGAGAAATGGTTAAAAAATCCAGAGCGTTAGAAGATTTTTGTACAAATGCCCTGAAAAGTTAAATTCTATTTTATGTGTTGAACTCCTTAGATTCAAAGAGTTGAAATACCAAAGGCTGCCAAGACAGGAAACTTTACGGTAAAGAAGAATTTGTAGAAACAGAAAGCATAACCTTTCATTACCTTTTTTAGTACAATGTACTTTGCCGAAGAATATAGCACCTTGGCACCAGTTTATTCTTGGACCTTTTTGTTTAATTCCTTTTTTACTTGTTTATTTTTGCAGACTCTCAAACCAGATCCCATTATGTCACTCAAAAGAGTAGTAGGGTTTGGAGGTGGTACTTTTCGTGAGGTAAATATTAAGATCTCTATTTTGATGATATACATTTTGACTTCTCCAAATAATAGTTATAATAATTATTATAATTTTTTATTATATATTGTGAGGCAACCTGTTGCAGGGAAGTTTGATTTTTGGCCTTTGGTTACCGGTAATTCTTATAGTTATTTGGTCTCATGTATTAAAGACTGGTTTTCACTGGCGACGGAGTCAGAGGTTATTTTCAATCCAACAATAAGTGAGGCTGACCCAGCCAATGAAGCTGATGACGTTTTTGAGGTGCATGGTACATTAATTAATTAAGCCATCTTCGCTCCTGTTGGGGAGCATAGGGCGTCAACCATGGACCTCGACCTGACTCTATTCTTGGCAGTTCTTTTTGCCTCTATCCAAGTGATGTTCTTCTTAGCGAGCTCGTCATGCACACTGCGCCTCCAAGACTGTTTGGGGCGGCCTCTTATTCTAGACCCCTGGGGGTTTCACTCGAGCGCAGAACGGGTGATGTTATTCCCAGGTTTCCGGAGCGTATGCCCGATCCATTTCCATTTTCTCCGTTTAATGCTTTCTTCTATACGGCTTTGCTCTGTTCTTTCCCATAGATCTTCATTTGAAATTACCTCTGGCCAGCGGATATTCAAGATCTTCCGCAGACACTTGTTGATAAAGGTCTGCAATTTTTTGGTCAGTTGTTTTGTCGATCGCCATGTTTCTGAACCATAAAGAAGGGTGGTTTTTACGTTCATGTTGAAAATCCTTAGTTTAGTTCGCAACCTGATGTACTTTTCTTTCCACACAGGCATGAGCATCGAGAATGCTGATTGCGCTTTCCGAATTCTGGCAGCTATGTCCTCGTCCGTCCCTCCAGTTTCACTAGTTACGCTTCCCAAATAAGTAAACTCAGGTACTCTTTCAACAGCCTCTCCATTCAATTCCAAAGCCTCCTGCCCTCCCACACCAATTCGCATCTCCTTTGTCTTCTTAATGTTGATGTTGAGTCCAACCTGTCCCCCAAACTCCTGTAACCTCTCTACTTTTACCCTCATATCAGTCAGCCGGTGTGTTAATAAGCACAAATCATCTGCATAATCCAAGTCTTCAAGGCGTTGTGTCAGTGTCCACTGTAATCCCAAACGTTTACTCTCATATGCGTTCTTTGACACCCAGTCAAGTACCACAAGGAACAGTAATGGCGAGAGAAGGCACCCCTGTCTCACACCGGTCTTGACCTCGATGGGCACGGTCATAGTTCCTCCATGAAGCACTTGGCAAGTGAAGTCCTGGTACTGAACCTTGATGATATTGATAATTTTATCAGGTATGCCGTAGTGACGGAGAATCCTCCACATAGCCTCTCTATCCAAAGAATCAAAGGCTTTCTCAAAGTCCACGAATAACAAATACAGGGGGGATGACCACTCGATTGATTGTTCTACAATAATCCTGAGAGTGGCAATTTGATCTATGCACGAACGGTCTTTTCTGAATCCCGCCTGCTCATCTCTCATGACTTCGTCAACGGCCACCTTCATTCGGTTCAGTAGGACCCGAGTTAAGATTTTGCTGGGTATTGAAAGTAGCATTATCCCTCTCCAGTTGCCACACTTACTTAAGTCGCCTTTCTTTGTCAACTTTACTAGAAGCCCCCTTTTCCAGTCGTCAGGAATCTCTTCTTTCTCCCATACCAAATTTAATATTCTATGCAGTGCTTCCACAGTACAAGGACCTCCCTCTTTCAATGCTTCAGGGGGGATATTATCCACCCCTGGAGCTTTAGCATTCTTCAGTTGTGTAAGAGCCATCTTGATTTCTCCTCTCGTGATAGGTCCGATATTGATGTTGAAGAGAATGTCTGCAGGTAAGGAATCTGGTAGTTGGCTTGGGGCTGGTCTATTCAATACGGATTCAAAGTGCTCTTCCATCGCTGTAGTTGGTCTTCCATTTTTGTCAGGAGAGTCCCATCTTCACTTCTAACTGGGCGGTTCTGATTGCATCTTATCCCACTAAGTTTCCGAGTGGTCATATATAGAGTTCTTAGATCGTTCTTCTCAGCCGCATCTTCTGCCTCTCGTGCAATGTCCTTAATTAAATTCCTTTTGTCTCTTCGACAGGATTTCTTGACCTCTCTGTTCTTCTCATTGTAGTGTCTATTTGCTTCGCGTTTTCCTTGCCTCGTTCGAACGTCTGTTTGGCCTTCCGTCTCTCTTCAATCTTCCTGTGTGTATCGTCCGACAGCCACTCCTTTCGGGTCCTTTTCATACTACCGAGAACACTTCCACATGTATCAACAAATACCCTCTTAGTTTTCTCCCACTGCACATTGATATCAGCATCCTGGTCTTGCTCGCCTATATCCCTGTTAATATTTCAAGCTTCCTCATCTTCTTCCTCTGGAATGAATAAGGCCTCGAACCGGTTCTGCAATTCAATTTGAAAGGCCTGTCTTGTGTCAGGATCTCTCAGCTTGGTTACATCAAATTTTGTTCTTGTACCTGTCAAAGGCTTTCTTGCAGCCAGCTTGATCTTCAGAGAAGCCACCACAAGGTGATGGTCAGATCCAACAGTGGCTCCCCTTTTTACCCGCACATCCTGCAGTGATGTTCTCCATCGCTGACTTATAAGAATATGATCGATTTGGTTTTCAGTCACTCCATCTGGAGATATCCAAGTAGCTTTATGAACCCTCTTATGTGGGAAGAGTGTTCCCCCAATACTTAAACCATTTAATGCACAAAAATCCACCAACTCTTCACCATTTTCGTTCACATCTCCAAGTCCTTCTTTTCCCATGATCCTCTCAATGCTGGCATTATTCCACCCGACCTTTGCATTAAAGTCACCCATTATGATGATGATATCTCTATTCGGGGCTTTTTCAACCACAGCCTGCAATTTGTTATAAAATTCCTCTTTCTCATTTGGTTCAGCATTGTTCGTGGGAGCATAACATTGAATGATTGTGATCTTCTGGATTTTGGCGTCAAATCTGGCTGTAATAATGCGATCATCTATCGGTTCCCATTCCATCAAACTTTTTTTCGCACGCACTGAAAGCATGATACCAACCCCTCTCTCGTGTACATCATCTTTGTTCTCTTTCCCTGAGTATATGAAAAGCTCCCCTGTTGCCAGCTCAGTTTCCCCAAACTGATTCCACCTAGCTTCGCTGACTCCCAAGATCTCCAGTCTATAACGTCTCATTTCTGCGGCCAATTGAGCTACCTTCCCAGTCTCATATAGGGTTCGCACATTCCATTGTCCTATCCAGGTTCTAGTTTTCGGAGAGAACAGCTTCATCCGTGGGCTTCGCTTGATTCTCGTTCTCACCTTATGGTCACAATTCGGTTTTGATAATCCCTGCGTGATCTCTACTTGCAATAGAGACCTGGCAAAGTTTTCCATAGTTTCGGTTTCAGTAACCCAATAAATCCACCATGGAGGGGGTTAGCCTTCGTAGCTTCACCAGAGCTCCGTTCGCCGTTCCGTTTCAGGGTTCCAGTCAGGCCTTCACGGTTACCGTAGCGGCCCTGGAGAATAGCTTCCCCACCGTACTTCACCCTGATTGGCCATCCCCTACTTTAGGACGTTGCCCAGGGTGCACGACGGGGACGTGGAGTTGGACTTTGCACCCCGGTACATAAATAAGAATAAAAAAAAAAATTAAATGAAGCGAAATGGCGGCATACCCAAGCGCAAGAGTGCCTGTACCGACAAACAGGAGTTCGCCTTGTTTTTGCTGCTCGCTGGGTTGATAGAAGTCAGAGAACTTAGGCTCTTTGGGCATTGAGATTTGCTCCTGTTGGTGAGCTTGGTTGTAGAGTTTGAAAGCGTAGTGGGTGTTAGTGAAATTTTGTTTCGCCTGATCTTTGATTCGATCACTTGTTGCATAGGCCGCCTGGTAGGCCTCAAGAGCTTTGTCGTACTGAACTTTCTCTTCCTGTGCAGCTTTGGGATCATCCCCCAACAGATAGTATGCGAGATAATTGTCGCCAATGAAAGTGGCAGCATTGAACACAGCTCCACCCACCATGATAGCTATGCTGGCCATTGTATATATGTATATATATTATGTTAGATTAAAAAGTTTGTTTTCACATCAAAGAAGGGAGGATTTTTTGGTCCTAGAGGTGTTGCTTTAGTGCAATGCTTCCAGCCATTACCGCTGTGAACTTCACATAGTTCATTGTGCTCGAGCTGGGGTCAGCTGTGAACATCTCTTTCACATTTTTTTTTTAGCAAGCCAACCAATACCAGTGGTAAGGCCAGTAATTATAGCAGCGTCGGTGATTGTTTTCACAAGCTTGTTGTCAGACATGGTAGCATCTATATATATAATTTTAATTTTTTTTATTTTATGTGCCCAATTTTTGGTGCTGGTTGTGAAGTTGTTGTGGCGTAGATGTGTTGTTTCTCGGTTGGTTGCGACCAGTAGCGTTCACAATTCCTTCACGCTGTTAGTACACACCCAAAGTGGAGACAATTAGGCCACCAACCCCAAGAATGTAGAAGCCAGAGCTGTTGCTAACTGGGGTGATGGTATCATTAGCAGCAGAGCGTGGCTCTGCAAACATTGGGGTGTCTGTGGTGGCAGCTGCTTCGACTTCCATTTTTGCTTTGCAAGCTTGTCTGTTGAGCTCTGCCACTTTTTTGCCAGCAGCAACCCGACCAGGGTTTTTTACTGTGGGCTTTGTTGCAGGTGCAACAGAGGTGATGTGCTTGCTTACTGGGCTAGAAGCCGAGCTAGTTTGCTCAGGTTGTGCCACAGCAGGCTTGGTTGCTGGGCATCAGAGGTGATGTGATTTCCCGCTGGACTAGAAGCAGAGTTAGCTTGTCCAGGTTGTGCCTCCATCCGGATATATAATAACTTTTTTAAAAAATTCTTGAAAAGAACTAGGCCCAGGTTCTTACATTAGTTCCTCACCAGGTTCCTCGCAAGGTACCTTGCCAGGTTCCTCGCAGGTTCTTACATTAGTTCCTTGCCAGGTTCCTCACAAGGTTCCTCACAGGTCCTTGCATCCGTTCCTCGCCAGGTTCCTTGCCAGCGTTGAAATCAATGTGTTTTGTCATGATCAGAGCAGCAGTGGCTACTGCTAACCAGGGTCCACATCGCAGTGCAATGTTGCCAGCAAAGGATGACAACTCACTGTTAATGATGGAGTCATTTTTTAGTTCTTTCTGCAGTTCTTTCACATCATCGATTGAGACAATCATGCCAACACCCTTGCTGACAAACATCAGAAAGTTGTCAATCAGTGACTTGGTCATCTTGTTGCCCGCGTAGGCTTCATATTTTTTGTAGTATTTTTCAACCTCTTTATCACTCAGGCATTGATCGTGTGTGAGCTGAATGCCAATAGCTTCTTTTGATTTGCATTACAGCTGCATTACTTCGTTATATGCAGCAGCTTGCTCTTCTGCGTTTGTCATTGTATACACCTTATTCAATAAAGGTTGCTTTGGCAGTTAGTCATTGGTAATTGGGAATTGGCATTTGGCATAAGGAACACAATGCAATGCTTCGCTTGAGTGACCTCCAAACATTTGCCATCTCGTGCCGTAGTCGAAATGCCCGATATCCGAAGTGCTTCGAGACTTATAATATTTTCCGTATTTTGTTTCGGTGAACATTCCGTGCTCATTGTCGCCATTGATATCCCTGCAACATGCTTTGTGACACCTTTGCTGACTATTGGCGTTAAAAATGAAGCGATTTTGAGGGAATGAACTTTAGGATAAATTTTTGTTGAGCGGGATTTAGCGGCACGGGCCCAAACTTGGCCATCTGAAGTGAAAAAAAACTCAGCATAAAAATGGAGAAATTCGGGTAAACTTTGAGATTCATTTTCTCGAGCGGGATTCCACGGAAAGACAGGGAGTTCAGTTAATTTTTGGTTTTTGCATACGTTATTTCTCTAAAACGATGGAAAAAACAGAAAAAAATTCTGAACAATGTTTTGCAATTAATTTGTAGGTCACATGCCAAAAATGAGGCAAAATGAGCGCGGAAAAAAAAGTCTCAAATTCAACATAGGTTGGACATGCTCCGACGTCTTCAATTATTGGCACGTGATGTTACACCACAGCTGTGGCGGCCTGAGAGCACTTTCGCGAAATGAAATGACGTCATGCCACAGCTGCAGCAGCACTTTCTTGAAATGAAATGATTGTAACGCTCTGCGCTTCTGATTGACCCTGATTCTGACTCTGTCGTTAGTGAAAACCTGTCACAGTGACCAGTCACTTCAATATAAACCAATATATTGGTAACGCTGCCTGAAAAACGTTTTAAATGGTGTGTATAAATTTAGAATAAAGGGCATTAATCACGGGGCTTTATGAATAATTTAGGTTAGCATGTACAAGGTTAATTTCCCTTTCTTTGAAGGCACTGTGGACCAAGAATGGATCGTGTATAGTGTACCCATGCCATGCCATCGTTGTCTCCATAGACGTGTCTACTGGACTACAGCAGTTCTTTATGGGTCACACAGATAAGGTATTGTGTGAAGGCCTTCGGTTGGAACATAAATTATTCTATCATTTAAATCCACAAAAGTGAATGCCATTATAGGGACATTGGCTAAATTTTGATGTAGCTTAAGTTAATAAGTAGCAATTTAATATCAGTGGAGACTTGGCTACCATAATTTTACTCAACAGACAGCTGTTTCAAAGACATTAATCTCTTCATAGTTTTTCTTCAGCCATTCAGAATCATCTGTTGGTTTTGTTTCTTTGACTGTTCAGCCACTCACAATAATCCCTTCCTTCTCTTTTCTTTGGTGGTTCACCCTTTCACAGTATCCGTTCATAACTAATTTTTAGGGTGTTGGAACGGTCTAGGAAAACGTTTTAATGATTCAAACTTCCATCTTCTGTTTCAATGTAAACATTCTGAACGTTTCTGTTGTACACAATTAGTAAGCAAAGGTTTCATCAGAAATAAGACCGTAAGTAACCAAAGGTAAGCTGATAAGTGGTTGCTTTTTTCAATTCCGCTTTCAACGAATATTGTAGGTACTCACTTTTTGAATGTTAATAGATGTAAATGTTCATTGAAAAACACGTGGGGAAAAGTCCATCACATAAATTTGCTGCAGGCTAACGGAAGGTGCTTGCTGTTAGGATGGTCATTTCCTAACAAGTCATTCTTAACAGATCGCCATTACCGTTGAAAGTGTGCTGGAATAATCCTAATGCTTAGGCTAGTCAATCTAAAAGATAGCAAACTTTTGCTAACAGATGCAATAGATACACTATCCATTCTAACAGTTAAATGCTAATGCACAATGGTTTGGCCAATGCTATGAATGTTTGTGAAGAAGTGTTCTAACAGTTGACTAACAGATACCTTACGCTTTTAGTAGTTTAATTTCACTGGCCTGCCAAGATTAGCTTTTGCTACCTGCAGGCCAGTATTATAAATTCTATAATAACTATAACTAATAAAGATTTTTGTTGTTGTTGTTGTTGTTAACGGATAAGCGTTAGTATACGTTTTTTGCGTGAGAGGTCACAATTTGCCTCATTGTGTATGATAGCAGTTTTGATTCAGACTCTCTTTTAGGTTTCTGCCCTGGCATTTGATGGAAAAACAGACATTTTGGCTTCAGCTCAAACTGGCTCACCTTCAGTTATAAGAGTGTGGAAATATCAGTCACGGAAATGTACTGCCATGTTTAGAGCAGAAATACATAATGTTCATTGTATAAGGTAAGTGGCAGTGTTCTGCCTGTAACTAACAACCCTGGAAAGGTAACTGACATTTCTTATAAATTTTTGTTTTGTGATAAGGGCCCAGGCAGAGCATCAAGTACTTTGGTCTTGTGTTCATACAAAGTTCCAAGCTATTCCCTCTGCATGAGCAATGGTTCAGGTTCCATTTGCAAGAAGGATTATTGCCAAGTAGAAAATTTCAACTCAGTTGATAAAACCAAATTTTTCTGTAAATACACACGTCAGTAAGGTTTCCTGGATCAAGGATCAAGAAAAAATGTGACCCTCCATAGGAAAACACGTCTTATCAACAAAAGCGTTTTTTGGGAGGGTTGAGGTCACTTAGAAACCCTTTGGAAACCCAGTTTCGGAGGGTTTGAAACCCGTTGGAAACCCGTTGGAACCCTTTGGAAACCCTTTGGAAACCCTTTGGAAACCCGTTGGAAACCCTTTGGAAACCCTTTGGAAACCTGTTCGAAACCCTTTGGAAACGCTTTGTACAAATCTTTTTTTGTTTGTTCGCTTTGAAACAACTGTGTATATCTCGCTTTGCTAACACCTTAACAATCCTTGCAAATACTCTCAGGCGTTTTCGTGGCTATTTGAATAGTAAAATGAAACAACAGATTTTTCAAGCGACGCGCTTTAAATCACCGTGCGACCGCTGAAAGAGAAATTCGGCGTTGCTTCCTACATTTTAGCGGAGCACTTGCCAGGCCGAAGGCCTGGCTGCTTTCGGCCTGGCTGCTCAGCCCCATACTCGTAGTAGAACCAGAACCTGTGCCCGTCATTTTTCATGGTCATGGCTAGCGGAATGTTTCGCGGGCGCGCGTGTGCCCGCCCTCCGCCCTCCGTCCGCGTGTGCCCTCCGTCCGCCGTCGCGCAGGACCGGACTACTGTAGCTCCGCCGTCGCGCAGGACTAGCTCGCGGGCGCGTATGACGTCGCAAAACATGCGCGTACGACGTCATGCTGAAACCAAAGCGAGGCTTTGTTTTTCGCGCGGTTACACGGCCGAATGTCACGTCAGCTAGAAAAACACTTCGATGTTTTGCTGTGAATTTACTAAGCGGAGAAAACTGTTTAAATTAAAGGCGTTATTTCCCTGAATATTTCGCGGTTTGCTACTCGACAAGGATACTAATTAAGGGATACTCAGAAGCCGCTTTAGTGGAAAAAGACGAGCTTTCAGGGATAAAATCTTGCTTCGAGGAACTTCATGTATTACGTTTTTATCAAATGCGGGAGATATTTGTTTTTTACGAATTTCAGAACCAGAAGCGGAGATTTGAATTTCCAAGCAAGCGAGGGACTTAAAGGTAAAACAGATTACAGTTTTCGATGAGAATTTATGTTGATATCAATCTGTGAGTGACTTTTTATTGGTTTTATTGTTAGTTTTGGAGAATTGATTTTTAAACGTGCTTAAATTCAGTTGTATCGATCTCTTGAATTTCATCGAAGAAAGCTTGAACTCGATGAGCTATAAGCTTAATTAAATGGTACGCGTTTTGCTTTTAAACGTAAACTAATGGAGATTTGAATACATTTTTTCGAAAGAAGATTGTGTTGTCCATTTTTATGTGTTTGTTCATTCATTAGATAGTTTGAAAAGCGATTTTATGTAAACAAAACAAGACTTTGATTTTATAGTACAGTTCTATCTTCACTCGCATCGCCTTATGCAAATATGTTTGTGTATTTTTGCAATTTTTGATTTTCAAATCAGTTTCTCGGGCAATTTTTGACAAACAAAAACTGTATTTTATTCGGAAACTAGTGGTACTAGTTATTCTAGACAGAGAAAAGTTGGTTTTGTGAACTTTTGTACGGTCTATAAAAATGTACTGTGCAGACGGTCGCGTAATACTGTTTTTGAGAATTGCTAAAATTGAAAATAGCCCGTTCGTCAATCTTAATTCTTGTGCTTCCAACCTTTCACCTTAGTTAAGTTTCACCTTAAGCTTGTTCAAAGTGCGACGCTGTTAGCCTTTGGCTATCTATATTTATAATTCAACACATTGATACACTGCCCAAATATGGTAAAAAAGTTATCGATATGCGTTATGTCTACATGACATATAACCAGCGATGGCGGTAAATTTCGCATTTTGAAAGAAAGTGAAAATGATTGCTGCCTGCAATTTCGTGTTTTTTGGCGAAAAAGTGCATGAACTATTAGTTAAAAAAGGGAAAAGAAAGAAAAATAGAGAAGAAAAGAAAAGAGAAAAATACTGTTCACATGATTGGACAAAAAAGGCGCGAAATTTTCGCGTTGTCGCAGTCGCAGTGTTGTTTCTTGGCGTAGCTGAATGAAAACTGGTTCAAAGTTTAACCGCTCGACAAGAAGTGAATGAAGGAGCACAATTTTCGTGAAATTCCTTTGGTAATCACCTCTGGAATATGATATAGACTTGATGTTTCCTCAGAAAATTTTCTGATCTCGTCATTACGGCTGTGGGAGCTAAAAAACGAGCATTCCAAGTTTGTAAACAACATTGATCGACTCAGCTCGTACTTCGATGTTTGAAAATTTGGTGCTTATGGAAGGGACTAAAAAGCCAAATCAACTACAGGTACGGTGTTTTAACCGTTTCTTGTATCCTTTAGCTGTGAATTTTTGTAAGCTTACTGTCCACGCTGCAGTTCTTTCCGACTTTTCGCCGCTATGTTTAGGTTCGTGGCCTTGTGTTTGTTCAATTTGTTTTGATTCTGAATTGAACTTTTCAAGATACGAAACACTTGTAACTAAGACATTCTATGCCATTTTACTGTGTTTTAATTCCTGTAGTCACTACTCTGTCCCGTTCTTTGAGTAGACGACAGCTCTTCGTAGAAACTGTCAACTGATGTCACTGATTGTGTACGCTAAATTAATTTTAGCTTGGCAAAAGTTTCGGCATTCATTGCTTGTTGTTTAAGAAATGGTGTGAGGTAAAATATTGTAGTTAGCCTTTTTACTTAATGAAAGGTTGTATATCTCAATTAATTTTTTTCTCGAAACTGTGATTTGTTATCAATGTGTTGAATTATAAAACAGTTATAGTGTTCAAGCTTGCACAATATTGACAAAGGCGCCACTTTCATTCATGAACTGTGTGATGTTGCAAGTTTCGCGCGGTAAAACATCTGTAAGCTTTTATTTTAAATAAAAGGCTTGTCGGCGATATTTAATTCTTCAAACTGTGCTTTGTTATCAATGTGTTGAATTATAAAACTATTATAGCGCTCAAGCTTGCGTGATATCGCCTAATTTTAGCCGACTCGGCCTACGGCCTCGTCGGCTAAGTATTAGGCGATATCGCGCGCGCTTTCGCGCTATAATAGTTAAATATTAGGGCTATTGTTAATTCATTTGAATGGTTTCGCTTTCTGTTAAAACACTTGCGCTATCGTTGCATTTGATTATGTTGCAAACGTAAACAACCAAAACCGCTAACACTGTATTGAAAATATAAGTCTTTTGAGAGTAAAACAAATCAATTTGTTTTCACCGGGGAGAAACAACAGCCGTATGAATCGTCTGCGTTCGCTTGCCATGCATCCATTTCGACAATGCGTACAGCAATGACTTTATAAAAATCTCGCTCGTCATAGATTATAACACTGCCATTCGGAGTAGGTGACGCTTTTCCCACTATTATTTATCTTTGGTGGTAAAAGCACAATCTGTAGTGATGAAAATTTCCACGATGTGCCGAGTATTTCTTGTTTACTTTATTGCGAGCAAATTTTCATTTTAGTAAACATAGAAGCGGGCGCCAATTTGTCGGCGTGGCCGAATTGATTTGCATTGAATATCGTGGATTCCACAACGCATATAAAGTTACAATTGAAACAGTAAAATACTCTGCCTTTGAAGGTAGTCATTAATTATGATATCAGTAGCTTTGAACTTGTGAATTTTTTTGGCATGTGTCAAATCTTGCTTTCTTTCAAATTCTTTGTCGCATGCTTAAATCACAAGTCATGTCACGTAGTCAGAAAGGCACGAGTGTCAAATTTCGTTTCCTTGCGTTTTTACTTTCACCGACAAATAAATTCATCATATGAATAACGTGTATCTTATCAAATGATTTTTCCCGGAAAAAGGAACATAGTGGAATGAAGATGAGGGTTGTGAAAGAGCAAAGTTCTCCCGCTTTTTTCCAGCGGGAAATAATCTCACAGACTTAAGGAATGAGCCGACAGCGTATATCTTTGGACTTGAAAAAGCGCTCAAATCGAATATTTGCATACGGTCAAAGATCGAAACATTTTCGGGAAACTTGTTGAATAAAACTTATAGTTTATCTTGTTGAATAAAACTTAAGCCTTGAATAAAACGTATATCGATAGTCGAATGTTATGAAAGTGATGATGGCCAAGGAGCAAAAAAAAACTTAAAACTTAATTCATGAGGTGTTTGTAAACAATGCATATTACAAAGTTCGTAACGTGACCGCCTGCGAATAACTAGGCTTTTTCATTTCACAAGTCGGTTTTGATTTGAGTAAACATCAAAATAGCGTGCTAAAAAATATTTTTTGGCCCACAAATTAATCCTGAAACTTCATGCGTTCGCGCTCATCCAGCCGATAGTTTTTCGATTTTGCGTGAGTTTGAAAACGGCGGGTTTAGAAACAGTTTGAAACAATTTCGACGAACTGTAGGTTATGCTTGTTACATTTGTCTGGCTTGTATTGCCACTAGGGGCAATTTGTTTAGAAGTTTTCATTATAAACAATGAGGTACGCGCGGCGGAGGCGGGCCATTTCATTTCATTGACTATTCCGGTTTACTGTAATATTGCTGAATATAGTAAACAAAAGATACGGAGTTGAAAAGAAAACTTTGTGAAAAGGTCAAAAATCAGATCGTGACTAGAACACCACACGGGTGACCTACGAGTACATACGGGTGACATACCAGTAACATACGAGTAACATACGAGTACATACGAGTGACATACGAGTACATACCAGTAACATAAGAGTACATGCGAGTCACAAACGTCCGACATGCGAATTTGTGGGCGAAATACAAAGGGGCTTTGTGAAAAGGGTACAAATAGCGACACGAGATTTGCGCATGTTTGCCCCTGAATTGCGAGGGATTCCGCTCACGAGGAACACGAACACTAGCGTTTTTTGTTTAATACTCATACTAGAAATATGTGATTCACAAAACCTCGCAAAGTTAGAAGTGGATGCACATTTCATTTTTTCAGAAAGAAACAGAGAAACAGAGAAACAAATAAATAAACAAATAAATAAATATACGCTGGAAATAGATTCTGGGTGAAAATCCGCGCGCTCTATCATGGTACGAGTATATCCCAAGAACGATTTTAAACGAAAAAATAATCTTGAATAACCGATTTCCAACCATTTCCATGCGAACAAATTAATCTATGTTATCAAGTGTTGCCAAAAAAGGAGAAAGATCCCATACTGGGTTGTGCGCACGTGCTTGGTTATCCGATACTGTTGGAGCTAGCTATAAAGCACGTTTTTGCTTTGGATCGATCGGACGACCTTCTACATGCAGACAGACTGTTGATAGATACAGAACCAAAATAACACCGCTGGTAAGGACTGTTAGTACACGCTATTTTAAGGCATGCACGTTATAAAGCCTGAAAAAATCAAATGTTTATCCACTCCTAGCTTTACCAGGTTTTGAGAGTCATGTATTTCTAGTATGAGTATTAAACAAAAAACGCTGGTGCTCGTTCGCGCAATCCCTCACAATTCGGCAAACACGTGCGAATCTCGTGTCGCTATTTGTACCCTTTTCACAAACCCCCTTTGTATTTTGCCCACAAATTCGCATGTCGGATGTATGTTACTCGTATGTACTCGTATGTTACTGGTATGTACTCGTAGGTCACCCGTGTGGTGTTCTAGTCACGATCCAAAAATCAAAGGCTGTAAAAAAATATCGCTGCAATCAAAATCACAACATCTCTATTCGAACTAATTTGCAAGCAGCTATTTATGAACGTTGTATCTCGGTTCAGAATCGAACCACTTTTGTCGAACACGCCATGGTGTGTTTAGGTTACGGTCACACAAACAGAGAAAACAGAGTACACCAGTCCTGGGATTATTATCTTCAGATTATCATTAAATTTCGCAACCAGGAATGTAGCTGATGCATTTTTTCTTTAAGGTAGCAATTTTAATTTAGAGTATAAACATCAAAATAGCATGCGAAAAATATTTTTCGGCTCACAATAATTTCAGAAACCTGATGCGTTCGTGCTCACCTGGCCGTAAATTTTATGATGTTGCGTGAGTTTCATCTGTCCGAGAGAGCACACACCGCGATTTTTTAAAGTTTTAACGCTGACGTGAACATAAAAGGGCTTCGATGTTTTTACACAGAAATTAGTTGGAACAACATGTTGCAGGTAATTTTCATTACGTCTTTTTAGTTACAGCTTTCAACGATATGATACAAAAGCAAGGCTGATTAAACGGTACGACGAGTTTGCAAACCCTTTGCAGAAGCGCTTAGACACATTAGAAACGCTTTAGAAACCCTTTGGAAACCCTTTAGAAACCCTTTGGAAACCCATTGGAAACCCGTTTGAAACCCTTTGGAAACCCTTTGGAAACCCGGTTTCAGGGGGTTTGAAACCCTTTGGAAGCCCTTTTGAAACCCGGTTTCACTAAATTACAATGTTCGATAAGACGTGTTTTCGTATGGAGGGTCACAAATGTTCACAATAAAAAGTCAAAAAATAAAATTCGAAAATTGTTTTGCGTTGGGGTTCTGAGCATTGAACATAGACCATGAAAGACTGAAAACTTCAATGATCAAATTTTTTTGTGTAAAATAAAAACAGGCAATACCGACTAACAAAAATCAAAGTTTGCTTCAAAAAGCTGTGACAGAACGCCGAAGGATCAAGTAGTAATGAAATCGTTTTGCATTTCAGGTAAATTAACATTATGTCTTTGTTTGGCTTAATTCTAACGTCACATAACCTTTTGTCACATGCAATTTTTTGTCAGTGACAGACAATATTGTGATTGGATAGACCATTTTACACCATTTTACAAATGAGTGCATGTTATAAAATGCCTTAATGTTAAATGTGATTTAATTTTTGAACAAATTTTACATGGGACCTTCTAAATTAATTAGTAATATTAATAAGTCAAACGCAATTGCAAGGGGTACAAAAACATGCAATTTATTGTTTGAATAAAAAAACTCATTTACTATTTTTGTTGACCATATGAAGTTTAATTTGATAATTCCGTTTGCTTCAAACTAAAGAAAATTGAACCACAATACAAATATTAACACTGAAAAAATCCCCCTCCTCCATCAAAAGTAAAAACAGTCATTCATTCTAATATATATAGATAGGCTGAGCCTAACAACATCGCTCTGTGAACAAACTTAACTAAGGTGAAAGGTCGGAAGCACAAGAATTAAGATTGATGCCCAGGCTATTTTTCAATTTTAGCAATTTTCAAAAACAGTATTACGCAACCGTCTACACAGTACATTTAGACCATACAACAGTTCACAAAAACAACTTTTTCTCCATCTACAAGCAATTGCAAAAAGAGTTGAGACATTGTGTACTGTAGTGCATATTTCGAGGCTAACATGGTTTTCAACAAGTCCCCACCCCCTCCCCCTTATCAATGTTGTACCAGATCAAAAATGCTATTCAAACTAACAGTCATCAACATTGAAAGGGGGAGGGGGGTCAGTAGCACATGGCATTGGCCTCATTTGTGTTATGCGGTCGCTTTTATACGGAATGAACACTTTTTTTGGAAAGTGGCTCAACCTTTTTGCAACTGCTTGTAGAATAACTAGTACGACTACTTTCCCGAATAAAATACAGTTGTTGCTTGTCAAAAATTGCCCAAGAAACTGATTTGGAAATCAAAATTGCAAAAATTCACAAACAAATTTGCGTAAGGCGACACGAGTGAAGTCTAAGTCTTGTTTTGTTTACATAAAATCGCTTATCAATCTATGTAATGAATGAACAAACACATAAAAATGGACAACACATCAATCTTGCGAAAAATTTTATTCAAATCTCCATTAGTTTATGTTTAAAAGCAAAATGCGTACCATTTATAGCGCATCAAGCTGCCTTCAATGATGAAATTCAAGAAATTGATACAACTGAAGTTAAGCATGTTTCAAGAACAATTCTCCAAAACTACACCAGAACACGCAAAAAAAGTCAATCACAGATTGATGTCAAAATAAATTCCCATCGAAAAATGTAATCTGTTTTACCTTTGAGTCCCTTGCTTGCTTGTTAATTCTTTAAATCTCCACTACTTTGGTTCTGAAATCCGTAATAAAAACAAGCATAATTATCTCCCCGCATTGAAAAACGTAACTATGAAGTTGCTCGAAGCAAGATTTTATCCCTGAAAGCTCTTCTTTTTCCTGTAAAGCGGCTTCTGAGTATCCGTTAATTAGTATCCCTAGCCTGTCTTGAGTAGCAAACCGCGAAAAAATACAGGGAAATAACGACTTTACTTCTCCGTTAAACACTGACCAGTGAAAGATCTAAAGAATAAAAGTGTTTACCGAGCTGACAGCTGTGTAGCCGTGCGAAAAACAATGCCGTACCTTGTCAGAGTGCTCAAACTAGTAAACTAGTGAGCTACACATGTGCGCTAGTGACAATGATACACTCCAGATAGAGTGCTCAACAAGGCATGAACCAAGGAGCATATCTAACTGCAGGCAGTAGTACTGTTTTGGCCTTCTGGGCCTCATCAGTGCAGTGCTGATGCTGGAGTTGCATGTAGTTAGGCTACATAGCCACATCAGATGATCCCACACGTGGTATCACTGTATCATGTCAGAGTGCTGAAACTAGTAAACTAGTGAGCTACGCATATATATATATATATATATATATATATATATATATATATATATATATATATATATATATATATATATATATATATATATATATATATATATATATATAAGACGCTAAGTTAGAATTTAACATAACTTGGAAGATTTTAAAGCAAGCTGCACCCCGCTTCAAATCGCTGTAATTTGTGCTTGTGGGAAAAATATTTTATCATTTGTAGACCTGACCTAGCGACCTTGAACAAGCGTAATGAACTCATCACTTCCTGTAGGCACGCAAGCAAATTCCTCCTAAACAACTTTAAATCTCCCGTCGTCATGCAACAGCGTCTGTTCTAATTCAAATCCTGCACGCGCGTGTATATCAAATATCAGTGTATGTTGTAACGGACTTTTCATTTGGCTATTTTATCTGATGAGTGCCGCACATATTGTGCGGTACGAAACTAGTTAGTAATAAAATGCCAAGCCGAATCTTCAGTTGATCAGTTCACCTCGATTATAACGCTCTAGTTCTTCTATTGAGCACTCTGTCAATAGGCGTGCATATCAACTGGTATATATATATATGACTGCATAATAATATGAAAAATAATATGACATAATAAGTAAATATGAAAAAAATGTATATGAAAACAGGGTTGTCACTGATTTTTTTAACTAGGCAGGAAAGTGAATAGAGTAGCTAGAGAAAGTTGTTTTCTGGTGTTGCCAATCTTTTGGTTTTCTATTAAAGTAGCTGCAGCTCAAACACATAATAGGAAACTTAGCAACCATGATGGCAATGGCAGCGAGAATGGCACAAAACAATAGGTTTGTGAGCGAGAACAATGCCTCTGCACATGCGTTTTACATTTTGATATGTTTCTTTACCATCCCTACAAAACAACAAAGTCAAATGATCAAGTTATAGGTTTTGTGAAGAACATGGACACACAACAGTTCAGTTTCCTTTCTCCATTTAAATTGAAGGCCATCCCTACCAATTAATTTTAGCTCCCGGACAAATCAGTCGCATTAGACAAACTTACACACCTTATTCATAAATGGTGACCGATTCATGATTCTTTTATATCTATGTTTATTAGCCTCACTGGCCTCAATTTAGAGTATAAGTTCTTTATTTGAATTTTGCACATGCTAATTAAAATGTGAGGCTAATTAAAATAAATACAGAAGAATAATAAATCGGCCGCCATTTATGAATAAGGTGTACTTATAGGAACAATTGCAAATTAAAGTAGTTTAAAAGAGCACAAATTCTTTTTTCGAGTGTTGTTTTCCTTGGCTTTGCCATCATCATTGCTTAAGCTCCCTAATAGCCGGGGAAAATCCCCAACCCCCTGCACTTATTGACAGTCCTGTGAAAATAATAATTATTTTTTAGTCTCTCATACAGTGGTAACATTTTATGTGGTGTTGGAAAGGACAATCATGGCAAGCAGGTAATAAGCTGTTCCAAGAATAGCTGCTTGTTGCTTATTATGGCACCTGCCATTTCACACTTCCAGATTGATAAGCTGTTTGTTTCTTTTTTTTTTCACTATTATTATCACTGATAGATGGTTGTGGTGTGGGATGTTAGCCATGCTGTTAGAGGTGGTGAAGTGTCCATTATTGCTAAGGCACACACTGATGTCGACATTTGCCGCATGAGGATTGCAGAGTTTGATGACAGCAGGTATTAGGGCTATATTAGAGTTGAACCTCTCCTTACAGACATCACCATAATATGGACACCTCTCTATTATGGACAAACAGTTCATTTGGTCCTGAAGATACCAAAATTTGTACAATCTCTATTTTTATAATGGGAGTATCTCTATATCTATAATGCAGACACCTCTATAATGCGAATGCTGGAGTCTGTCCCTTTTTTATTGGTGTCTGTATTAAGGTGGTTCAACTGTATTTCTATTGCCTTTTTTTCATGACCTTTTTTCTCATCACTTTTAATACCTATAACTTATAGAGCAGTTTTCAATTAAGTGTCAAAAGTAATTACACAATTGCTTTGGTTTTCCATTGCTACACTTTGTGATTGGCTAAAAAATCTTGCGGCACTTTCTCGACCAATCAGAAGTAAAACCAAAACCAATCGTGACTTGCTCGTACGCGTTTTCCCGCACTTGGTGCCGCCGACGTGTAATTGCTTCGAGCTCCGATTGGTTCATTGGATTGTTTACGACTGCTGTGATTGGTCAGAGTAAGATGGTTGTACAGGCTGCTATCTATGCAATTCCTAGATTATTTTTTATAGATATTTATATATTTTAATCTTTTATACATGTACAGTTTCAGATTTTTAGTTATGTTTTTATATAGATTAGGTCAGTTTAATTCTTTTTTATGTTTAGTTAGGTGTCCCCTATTAGCTGAGGGTTTTTCCCTGACACGTTAATAAAGTTTAAAAAAAAAATTACTTTGGTTTTGGTTTTACCACACTCAATTGAAAATTGCTCTATTTGACTTTGAGAAGACTAAAATATATTTACTGTAGTTTATAACCTTTTTTTCTTTATTAGCAACAACAAAAGAATTACATGCACAGTGTGATTACTAAACAATGTTACAAAAACAAGCAAATAAAAGAAAAAATGTGGAGCAAAGAAGTTAATTGTGTAATTATAATTTTTACATATATTTGTATATATATTTGTAGCTGATTGCAAAAAATAGAAGGTATAACTCGGTTCAAAACTCAACGATTATAAACAACAAGAAACAGTCCGCCATGTGCTCACCACACATGAGTCATTGTGCATGCATGCCCTACACTAGTTACCAGTCTCTACACCACTCCCCTCTTTACAAGTCAATCATTTATAACTGTCCTATTCGGAATTCGTATAATGAAGGGGAGGGCAAATCAATCTTCCACTGCGAGTTCACTGTTCAATGGGCCCCTCTTGTAGCTGTTCCATGTGTCTCCCTACTAGAGCTTGCCTTGCACTCTCCTCTTGTCTTAAGGGTAGCAAACAAAGCTCACTTCCAATGTGAACAGTCGCTTGGGGTCGTTTCATTTTTGGCAGAAGTCTCACTTGCTGTCGTGTTTGTCTGTCAGGACTGCTAGGACTGTTACCATTGCTTCTAGGAGGGCTGAAGCATGGTTTAAGGCGATTGTAATGAACAACCAGCCTTTTCTTCCCACGCTTTAGCTGAATTGGGTATGTCACACTGGGTCCCCCATCAGTATCATATCTCTTTGTGATTATGTAGGGGCCCACCCATGGTAACATTCTTTTGTTAGCTTGACCTCTATGTACATGGGGTCGTGAGGCCAGGCTCGGTCACCAACAGAGAATGGTCGTTCCTGCGCCCACTTGTCATAATCTTCCTGTTGTCGTCGTCTAGCAGGACTCAGATGTTCATTGGTGGTTTGAAAGGTTTCCTTCAAAGACGGCATAAGATTCTTGGCATAATCGGTGACTGATGTGTACTGCATGTCTGGTGGCTCAACAGATGTCATAAGATCTACAGGCAGTTGCATTTCTCGACCATGAGAAAGAAAAAAAAAAACATGTGAAGCCAGTACTTTCATGCACAGCTGAATTGTATGAGATTGCCACCAAACCAAGGTGTTTATCCCAATCATCAGGCTGGGCTGCTGCATGTTTTGCGAGCATACCAATGGTCATGCGGTTAAAACATTCCACAAGGCCATTTGACTGAAGAATTTCACAGACCTCTTTGACAAGTTTCGCTTCTAAAGACCTCCTTGGTCTGTGTGTAACTGTTCAATGATCCTGTGTTCAGGCATGTACTGATGACAAATTATGTCAGTAACAGTCACTGCTCGTTGGTCCTTTACTGGGTACAAGTTTACAAACTTGGTTAACACGTGTGTTAAAACCAGGACATATTTGTAACCCTACGAGGTCTTCGTCAGTTTTAGTAAATCAGCATGGACAATTTATCCAGGACGAGTCACTACAATCTGCTGCAAGGGAGCACATGATTTTGGGTTAGGTGCTTGTCTCCATTGGCATATGTCACATTGTTTGCACCATGTCTCAATGTCCGATGTCATGCCTGGCCAGTAATACCACATCTGGGCCCTGAAAAGGGTCCTCTGATATCCCACGTGGCCCGATTCATTGTGAACTTCTGTCAGAATTTGCGTGGACAGCTTTCGGGAACAACAACCTGACAGTACAGTTTGTTACTTCTTGGCAGATAAAATTTACGATACAAGACCCCATCAAGTCTGATTAGTTTGTCTTATTGAAATTCATGAAAGAAAGATTTCAAACTGTGGCTCTACATTTCTGACGGTCTTGGTATTCTTGTACTGTTTTCAAACCAGGTCAAGACTTGTGAGATTTCATCATCTTTTCCTTGAAGATCTTTAATATTGAGAGTTGAACCCTGCTGGTTGCTTGGATCTGCATTAAGCTGGACATTATTAATCGGTGTGACCTGCTTAGCATTTTCTGTTTTTGGACTGGGTAGCTGGCCCTTCAGAAATTGATGTAGGTTGATTGCGATCAGAACTTGTCAAAACCAAATCGGCTCAAAGTATCTGCAAGAGTGCTCTCTGTACCATCAATGTGCTGAATTGTAATGTCATAGTCAACAATATCGCTGAGTAATCTCCTCAGGCGTCCATATGGGTCTTTTATTTCTTGTAAATGGATCAAGGGTTTATGGTCGGTTTTCAGAGTAAAGGATTTGCCAAGTAAGTAGTGGTAAAAGATAGCAACCCGTATGGCAATAGCCTCTGTCATAAGTTGAAAATCCACGCTCCTGCTTTGAAAGGACTATGCTGAAATAAGCAATAGGGCACAGCATATCAGGGGTGTCTTCTTGCACTGAGCAGCACACCACCAACCACCAATGGCTACATCTGATCATGAGGCATCTGTTTTGTCAAGGAACTTCTTGCCTGGGTCAGGGTGCACAAGAACTGGAGCTGTGGTAAGACACTGTTTGAGTGTAGAAAAAGCTTAGTCCACTTGACTATTCCACTCAAACTCTGCTTTCTCCAGTAGCTAATACAGTGGCTTGGCTATTTCTGCATAGTGAGGGATAAATGTTTGCCACCAGCTGCAAATGCCAAGGTATTTTTGAACTTCTTTCTTGTCTTGTAGAGTGTCCCACTGGCACACAGCAGCAGTTTTCTCAGAGTCTGGGCTAACTCCATCATGAGTAACTCTGTGGCCCAACCAAATGACTCCATCCATTACAAAGTAGCACTTCTTGGCTTTAACTTTCAGACCATGCCGTCTCAAACAGTTAAAAACTGCTTGAAGTCTTTCAAGATGCTTGTCAATAATATAATGTTTTAGATATTACACACAGGTCATCATGTTTCTAAATCACTAATTTCAACTGGTTTATTTGTGTCAAACTATATTGGTTGCATTTTTTGGTTTCTTCTTGAATAAGAATGGACACTAAAACAAAATGGTAATTAGTCAAACCTGTATTAAGCAGTCACCATTGGGGAATGGAAAACAATTGACTGCTTAATACATGTTGACCATTTAATACAGGTTTGACTGACTTGTAAAGGAAATCAAGGAAAGAAGACTTTGACATGGAGAAAGATGCGTCAGTGTTCATGTAGAGCTAGTAGTGTTTCATCTCCCAACTTTCTTCAATGACTTGTCATCTCTTGAGGAGGAAAACCTGACCTGAGTGAGCAGTAGAAGTCGGGCATACCAAAAGTATTCTTATTATCAAACGTGTCAGGAATTTGGTTCCCCGTGAGACTCTTATCATGATTTATAAAGCCCTCGTCCAACCATACTTTGTTTATTGTAGCTCCGTATGGGGCAGTATAGGTGTATGTCAGTCTGAGAGACTCCAAAAACTCCAAAATAGGGCTGTGTGTTTAATCACTTTCTCTGATTTAAATGTTAGATCTTCCACTTTACTCCGTGACCTTGGTTGGGATTCTCTGGAGCAAAGGCGTTCAAAGCAACTAGCAATTATTCTCTTTAAGACTCTACACAATCTTTCTCCGACTCGTCTAAACAGTGTTTTTAAAGCAACATCCAGTCTTCACTCACATAACCTAAGAAATTCAAAATACAACCTTTTCGTTCCTAGACCGAGTACTGAAGCAGGCAAACGAAGTGTTCAATATCGCGGTTCTGTCCTCTGGAACAGCTTACCTTTGAGCGCTAAGATACAGCCTACTCTTAGCTCTTTTAAATCATGTATTTAATTTTTATCTAATTTTTATGATAGTTAATAAAGGATAGTTTTTATCGTTTTTTAATACAATTTTATATAGAAAATTAATTTAGTTAGATAATTTAAATTAGTTAAGTACTTAATCTTTTGTTGTTAAAAACACGGCTCGATGGAAGAGCATGTATGTAAATTGATACCGTCATTGTCTAAATAAAGTTTACCTACCTACCTACCTACCATTCAAAAAATGTATTCTCATTCAAAATTGTAAATTGCATCATATCAGGATTTTTTTCCCTAAGGCTTTACTTTTGAGGAGGAAGAAACACATTACCAAAGGCCACAAATCTGCAAAGGAATCCTTTTACCACTTTTCCCTCAAATTGTTTTTCAGATTTTTATATGCCATGCAAGTTTATAAAAAAATGTCAGTTACATTGTGCACCTGTGAACGTTTTATCTCAGGCTGGTTTCCTGTGGCAATGACAACATTCGGTTTTGGCGAATTCGTCATGGCTCTCTGAGGTCCTGTCCAGTGGACCTTGGTCATCATGGATCTGTTTGCTTCAGTGATATTGTTTATGGTGCCAAGAATCCTCTCAGTGCTGATCCTACAGTGAGGAAAGTGTGAGTACTTTATAATCTTACATGTTTAGTAGTCTGCATTGTTTTCCCCCATTCCCATTATTATCAAAGTTGTGTAGATTCTGTGATCAGATTGAAAACTTAAATTGACAGCCTTGAATGGGGAAAAGGGGATGAAATAAATAGTTTATTACAAAAAATTACTTTTTTAAGAGATTGCCTCAACAATTTTGCATAGCTGTAGAACCACACTACATCATACATACATGTATGTGATAAACAGCACCACAGGAAAATGTTGTACACAATAATTATCAATTGCTGGACAAAGTTGAGCAAAATATTGTGATTTGTCAGTGGTGAGCAGATCAATTATTTCCCGAAGCCGAAGGCTGAGGCAAATAATTGATCTGCGAGACACTGACAATTAACAGTTATAGTGCAAAAGCAAGTGCAATATCTCCAGATACTCAGCCAACGAGGCTGTAGGCCAAGTTGGCTTAAATCAGAGGATATTGCATATGCTTGAGCACTATAACTGTTTTACAATTCAACACATTGATAACAAATCACAGTTTCGAGAAAAATTAATTGAGATATGTAACCTTTTACTAAATAAAAGGCTTAATTCAATATTTTACCTTGTGCCACAACTGAGCAGCGAATGAAAATTTTGCCAAGCTAAAATTAATTTAGCATACCCAAATGTCGTCTGCATAAAGAACGGGACAGAGTAGTGACTATGTGAAATTAAAACACAGTAAAGTAGAAGTAAAATGTTTTGTGTCTCAAAAAGTGCAATTCAGAAGGGCAACTCTAAAACCAGGAAATCAGAATCGGAAACCGGAATCCGAAATCCGAAATCGGAAATCCTTTTTCAAGCCTCTTTGTAATAAAAAGAATATCACTGTTTATTTCTTAATTAAATTCAATCGCAAGCATTGTATGAAATGCCATCATTGAAAACAATCCAGAAAAAGCGGACTTACGCCCTTCAAGTCTATCTTTTTCAGGAGATTTTGCATCTAAAGCCACCATAAGAAAACTAATAACGGAAAGCACTGAGTAAGTTGGCTTGGATGTCGTCCAAATATTGTTATATTATTATTCTACATGTACATATTCTCTGATTTTTATATTATATCTTAGTGTTTTCATTTTTCTTTTATTTTTGTTTGTGGCAATACCTGGAAAATAGCGATACTTACAATACTCTAATGAGCTAAGTATATTAGAGACCACATTAATAAAGGTTACTTACTTACTTTAGAGCAAGAAGTGCAAGACATGTTTATGAAAGCACTTACTGCAAATGACTGCATGTCTATTCTCGCTTTAATATGCTGTGGATATTTCCAGAATGGCTACTAAAATCCAATCAAAGGCTCCTAAGAGCCAACCCGTGAAAAAGAAATGCTAACATGCAATGCAATATTTCAGTAAGCTTATGTTTTCACACTGACACGGTTCGATATATTTAAAAAAAAAACCGAAAGATTGACAAAATTTAATGCAGAAAAAAGGAAATCACTTTGACCATAATGTCCAGTTTGAGGAGGAAGAAAAAGGAAGAGTCACAGGCAAACGTCAAATAATAAAGGAAATCACTTTCATAATGTCCAGTTTGAGGAAGAAAAAAAAGGAAGAGTCACAGGCAAATGCCAAAAAATAAAGGAAATCACTTTCATAATGTCCAGTTCAAGAAAAAAAGTAGTCACGGCGAGAATTAAACCTGCAGGGCCTCCCCAGTGCAATTCCGGCGCCTTAGCCCACGAGTACATCGAGGAACACATCCTCAATTAATACTACATTTTGTTATTTAAAGGAAGATACGCATCAAAACGTGTGTCTCGATGAGAAAATCCTTTTAGATCGATTTTATGTCGCATTAAAGACCCCAAATGCGAAACATCTTTAAGCTTATTGTTATTTATATTCATTTACATCAAATTAGTTATTGTTATCGCTAGATTCATGCTGTTCTTGTTATGAAATGCATTCATAACAAAGCATTACGTCACTAAGTTTACAGCTAATGAAAGACGCAAGTGAGCAAGTGAGTGCTCATTTGCATATCTGTCTCCGTTACTGATAACCCATTCATTACATGTGCGTGTATTCACGGGTTCAAAACGAATCATGAATCTAAAGAATCCACACTCTGAGTGGATCGAAATCCAAATTTTTGAAATTCATGAACCGAGGGTTTTTTTGGGGGGAAAGGTCCGAAAATAGTACGTGTCAAGCGGTCTTGCATGCAAATTAACTTGTCGCGCCAATACTCCATTTGCACGCCATTTTTAACCCACGAATACGCGCAAGCGTAATGAATGTGTTATTAGTAACGGCGACCAATTCACTCACTCACCCGTTCCATCACTAACTAACATCACTAACAAAATTTGACCTTGGTAATTAGTCAAATCCTAGGTAGCGCAGTGTGTAAGCGACCAGACAATAGAGCTGAAGGACGCAAGTTCGATTCTTGTCAGAATGGATTATTTCTTTTTTTGTGTGTTTTTTCGAACTGAAAATTACTGGGTTTTTTTGTTTGTTTGCGTTCGACAATAGTCGTTACATTTAATTTCCAAAAAACCCCGCAATATTGCATTACCAATCAGTCGTTCCATCACTCAGCTGTAAATTTAGTGACGTAAATGCTTTGTTACGAATGCATTCATAACTGAGAACAATATGAATCCCCGCGTGAATCCAGCGATAACAATAACTAATTTGCTGTAAATGAATATAGACATCAATAAGCTTAAAGATATTTTGCATTTGGAGTCTTTAATGCAACATTAAAATCGATCTAAAAGGATTTTTCAACCGAGGCACGCGTTTTGATACGTATCTACCTTACAATAACAAAATTTAGTCTTATCTTGGTATGTGTTCCGCGATAGTCTTGTGGATTAGGGTTGCCCAATTCAGAATCAAAACAAATTGAACAAACACGTGGCTACCTAAACAGAGCAGCGCAAAGCCTGAAAGAAAATTCACAGCAAAAGGACACGATAATCGTTCAAAACATCATTACCTATAGTTTTTTCCTTTTTGGCCCCTTCCATCAGCACCAAATTTTCAAACATTGAAGTATAAGCTGTAAGAATCAATCATTGTTGTTTACAAACTTGCTCGTTTTAGTTCCTAATGCTGTAATGGCGAGAACGTTTAACTTCAATCCACTTAAAACAAAGATCGGAAACTTTTCTGTAAGTATGAAGTCTATATATCATAAATTATTCCAGAGATAATTACTGTTATAATAAATAAACCATTTTCCGAAAATCGTGCCCCTTCATTCATGGCATGCAGAGTGGATGAAACTTGAAGCAGCATTGTCAGCTTTCATTCAGCTTCGCCAAGAAATACTGCGGCACAACATGCAAATTTTGTACCTTTTTTTGTCCAATCGTGTGATCAATAATTTTTCTCTTTTCTTTTGTTCTCTTTTTTTAATCTAATAGTTCACACATTTTTTCTCCCAAAGATATAAAATTGCAGGCAGTGGTCATTTTCACTTCCCTTCAAAATGCAAAATTTGTGACCATATTGGACAGTGTGTCAATGTGTTGAATTATAAATATATTTAACTATTATAGCGCGAAAGCGCGCGTGATATCGCCTAATACTTAGCCGACGAGGCCGTAGGCCGAGTCGGCTAAAATTAGGCGATATCACGCAAGCTTGAGCGCTATAATAGTTTTATAATTCAACACATTGATAACAAAGCACAGTTTGAAGAAAAAATATCGCCGACAAGCCTTTTATTTAAAAAAAAGCTTACAGATGTTTTACCGCGCGAACTTGCAACATCACACAGTTCATGAATGAAAGTGGCGCCTTTGTCAATATTGTGCAAGCTTGAACACTATAACTGTTTTATAATTCAACACATTGATAACAAATCACAGTTTCGAGAGAAAAATCATTGAGATTTACAACCTTTCATTAAGTAGAAAGGCTAACTACAATATTTTACCTCGCACCATTTCTTAAACAACAAGCAGTGAATGCCGAAACTTTTGCCAAGCTAAAATTAATTTAGCGTACACAATCAGTTGACAGTTTCTACGAAGAGCTTTCGTCTGCTCAAAGAACGGGACAGAGTAGTGACTACAAGAACTAAAACGCAGTAAAATGACATAGAATGTCTTAGTTACAAGTGTTTCGTATCTTAAAAAGTTCAATTCAAAATCAAAGCAAATTGAACAAACACACGGCTACGAACCTAAACATAGCGGCGAAAAGTCGGAAAGAACTACAGCGTGGACAGTAAGCTTACAAAAATTCACAGCTAAAGGATACAAGAAACGGTTAAAACATCGTACCTGTAGTTGATTTGGCTTTTTAGTCCCTTCCATAAGCACCAAATTTTCAAACATCGAAATACGAGCTGAGTCGATCAATGTTGTTTACAAACTTGGAATGCTCATTTTTTAGCTCCCACAGCCGTAATGACGAGATCAGAAACTTTTCTGAGGAAACATCAAGTCTGTATCATATTCCAGAGGTGATTACCAAAGGAATTTCACGAAAATTGTGCTCCTACATTCACTTCTTGTCGAGCGGTTAATCTTTGAACCAGTTTTCATTCAACTATGCCAAGAAACACTGCGACCGCGTCCAATCATGTGAACAGTATTTTTCTCTTTTCTTTTCTTCTCTTTTTTTCTTTCTTTTCCCTTTTTTAACTAATAGTTCACGCACTTTTTCGCCCAAAAACACGAAATTGCAGGCAGCAGTCATTTTCACTTCCCTTCAAAATGCGAAATTTACCGCCATCGCTGGTTATATGTCGTGTAGACATAACTTCTATCGACAACTTTTTTTACCATATTTGGGCAGTGTATCAATGTGTTGAATTATAATTTACGATAGCCGATTTTCGATCGCCAAGCTTGTTTTTCAATTCAATATTTATCCATAACTGCTACAACAGAGCAGAAATCAGGCTGCCATAGAGGACAGGAGCAGAACAATTTTTTGCAGCAAAACAACTTTGCACCATTGTGCGCATGAGCAGAATTATTCATAGCCAGTTATTTGCAGGTAACATGGTGGGCTCTCAGCCAATTAAAAGGAAGAATAAAATGCATCGAATGATAATATCTTTTAAATTTGGTTTTAGGAGTGCATCACGTCAGACGTGAAACTTTAGAACAACTTCTTACAGTCAGTAGCACCATAAAAAATTCTGCTGTGAAGATAATTTGAATTGTTGCTCTAAATTGCATATTCCTTTGCAGACTAAAACAAATGGAGCCATATTTAACAAGCCAAGGTTTGGTCAAAAATGGAGAAAGGATAGTAGTTATTAAAATCATTATTATTTTATTAATCTTCAGATATTCTTGCACAAACCATGGTACAGTTTATCAAATTGACTATCAAAAAATCATGCTGGACAAAGTTATCAGACTACTTCCTATTGGTTCTCGTCACAATCCTGTCGGCAAATATGGTGGCACTACTCCCACTGAGTTTGGACTCGGACTGAACTCACTCTGTGTAAATGAGTCATTCTGTGTCACTGGATCAGATGATGGCATACTTCGATTGTGGCCTCTGGACTTTACTACTGTATTTCTTGAAGCTGGTAAACAAACATCTGTGTTTGTCATTTAAGACTGGCTCACACTAGCCACACAAATGAAGTGCAAGCAAACACACATTAATGGAAATGCATTTGCGCTAGCCATGGCATTTGCATTTCACACATTTGAACCTGGATAACGCAAATGCAAGGTGAAAAAATAGGGCCCCACTAAGTCCATGTGTTCTGCTGATATAGCGTAAATGTATAGCAATGAGCAAATATTATTTGACAAATGACTTGAGTGCATTTTCTAGTGAGCAGAGTACTGGCAGGAACGCTGGCGAGTAGTTTAAAACTATCCATCAAACTCAGTTGAGGGTAACAACGGGGAGAATACTGTCAACTCATCAGCTGGCTTCTCGGCTAGTTCAACGCTTTATTGAGATGCTCAACAGGCTGAAATTAAATTCTAGTGGCAGATAAATTTCTAAATCTTGGTCACTTATTGTTTAGCCATAATTCAGTTTTTAATTCAAGTGAATCTATGGAATTTCTGTAGTTTTTGGACATACTCCGTCCTGTACTCTTCTAACGCACAATGTTAAAAAATATATCTGTTCGTAAAAATATACGTATGTGTTCGTAAAAAACCGCAATTAATTTCGCTGATAAAACGCGGCCTCATCAGGCAGTATCCGCCATCTTGGATTCAAGATATATTTGCACCTTGGTGTATGATGCACCAAGTGTCTTATACCGTTCACGTATTTCATGTTAGGTTTCACGAAGTGCCTCCTTCTTCTTCTAGCACTACTCTTGGTAGTTTAACAAAGTTCCACTCTTTCTTAGTGTTGATAAGGGATTCCCTCGTCGCCCTGTTTATCCTGACACTTTCTGCAATCTGTCTTAACATGGCATCCTTCCCGTACAACCCAGTCACTGACATCTTAAATTCTTGTCGTTCCTTGTCATGCTTCTCCACGCAATGTCTCCACAGTGCTGATTTTTCGCTTTGATTCTCTAAACCCTCTGCGTGTTCCACTCCTCTCGTATAAGCATTTCTAGCTGTTTCCCCAATGTACTTATCTCTGCATCCCTGGCATTCAATTTCGTATGTTACACCGTGTGCACTACAGGGACCTTTCCCAGCTTGTTTGCAGACCAAGCAGTTTTGTCTTTGACAGCTTTGTTGTTTGAACGGATCCGACTTCTGAAGTATATCTTTTAACGTCGTGCCTGTCTTCTCTACCACCTTTATCCGGAAACCCTGGTCTCTGATTTCTTTTTGGTAATCCTTCTGTAGTCGTGTCGCAGGCACGAAAATAACTGCGTCGTCTCCCCCTCTCTTGTACCAGTCCTCTCTCTTCTTAGCCTTTTCCGTTTCTTTCTCGTTTCTTTTCCACCCTTTCAGTCGATGCATAGGTCTTTCCCTTTCTATTCGGCCTCTTGCCTAACTCCGTAAGCCTTGATGGCAGAGTCAACCACCTCGTGTCTAAACTTCTTGTCGTACCCAGAATACTGCATTCTAAGAACCATCTCTTCTACTTTTTGTACTACATTCGCCTAGGGCAAAAGTGGACTGCAATTTAACAACACACGCAGTACCGCTTGAGACAGCACTGTCCTCTTAACTCTCGTAGACATGGCGGATCTTGCGCCAATCAATGCTTTTGATGCTATCTCTTTTGCGTAAAACTCGTACAGTATCACAGACGCCACCTGGTTTAATCCTTGAACCTCCTTCTCTCTCTGCTTGACCGAGACCTTTAAGTCTAAGATTGGTAGCTTCTTGTCTGGATGCTTCAATGGGTAGTCCACCTCAAGTTTTATCTACGGATGGATACCATCTCCAACCTGCCTTATCAGTTCCATAGTCCTCTCGTCTGGAGCTCGCTTCTTGTCTTCTTCGACTTTGGTAGTGTCCATGATAATTTCTCCCTCCACGTATCTTAGTCCTGGTGCAGTTGCTTTTGCGACAACATTGATGTCATCCACATACCTCAGGTTCATCTTCTGTATTATTCCAACATCGTTAAGCTTGGATGTAAACTGTTGGTCCCACCAGATCATAAATATTTGTGCTAAAACTCCTGTCAACTTCAGGCCGATTGGTCCGCCTTTCGTTTGCTTCTTGATCTCGTTGTTGAACGTGTACACATGATTCTTCATAATCACTGACAACGCCACGTGTAGCGCTTCTCTCAGCATTAACCTCCTGGCACGTTCATCTGCTTGTTTTTTAGGTGGATTCCACGGTTTTATAATAATACAGAAATACAGAAGATGAACCTGAGGTATGTGAATGACATCAATGTTGTCGCAAAAGCAACTGCACCAGGACTAAGATACGTGGAGGGAGAAATTATAAAGGACACTACCAAAGTCGAAGAAGACAAGAAGCGAGCTCCAGACGAGAGGACTATGGAACTGATAAGGCAGGTTGCAGATCGTATCCATCCGTCGATAAAACTTGAGGTGGACTACCCATCGAAGCATCCAGACAAGAAGCTACCAATCTTAGACTTAAAGGTCTGGGTCGAGCAGAGAGAGGAGGTTCAAGGATTAAACCAGGTGGCGTCCGTGATACTGTACGAGTTTTACGCAAAAGAGATAGCATCAAAAGCATTGATTGGCGCAAGATCTGCCATGTCTACGAGAGTTAAGAGGACAGTGCTGTCTCAAGCGGTACTGCGTGTGTTGTTAAATTGCAGTCCACTTTTGCCCTGGGCGAATGTAGTACAAAAAGTAGAAGAGATGATTCTTAGAATGCAGTATTCTGGGTACGACAAGAAGTTTAGACACGAGGTGGTTGACTCTGCCATCAAGGCTTACGGAGCTAGGCAAGAGGCCGAACAGAAAGGGGAAAGACCTATGCATCGACCGAAAGGGTGGAAAAGAAACGAGAGAGAAACGGAAAAGGCTAAGAAGAGAGAGGACTGGTACAAGAGAGGGGGAGACAACGCGGTTATTTTCGTGCCTGCGACACCTGGGTCATGACTACAGAAGGATTACCAAAAAGAAATCAGAGACCAGGGTTTCCAGATAAAGGTGGTAGAGAAGACAGGCACGACGTTAAAAGATATACTTCAGAAGTCGGATCTGTTCAAACAACAAAGCTGTCAAAGACAAAACTGCTTGGTCTGCAAACAAGCTGGGAAAGGTCCCTGTAGTGCACACGTTGTAACATACGAAATTGAATGCCAGGGATGCAGAGATAAGTACATTGGGGAAACAGCCAGAAATGCTTATACAAGAGGAGTGGAACACGCAGAGGGTTTAGAGAATCAAAGCGAAAAATCAGCACTGTGGAGACATTGCGTGGAGAAGCATGACAAGGAACGACAAGAATTTAAGATGTCAGTGACTGGGTTGTACGGGAAGGATGCCATGTTAAGACAGATTGCAGAAAGTGTCAGGATAAACAGGGCGACGAGGGAATCCCTTATCAACACTAAGAAAGAGTGGAACTTTGTTAAACTACCAAGAGTAGTGCTAGAAGAAGAAGGAGGCACTTCGTGAAACCTAACATGAAATACGTGAACGGTATAAGACACTTGGTGCATCATACACCAAGGTGCAAATATATCTTGAATCCAAGATGGCGGATACTGCCTGATGAGGCTGAGTTTTATCAGCGAAATTAATTGCGGTTTTTTACGGACAGATATATTTTTTAACATTGTGCGTTAGAAGAGTACAGGACAGAGTATGTCCAAACTCTTTTATCGTTTCGACGAGAGAACTTTCCGAAACAATCTATGGAATATTATTCGAGTTATGAATTCTCAAAGGTAAGCTTAAAGAATTATAATTTCTTTCAGTCACAAGTAAACAAACTGATATGTTATGAATCATTGTGCAATTTCGCTTTGCTTTAGACTGCTGAAATGATTTGTAGTGGCAGATGAATTCTGAAATCTTGATAGCCTACTCTTTAGCTAAAATTCAGTCTTTAATTGAAGTGAATAGATGGAATGTTATTCAAGTTATGAGCATAGAGAATAATCAGAACTACTTCTGCATTTCTCAGTTCTTCACTTTGATTGGTTGCAATTTCTCTATTGTTACACCGGAAATGTTCCCTGACATTGAAAAAATTATGCCGTCTGACAATATTAGTGTTTGCTGAATATGTCAGCAGGACACAAAAACTGTTGTTCCATGTCTCCACAGTTGAAGTTGAATCTAAGATGGCATTGTCCCCCATCTTGGGATCTTCACCATCTTTATCTGGCACCTTGGGATGCTCAAATGTATCTTACTGTGCTTGCATTTGCGTTTGCGTCATCATGTGAACTAGCCTTTAGGCCTAGTTACTATTTGTATGAACTTGTTTAGTCTTACCTTTTAATTAGTAGACAAAATCATATGGAATAAGGTTAGAGCTTTTTACAGCGAAGCATGGTGTCAAGAAGATTTTTAATAGATTTTAAAAACTATGGTAACAGTTTCTGTTAATTGGCTTCACAGAAAATGGTGATTATCTGGAAAATAACAATCCTGCAAAATTGTTGTTATGTTATACCTCCTTAGAAGGACTGCAAGTCACATTTAAGACCAGGGGTCAATTCAAGTGTAATTTACAGTGTAGCCATTGTTTCAGAGGTTAAAAACAATAGCTACACTTGTAAATTACACTTATAAAAGTTTTATTGAATTGACCCCAGAATTATTTACAAGAATTGGATTGGTTAGATAGTCCTCAATGTTCTCATCAAGTTCTCTGCGGTTTTCAACAAGGTTATTTATAAATTTTGACATACATTCTACAACTTATTGTTATCAAGTTGTTGAGACATTCATAAAATGGCCCCTTTTGTAAAAATTGCCCTTTTTAACTTTTTGAATGTAAGTAGCCTGGTAATATTATGCTCTTTTTTTCTAAGAACATGAGGGTCCATTAACAGCTGTGAACATATCCAGTGATGGACTGTTTGTTTTAGCCGGGACAAAAACTGTAAGTATGGCATATGTCAAGCTGACAACATTTCCTTAGGCATATTTGGAAGTCTTGAACTAATGTGTAAATTGCAGTGGAACTGTTGTAATATCTGAATGAACAGATGAATTTTAGCCAAACTTGGCCACAATGCAACATTTGAATCAGGCCTAATTACCAAATTCTCATGATATTAAAAATCCAATACATTATTCTTGAAAGGCAGTTAATATCTGTGGTTGCAAAATCTTTTTGCTTTGTTAAAGTTGAACTCTATGTAACCGGGCGGCGCAAGCGGTCAGACACCACAGCAGTCAGATGCCACTTGATGGGAATGAGTTACATTCTGCAAACTTACCAGAGTTTTAGCCCCTCTGGGGAGCTGATTTCTAACTAACTCATAGAAACCAAACTAAAACTACTTGAATGTATTTATATACAGGTAAACACATTTGCTTATGTGACAGGAAATGAATAATGGTTATGCATTCACATCTTGATAACAATGATTTATCAATGCCCAGCTACATAAATTACAACTAGACTAAAGTACACCTGCACACATGAGAGCCAATCCCTCAAAAATAGCAATCCTATGCATATCTAAAAAATGAGTAATGTAATCCCAACCATTACATGATTTAACTTCCTATGTAATGCTATTAAACCAAAACAATAGAATTCAGAACTTTCTAGACAGTGAATGTAAACCAATTTGCTCACGTCTGCAACAAATTGCATAACAAGTCATGCTATGAGAATGATAACAATATAACCAAATTTCTGTCAACTGACTTGGAGAAATACACAAAAATACCTTACAAAATGACCTAAAAATTCTCTTCAAAAACAGGCAAAGTGACACTGTCACATCTAGTTGCATATATTTTTAAAATTTACAAGTTTATTTGTTTTGTATTTTTGTTAGGGAAATCTTGGTGTTTTACAAGCATCAGCTCGTTCCTACACTACTCTGATGAGATCTCACACGGAACAGATCTTAGCCATGTCATTTGATTCAACTCACCGTTATCTGGCCACAGTTTCTGCCGATCAATCCATACGAGTTTGGGATCTTGATACACTTGCACAGCTATTTGACTTTCAAGCTCCTGGAGAGGTTCCCTGTGCTGTTACCTATCACCCTCGACAGCAGTGCTTTGCCTGTGGGTTTGTGTCTGGCTGTGTCAGAGTGTTTGATGTTAGAACTACAAATCTTTTGGCTGAGCATAGCCAACATGCTGGTCAAGTGACAGGTTTGGTGTTTTCACCAAATGGAGAGTTCATGCACAGTGCAGGAGCACGAGGTAATGGACAAGTGCTTTTGAAGGATTATGTTTTCCATGAAATGTTCCCCTTAGGAATCCAAAGGACAGAGCTTTAACCAAGATGTTCTTCTGTTTACACCCTTGGATATTAATATAATGCATTATTGATGGGTCTGTTTGTTGTTAAGTGCTTGTGCCAGGATTTTGTCATACTTGTAAATACTTGTCTAAATACCCTTCTAGAATAGAACTGGACCCTTATAAGCAAATTCCTAGAATTATTTATTTTATACTTCAACTTCTCCCCTAGTTTTAAATAGTATAACATCATCTCTTGTTTTGTTTGCAAGGTTCTCTTGCTCTGTATGATGCAGCTGATGAGGGATTCCAGCTGATTCGCATTCTGCCCAACACAGTAGTAATGGGGGGTAAGTTTGGACCACACGTACTGAGTGTGACTGAAGACAGCCTGAGGTTGGCATTTATCGGACCATCTGAATACACAGTGACTGTTGCCAATGCCCGATCTTTGGATGAGGTAAGAATAAAAGGTTGGGCTGAACTAGCTGAACTAGCTTATGGCATAACAAGCCAGTAAGTTAAATGCTCCTTGTGTTAGCAGACCTCATCTTCACTCAATCTGTAAATAATGTTATAAAGTTCATTAATAATTCATAACAGTTATGATAAATCAATAGGTGGTACTTGAGTCACATGTACACCTCTGTAAACCCCAATACAAATCAACTGTACAGTAGAATTAACTTTTGATACAAATGTCTACTCACTGTTTCATTTCATAAGTACGATAAAATATTTGCATCCAATCTGTATGTCTGAAGACAAGCCATTGTAAACGCCCATACAGATCTCCCACTCATATTTTGTCTACTACTTAAATTTCATTTGAATGGAAACAGTTGGCTTGACTGATTGAAATTCATATTAGATAAGCAATGCAGGCAATAAGCAATTGAGTTTGAACAAAATGCAAATAAAGGGGGTAACCATGGCAACCTCCCATGGGTCCACAACCCCCTCCTCCCCCCCCCTCCCCCCCTCCCTGGTACCCTCAAAGTTGTATGAAGCAAACCACCGAGGCAAATCTTCCCAGCATCAACTCAAATATGCATGCATCACGCAATCATCTGCTGGCCAATGGAAGATCTCCCAGTTAACTATGATTATTGTTAATCTCATTTAACTTGTCGATGGGTAATACTTAAATCGAGGTTAGGTGCCTATTGTGAGCAATGCAGGCAATAAGCAATTGAGTGTGGGAAAAATCCAATTAAAGAGGGTAACCATGGCAACCTCCCACGAGTCCACTCCATAGAGAAACAGCTCTAAGCAGAATCGCAAGTGCATGGAGAAAGGAGAACCTGCAGGGAGGCAGCCATGGGGACCACCATCCAAAGCACATGTAAGGCACCACCCTCCAAGCAATGCAACTTAGCCAAGTACAGTCAAGTGATGCAAGGCAATAAGCAACAATTAAAGGCAATGGCCTGCAAGGGACCTTGGCACCACAGGCCACCAACAAAGGCAAAAATTCTGCTAAAGTAACAGGCAGGTATGCTAATAATGGCAAGAAAGCAATCAATAAAACAGAATGAACATTAACTCACTAGAATCTTATAAGCCAGGGGTTTGGTTGTGCAAATTTGATATCAGAAGGAGTTTGGATAGTGATCCAGAACTTGAATGAGGTGATCTGGGAGACCAGCCCTGGCTGGCCGAAGTGGGTGCACCAATTCTGAAACCACAACTTGAGGAGTTACCTGGGACCCTTGCCATATGGAGAATAGCCCTTAACCTATCTGTAAGGAGTGAGCATGTTAAAAAAGGCCATCTCCAGGAGGATCAGAGGTCCAGGATGGTTACTACGTCATGCAAGATAGGAGACAACTGCTTGTACTGCACACAGGGGAGGAGAACCACACCCAATCAAAATTGTGCATCCAGTTTTGGATGCCTTTATGAAGATTTGAAGGCAGGATAGATTTAGAGGAACATCAGTGGCAACATCTGCAACCGATAAATGGCGGTTAGGGTTGAAAGCTGAAAGACTGGAGACTGTGAAATCCGCTGATCTCAAGAAACCAAAGTAAGCCAATCTACAAGATGCCCAAACATAGCATCGCCAAACAAATTGAAATTCATAGCAGAATGGATAATACAGAGAATGTCGTTGGAAGGTGGTAAATGTGGATTGGTAGGCAAGTACCCTGAGAACACTTTATTCCCATAACAACTCTTTGAAGCTGAAGGCAGTTTTCCAAAGAAGAAGAATACCACAGAGAATTTGTCAAATATGTGACAAACAACCACATTCATCTGCAGGACATGGAGAGCCAACAGAGCTAAGACATCCAGTCATATAGCAGAAATTGATGAACTTTATGAAATTTACTCGCACACAAGAATAGGTTCAGCGCGTTGAAGCAGCTAAACCCTGGTACATGAAGGATAGACAGCGAGATTCTAAATCACTGTTGAGAGCTGAGCTAAAAAATGAGGATAGATGGAGACTGAAAACCTCTTTGCAGTTGGGGCTTGAGAACAGAATCCCTGCCAATTGAAATGGGACAAGACATCAGCTACACCATTATTTTTTTCTGAGGCAAGAACTGCAGCAAAAGTAAAACTAGGGCACCCTGCTACTTTGAGTAATCTACATAACAAATGCATAATGTTTGGGTCTGGGGAGGTCCATGAATTGAGAATGTGAACCACAGCTTCGTTATCAAGGCAAAACAAAATCTGTTTGCGAGACCAATGAGAACCCCATACATGGGCTGCCAACACAACAGGAAAGAGTTTCTTGTAAGGAATACAGACTTGTGTTTTGTCGTAAACATTGCTCTGTATGTTTTTCGCTGGTTTTGCGCTTCATTTTCAAGAAAAAAAGGTCCAATAAATGCAGTGAACTAATAAAACTCAAACAAACACTGCAGCACTTCGTCTTTGTGTACTTGATTCCCCTTTGGGATGACTGTTTTCACTGCCTTTTAACCACTCAAGTTGTTTGTTTCACTTGAAAAATGCATATAGTATGAATAGGGTTAAGTTTTGGGTAAGGGTTAGGGTTAATGTTTGGGTTAGAGTTAGAGTTCATTCCCTCAAAATCGCTTCATTTTATTGCCAATAGTCATAACTTTTGCCTGCCTTGCTCAATTTTGGCCGGCCAGCAAGAACTCACTTCGAGCTGCCCAAAGCTGTATTTCAAGTGCCCGACAATGCATAGCAGACCTACATGTATCTGCCACTGTTGCAAAGCATGTCAGGAAATTCTATGCCAAAACCAAGATGGACCTTCCCACCTGAAAATTATAGCAAAATAATAGTCTGGAAGCATGTCGGATATCATGCATTTCGACCATGCCACAGGATGGCAAATGGCCCACAACTCACAACGCTACCCATTTGCTGATCCCAAGTAATTCCAGACTTTCCCACTGGCTTGTCTTGTCCACTACGGCCCATTTTCACCTCAAGTGCTGAATAGCACTTTGGCCCGAGGCGGCAAGGACACACACTCATTTCTTCGAGAGGTGCCAGGGACTTAAGGATTTCTGGACTTCATGATGTCCTTCCATCACTGGGCGGGCCTTAAACATGGCTTAAAGTGCCTATGAAATGAAATCTTCGACCCATTTTTTATACTAAAGAATTTAAGTCCATGTTCCACTGATTCATAATTTTCGAATTTAAGTTATGGTCAAGCAATGAATTTTGGATGTCCAAAGTTGGTCAAAAATGAACTTTTCATGTCCTGGAGCCTGGAACTAGTATAAAAAGAAACATAGAATGCACAATCACTGCAACAAACTGTTGAGAATGGCTGGATCTGTGTTTCCAGACCTAGATCAATATTACAGTCAACGCGCTTCACACATGAACGTACAACTTCAAACATTCATAAAATAATTATTTCATTCTCTGATTTCATTCTTCGATTAATAAAATTATTCTTTGAACCTTCAAGTGAAGAATTGTAAATCAAACTGAAAATATTCAAAGGCACATGGCAATATTGAAATAAAGACAATAATATTGAAAAAAGGACATTCAACTCATTACATGTATTACAGATTGATATTTCATGGCTTTCCTTTTTTGCGCGGGAACAAATGAGCGAATACATATACCAGCGCTTTGCCATGCAGCATATGATCAAGTTACTCTAAATCCATTATGGCTAGAAATTCCCTTGGTGGATTTTACCAGCCCGGTAAACCTTTACCTTTGAGTGTCAGGAATGAAATAGTTGATCTTTATAATAATGGATTCGGGCTATCAGAGATTTCCTGCAACACAAGGGTGTCAAAATGAGCGGTTCATAAAGTCATACAACACTATTCCCTCTATGGCACAATGCAACCATCTTCTTGTGGAGGCAGTTATCCCACATTAATAACAGATGATATTCAAGAAGTTATTGAAATTTGGAAGCTTCAAAAGCGAAGTCTGTATGCTTCCAAAATCTGTGAGAGACTGCTGTGCGAAGGTGTTTGCACACCGGCTAATCTTCCATCCATCAGGCATGAACAAGAAGCTGGGAATGACTTACAAGAAACCTACCATTATCCCGAGTGAATATATGACAGCAGAAAACTTGGCAAAGGTAGATGATTATTTAAATGTAACTTCACGGCTAGATAGAGAGACCTTGCATTTTTTCAACGAATCATCTGTTATTGTCACTTCTGGTAATCGTAGGTTTGGTAGCAGTTACTGAGGACAAACAGCGATTGAAGTGATCAACCAGTGATTGAAGTTCAAAGATATGCATCAAACACCAACTACACTGTGAATCTGATGCATAGTATATTTGGTGTTGATCACTTTAATACTATCCCTGGACCCTCTAATGGGCAAGAAGTGTTCAACTTTTTCCACAATGTTCTGGACATACAATGTGATAATGGGGTAAGGATAATTTTACCAGAGGATGCTGTTATTATGGACAACTGTGAGTTTCGCCATGGGAGAATAACAGAACGATTGCTTTGAAATATGCTGGAAAGTCGAGGTGCTCAATTAATTTTCCATCCTCCTTATTTGCCATGTACTATACATCAAACGGAAATGGCAATAAACGATGCTGTTAACCAAATAAGTCCTTTGCATTCCCTCAGATATTTTCACCATTGTGGGTTCTTCTAGAATCAATTTGATTAGATTCACTTTGTAATGTTACGGTTACATGTAACAAAGGTGTGTAATTACCTTAGTTTGATATCAGTGGAAATAAATGGCAAAATTACATGGGTCGAAGATTGACTTCTTTGCAGAATTTATTGACATGTAAAAAGGCTTTGCATGTGCCGATTATAGATACGTCGCAAAATAATAGTTTGGGCCTTTTCAAACTAGATGGGAATACATGCAGGTGTTCATAAAAACAGAAAGCTGGGGAATGATTTTCACTGGCATTTCAAACCAGTGCGTGTCGGAGATGCAACACATGAAAATTAAAACAGTGGAAATAAATCCCGGACACTTCACAAAAGCAAACGTTTATTTAACTTTTGTCGGGGTTCATTCACCTTTCATTAAATTAAAGAAGTTTTCTGCATTTTGGAGCATATTTGTCCGAGTATAGCAAATAAACAATGTAATCAAATTAATGAAATTTAACAGGCAGTCTACAAAAAACCCCGAGCACAAATAAAAGACATGTTTTTAATTATTCTAGCAAAACGTTCAAAGCAGTGGGCAACGTAGTAATATAAAACTCAAACGAAGACAAAACTAAGTAAATTCATTAACTTGCCGTACAAAGCTAATAAACTGTGATGTACTTACATGTAAATCACAATAAACCCTTGCTTTGAAATGTAAACAAATTGTGAAAGAAAACTTTACCACAAACAAGAATGGTTTTATCCAACAAATTGTGAATGAAACAGGAACAGCCAGGGGAGCAACAACACTAACAAGAACTGGCCGTTTTTGTTCCAAAAACAACAGGTAAATCTAGTGTTATTGGTCACTTTCTGCCATCATTGTACATGTTGAGGAGCATGCCAGCCACTTTGTGTGTATCAGTTAAAGCTGTGTAAATGATTAAAACTGTGATTTCTCCGTGAATGACTAAAACTGTTATTTTTCCTACCTGTTAATGAACTGGAGTAGTTCATACTTCTGCATGCTGAATTAGAAGGTCTGCAATTGTACTTCCCATAATGATCATGGCTGGAAGTGGTGTTGCAGGTGCAGGCCATGAGCGGCAATATGATGAAGGTGATTCTCTTCTGTATGGGGAAATCTTGTAGTTAAAGATACTGGGACAATCCGAGAAAGAGGATAATTAGTTGATAGGTATCGGTTCTCTTCGACCGGTCCGACTCTCAGACTTTGTCACCACTGTGCACCCTTGTCTTTTATATTTCTGGAGTCACTTCGACTTTGAGTTTTGCTTCCTGTTCATTTGTTTTCATATCTTGATGGAGGTGTCTGTGGTGAAAAATTAGATGAAGTCTTTGGAGTGGCATATGATTTACAGTCATATTTCTTCTTCCTTATAATTTCTTCCAAATCATCCCCTTTTGGAACAGTGTGATTACAGGCAGCTGCTAGAACTCGCAAACCATTTTCAAGTGTTTGGCGGCTTGAGTATTTCACCGGATCACATTCCAAAAGCAGTGGTCTCATTATGCTAAAAAATTAGCTTTTGTCCGTCCCCTCATGAGTTCAATCGATTCTTTTTCTTCCTTTTTATATTGTAGCTTTTTCGTGAGAGATTTGAGCTCCTGTTTCACCTTGTTTATCTCAACTTTGTGATCTGGATGCATTGCCAATATGCCACACTCGTTGTAACCTCTGTATGTGGGCAGAGTGCAAGGTTTTGAGACTTTATGACCTTTGTAGTGGCAATTCTTACAGGTGAAGTTGGCTTTACCATGCCAAGGTCAATGTCAAGGAACTTCTTCAAGTGAACGAATTTCAGCTCGGGCTAGCTGTGAATCATCCTCTAAAGATTCAACTTCACGTTGAAGTTGTCCGGACGTCTTTTCTAATGCATCATGACCGTCTTTTGATGCTGATGGTTGATACCGATGGATCGACAAGTCAGACTTCCTAATGGAACATGAAGTGGAAATTTACGGAGAATCGCTCTCCTTCAATGCACTGTGCATTTGGATTAACAAATTGACACTGTGCAACTCTCTTCTCCTACACGCTTTTGAAGAGGTAGTTTTTCTTCTTGGGTTCTGCTTAAGGAATTCCCATTCGAACGAACTTAAAATGTGGCCCTCCATACGAAAACACGTCTTATCAAACATTGTAATTTAGTGAAACCGGGTTTCAAAAGGGTTTCCAAAGGGTTTCAAACCCCCTGAAACTGGGTTTCCAAAGGGTTTCGAACGGGTTTCCAAAAGGTTTCCAATGGGTTTCGAACGGGTTTCCAAAGAGTTTCCAACGGGTTTCCAACGAGTTACCAAAGTGTTTCCAAAGGGTTCCTAAAGCGTTTCTAAAGTGTCCAAGCGCTTCCGAAAGGGTTTGCAAACTCGTTGAAAGCTGTACGAAACCTTCCTTACGTACAAGAACCACAACGACGGTAACTAAGAAGACGTAATGAAAATTACCTGCAACATGTTGCTCCAACTAATTTCTGTGTAAAACTATCAAAGCCCATTTATGTTAACATCAGCATTAAAACTTTAAAATTGATATTTTAAAGTGCGTAGTTGTTTCAGTTTACTATTCAAATAGCCACGAAAAAACCTGAGAGTATTTGCAAGGATTGTAAAAGTGTTAGCAAAGCGAGATATACACGGTTTTTACAAAGCGAACTACAAAAAAGATTTTTACAAAGATTTTTACAAACGGGTTTCCAAAGGGTTTCAAACCCTCCGAAACCGGGTTTCCAAAGGGTTTCTAAGTGACCTCAAACCCCCCCAAAAAACGCTTTTGTTGATAAGACATGTTTTCCTATGGAGGGTCACAAATGTAGAGGCAACAATTCTCCTACTTCAGAAACTATATCTTTCCGAATCTCTTTCAGCATTTTGCTGAGATAAGGTTGGTCTCTTTCAACAAATGCAAGAGCGTTGCTCTCAAGCTTGATCTTGAAAAGAATTTCCGCCATTTCAGCGCGATTAATCAAAACATGCTCCTTATCTTTCAGTCATGTGGTGATCAGACATGTCAATCAAATTTGTTTAAAGAATGCTCATGTGAAAAATAGAACCTTTCGTCAACGAGCGTTCATGCGTGAAGCGCGTTGACTGTAGTACTTGAAGTGAAACAAAGAAACGGCAAACTGATCCTTACAGCAGAAAAACAGAAGCAGAAGCAAATAACATGGTGATGCATCAGTTGCGTAAAAATGCAATGTCGCTTTCAGACGCTTTCAATATTTCAGTATTTCTCGTAAACAAATCACTTTTTTAGCTATATTTTTAGCAGTTTTGCTCAGTTGGAAATATCCCCCGACGAAGAATTTTGACTACCATGTTGACTACGAACGTCTGCACAACTGTTAACATCACAAGTCCTAATTTGCATATTTTGGCCGTGCGCTGGTTGTCCCATATTTTTGGCTCAAATAGGCCAATTTTGATGTAAGAAAAAATAGATTGCACGCTTGACCATAACTTAAATTGGAAAATTATGAATCAGTGGAACATGGACTTCAATTTTTTAGTATAAAAAATGGGTTTAAAATTTCATTTCATTTCATAGGCGCTTTAAACTAGCGTTCAACCACTGAGTTGTATGCTATTCAGCCATGTTGTCTCAAGTAGCAAACACGTTGGATAAACCTGCCTTAAATGATGCTATGTTCATTCAGATAGTTGGCACAGGCCAGGAGTATTGCGGTCACATATTCTCATGCCCAATCTGCATTATGATGTCATCAAATAAAGAATTTAAAGCTTCATTTTATGCAGTTTTGGAAGGAACTACAGTCGAAATGTAGTCAAACCACTAGAGGGCCAGAACTCTTCTTTTTTTCAGGTAAAATTTGTCAAATTAATTCCTTTAAGTTTGCAAATTCGACAATTCAGCAATGTTTATGACTTGAAAACAAGTCCATATGCCAAAAACGGCAAATTTGGAGCAATTTTTATTTATTTCCAATTTAGTCATTTAGCTTAGTTTTCAACCAAGCGCTTCAATTGACAAATGAAGTTGATGAGGAAACCACTGTCGGTTGAACCATTCAGTGCCTAGCAATGTGCCATAACCAATGGGATGGGTTCTAAGGTGGGAAAAGGGGAAAAGGCAATCCCGTTCCACTGACCAAGTTAAGTCTTTCTGAAATTCCACATTAAGACAAATCGGATCAGAATCATTGCAGAAAACAAGACCATAGATCAATCATTTTACAGAGAAAAGTGCGACCTGGCCATATTACCATACATGTGTAATGCAACAGACCAATCAATGATTGAAGTTCTTTTTTTGTACAGCATTTGCAGGTTGACCAATAAATTGGAAAAAGCGTCCTGAATTGCCAAAAATGTTTTGTGCTGGAAGGTGAGCAATCTGAGCAGCTGTGTCTAATTCAATTCCCAAAACAACCATGCATGAAGCCAGATTCAGGCATTTCTGAGGGTGTAAAAGGAGACCCAATGCCACCACTGAAACAGCTACTTGAAGATAGGAAGCGCAGACAGAAGAGTTGGCAGGGGCTGCCATGATATAGTCATCTAAATAATGTACTAAGAGATCGTCAACACCATATATGTATGGGAATTTGGTTTCCCCCTACTACCGTCCTGCTAACCATTTTTGTATTTTTGTTCGATTATATGTTAGTATTAGTTTATTTGTATCGGTTATGTATGGTTACAAACTGTGATTAAAGATTAAAGATATCCACTTGACCAGATCTGCCACAGAGTCTGAGTTGAAAATGGCCCGGGCAGAGCGAAGCCTGAAGGGTGAGGGAAGGTTCATGCAATAAGCATTGCACCACTTCATGCCCAAGAAGTGGTGGTTGGAAGAGTGAATTGCAATATTTTGATATGCTGACTCAACGTCAAATTTTGCCATAAGAGCATCAATTTTGATGCAATGGAGATGTCAAGCATCAGAGTCAATGCCATCATCAACACTGTGGCCCTCTGGGGAGGATAAATCCACAAAAAGGCACTGTTTGCCTGGCTGTGCTTTTTTGGGAATGACCCCAAAACTGCTAATGTGAAGATTTTTCACAGGAGAGGAGACAGAAGGGCCCACTACTCAGCCAAGCCTGACCTCGTTAGCCAAATAACCATCAATTACATCAGCATGTTGATAAGCAGATAATTTGCTTCTCCTAGCTGATTTCATAGTTACTGGTTTAACAAAACCAAGTCTTATACCTTGACTGATACCCTGAAGGACACAATTGACCTAAGCTTCTTCCAGTTGGCATCTCAATTCAGTAGCAAACAGATCATAATTTAGTGGTTAAACTTCCCCAACTACTGGAAGTACTAGCGAAGAGCATAGGACAAAAACAAACAATCTTGTTTTTTTTTAATCAGTGTGGAAGTAAAATAATCCACCAAGTGCTTGAAAGGCCCAAAGGCATTAACTTATGTACAAAAATGAAGCGCAAGAAGCAGTTAGTGGTGCTTTCAACGCTTTGGTTCTTCCAGATCTGGGGAGTGAGGATGAGCAGACTGCCAGAGCACTTGCTGCACACATGGCAGAACTGACACTGAGGAGTGAGTGCAATGCAACTGCCAGAATTCCAGGAGTGACAAACAACCTTTCTGGTGGTGTTACCTGAAGCCTCAGCCTGAGAAGTGAAGGAATCAGTTGAGGGCAGACGAGAGTGAACTTGGGCACCTGCAGTGTGGTAGTTGAATAACTGAACATTCATTGTCAACCAGTCAACGAGTTTTACAGCAGCCTGAAGGCACAATCGTAGTTCAACCAACAAAAACCACTTATTAAAACTGACAATATGTTTGTAGTATTAATAACTTGTAGCTAGTCAAATCTCACCATTGGTGCGGAAAGGTTTAGCAAAGAATGAGATCAAATAAAATTATAGAAAAGGTCTCCATCCATGATGTAATGTCCATGATCTGACACTTAGGCTTTTTGAGTGTGTGAGACAACACCAAGTGTCTGTCAAACCAAAGTTGCGGTTCTGGCTCCCTGACTGGGATGTTTTCAGCCACTAACTCTTCCAAATTCACGAATTTTCTGGCGGTGATTTGGGACACGACCTTGAACGGCACGGGTGAATAGCCAGGGCCGATGACGAATGGATGTTGAAGTGCTGCCAGCGAAGGGATCGAAGCATAACTTGCCACCAGGTGCGTAACGAAGGCAGAGTTAACCGTGGCTGGTAGGCTAAGAACTGTTGATGAACTGTTGATGATGGCAAACTAGTGGGAGAAAACAGGGAAACAAAAGGAGGACCTACAAGTGACAACATACCTGTAGCTGTTGAAGAGCTAGCCTGTGAAGCAATGTGCAGGGATTGGTCAGTGACAGAGCATTACTCACTGCTGACTGAGACCCAACAGACGCTGTGGGCTGTTAAACAGCAACATTATTCCCGGAGGACCAAGGTTGATGCAGGCCAAACTGACCAAGCTGCATCGATCTTATGATGAACTTCAGAAGACTCTGACGAAGCAACGTCAGCGGGAAGGCCTTGTGAAGACATGCGCGGTGGGCCAACCACTGCAGATAGCAAATTTTGTATGATCAATGATATTGGCCTTTGAATGGCAGAGGAACTGCTGGGTCCTGGACCACCTGTCAATCAGGAAGTATATATCACTGAAGATGACAAAGACACAAGCAGGAGAGCTGTCTATGCCATTTCTCGTATGTTGAGGCAGCACGCTGTACGCAAATGGCCAAAAAATGAGAAAAACCACAACAAACGCAAATATGCAAATTTGGACTTGTGATGTCAACAGTTGTGTAGACCTTTGTAGTCAACATGGTAGTCAAAATTCTTCGTCGGATGAACATTTCCAACTGAGCAAAACTGCTAAAAATATGGCTAAAAAAAGTGGTCTGTTTACGAGAAATACTGAAAGCGACACTGCATTTTTGCACAACTGATGACGTCACCATGTTATTTGCTTCTGCTTCTGTTTTTCTGCCGTAAGGATCAGTTTGCCGTTTCTTTTGTTTCACTTGTAATCGGTCGAAATACCTGACTAGTTGGCAAACAGGAGGCAAAAACACTCGCAAAGTTGCACGAATAGTGTGTCCTGCTTAAATAAAGCTTATTATAAATAATATTATTGTTACCATTATTATTGTTACGAAGCAAACCACAAGGGCAAATCTTCCCAGCAACAACTCAAACGTGCATGCATCACGCAATCACCCACTGGCCAACACAAGATCTCCCAGTTAACTGTGATTATTAATTATCTCATTAAAGTTTTAGTTAAAGAGGTGGTGTTGTAACCTTAGATGGTTAGTTCAGTGCTTTTTAGGGCTAGGTTGTTCAGTGCATGATCCAAGTAATTTTAGGATTAGCATCAACTTTGAATCCAGGTACAGTTGTAAATAACAGGGCACAGGGCCAAAAGATCAAAATGTCAAATCCTGGCCAATGTCTATGCCAGTAATGTTATTGCTGTCTAATTAAAGGTTTTACGAGTGGATATCAGCACAATCACCACAGATAGGTCTATTATAGACTCTGCCCTCCATGTTTGTTTTGCACCATCATCACTCAAGCAACTTCTGGTTATCACTTCAACATCAAGGCTGCTGAAACTTGACTCCCAAAATGGAGTCCTGTTGAGTGAGGTTTGTAATCATTGAATCTAGTTTTCACATGCAGATCTCCCATTACTGCAAATGATCAGTGTAGCTGCCTTTACATTTCTGTTCATTCCAACTTATTCGAGTGTGCTCATTTCACGAGTCAAGTTCAACCCGGAGTCAAGTGGGAGTCACAGGTCAAGTTTGATCGAGTTAAAAAGTGTTTTTTCCTCTTTTTTTTCAGTGTATCTTTTTTATTCAAATTTTTGTTGTCTAAATGTTTTCATAGTGGTAAACAGCTAAAAAATCAGTTGAGATATTAAAGACCAGCTTATTTGTTTGCACCTGACGTGAACTTCAATATTTGCTATTCGTATGGGAGTCCAGAATTTTCGTTGAATCACCATCATGTAATCATAATTATATCTTTGCTTAGATGCTAGTGAGCATTGTTAATTTAATTCAGATTAATTTTGCTCAGTCAGTGTACACTGGCTCACACAAACGACTCATTCTGATCGCAACACTTTGAATTTGTTTGCACATGAACTCACGGTAATGTCACACGACCTCTCGTTTAAGGCAGACTATTAAATACAAAACTAAAAGTAGGTTGGATGATCATGAAATGAATTTCTTACAAACCCTGTTAAAAAAAACAGAATATTATGAATAAGGTAGGGAAATATAATTGTCAAAATATTCCTCGAGTATTCGCCGGAGCTCACAGACTATCTGCGAGCGGTGTCACTAAGAAATGATTTCGGTGTTTGCTCGGTCTGCACAGCTGAATTAGATAAAACAGAATCACTTAAAACTTTTAAACGAAGATAGGATATATTGCCTTGGGTCGAATAAGTATTTAAATGAAAATTCTATGAAAGTACGTACTCCTGTATGAATTATTCTTTGCAGTGGCTATTCGTGACACCACTTGCGGGAAACGCCTGTGAGTTCGACGTACTGTTGCAAATAAAAGATTGAAGCTTTTTACAAAGCTGTTTACCACTGTGAAATTGTTAGAAAAAAGGAAATTTTTTTAAAAAAACTTGACTCAAAGTTGACTTGGGCTCGAACTTGACTGTGAAATGAGCACGCTCCACGTATTCTCCCTTCCTCCCCATTTGCTTGAGTCAACAGATGAAAGAGAGCTCTCCAAACTTCCCATGTGCATCTTTAACTCAATTGACACACAGATAAAAGCATAAACCAATTCTTTTGTAATGCTGTTTATTGAAACTTGCAGTGGAAACAAATTTGGTAAAAAACTATAATATGAAAGCCACTATAAGTTAAAGGGACATTTCATCTTCTTTGGACATTTGTTGTGGACTATTTGAAAATTGTCAATAATTAAGAGGCAGTGTCTGTAAAACCAGTCCACTGCATTTCAGGTCGGAAAAAAGTTTTCCCTAGAACTTTGCCCAGTAAACTATCTTGGGTCAAGTAAATGAAACGACTTTAGTTATTGGAAATGCGTTAAATTGTATTTTTTAGAGCTCGTAACAGTCGAAACGGCAAAAGGCGTAACTTTGCACTTGGCCAGAATCGAAAATTGCGTAAATTGACGAGCTCGCTGCTCGGTAACAACCAAACGCAACAAGAAATTATTATTATTCCTAAGTTGAGTGTTCCTTCAAAGGTGTGAAACGCAAGTTAATTTTGATATGGTTTAAATTGGAGATTCAATAAAATTAATACATTAGCACCCACTTAATCGCTTTTTGAAAACATGCAAAAGTACCCTGTCTTCGTTGGCTTTTATTTTTCCAAGTCCAGACTGAAACGCTTAAAATTTCTATTGAATTCTGCTAAACAAATGTTAGTTAGCATAGAAATATAAAAATACTTTGCACATTTTGTCTTCCCTTTCCACAGTGATATAAACTTTTCGTGCTTTTGCGAAAAAACGCACATTATGAGAGAGATTATGGAGATACGTTCGAAGGAATTTCCGGCGTAAATGTGCCCCTGAAAAAGGCAACAGGGGGTGGCCATTTGGAAGACCGGACACCAAAAAATCTAAAATTTTACTTCATGTAAGGCCAACACGAAATTAGGATTGCATTCTTCAAACGAAACTAGCTAATTATTAAGTCCCGATCTTCAGTGAATATGGTGAGTGTTATGCAAAATAGGTTGTCTTCAAAAGTTAGTCCAGTGACAAGAAACATTTCTAACTTAGTTTGACTATTTTTTGTTTTAAACATTTTAAAAAACACATATATACTGTCCAAAAGCATTTTGTGGTTTAGTTATTGAAAGTTGACAATAAATCAGTTTAGCTTTTAATATGGGACGTTGTTAACGTACTTTGAAATCGACAATGTGTGACCTTTGCCAGTTCAATTTGCATGAATTATGTTTTGTTTTTCGAATAAAAGAATTGTTTTTTAGTTTGGCGACCGAACGCTGTTAGAACATACTACAAACATGTGTTCAACTAATTTCTAAGAACATAGTGACTTGAGGATAGTCGACCTTGATTATGAAAGGAAAAGCATTTATGTTGAGCTTGTGGCATTTGCATTCCTCGACACACTTCTTTGCATATAAAGGCAAGCTATGTTTTAGCTTGGGACCTAGCTGGGTTACCCTCCCTCTATGTAAACAGGCCTTTGAAATAGAGAGAAAAAAAAAGAATCAAGCAGTTGTTTATCTAGTCACATAAAATACTTTATCGTATATTGTTTGAGGAGGTGGAAGGGTGTGGGTGGGGGATAGGGGGTGTCTCGGGGCAAAGATAGATCCCTTAAAGAACAACAACACACACTTGTAGTTGACAGTTATAGTTGACCATTTCCTCAACCTTGACCCTAGGGTCTTCTGCGATCTCTGGACAAGGCTGTTAAAATATGAAAAATATTCTGGCGTCAGTTTTGTCACATAAAGCATGATCAGAATGTCTTTGTTCGAACAATGGTTTCAAATGCCAGAAAACAAACACGGCTAGCAATCGCTGGAAATAAAAAATAGCTAGAAAACAGCACCATTTCATAGTGTGTCACATGACAAAATACGTCTCTGATTCTTGGAATATTTTGGCCGCCTTGTCCAGGTGTTTCTGCGCCTGCCCCGCCATTTTGAAATCAAAGTTGCCATTTCCCTGTGGGATGACATTTATAAACGTCACAGCGACATGCGCAATATAGTCAAGGTACATATTAAATGCATCTGTCAAAAATGCCATTAAAAAAGGGCGGGTTCTTTTGCCTAGGGGCTAATTCAAAAGCTATTTGAGGGTAAACCCTACGGAAAGTGGCTGACACATCAGACTAGGTAAACCCAAGCGCAGAAAAGTACTAGTGCTACTTTTCCTGTATTCTTCTAGTAACGGAGCTTTCCGGCTCTCGATATGATGGGACTTTCTTAGAGATAATTGATCGCAAATTCTTGAGCATCTTTCTCGAGTGCCAATGAATTAATTACCAGAGTCAAAGCTATGATTTTGTAAATTCACGATTCTATAATTTCACGAAGATTTATGATACCAGGGGTAAAAGTTATAACCGGAATGCTAATGAATAGGAGGGTAAATACGAGAGGATTATTTTTAGGCAATTTTCGGGGTCTTCACTTCAATAGAAAATACAACAGAATACATATGTATAAAGCCGTTTGGGCATAAAAGGGGCGGGGGGGAGGGGCAGTCCTGACTATTTTACCACGTATAATGCCATCATCTGTCATCTTTACTGACTTAAATTAAGTATTTGGGCAACCCTTCCACTCTGCTTGAAAACAAGACCAGTGTCTTGGGTAAAAATCCAATACCGGTGTAAGCTCTTTCGGCAAGACCAATATTATTATAAGTTGTATAGCCAGTCTTACGTAAAAAAAAAAGGCATACGGAATGGGAGTTGTTCAGATGTCACGGTGCCCTAGACCAAGAATGTTCACAATTAAGCCATGAGGCTTGGACTGCGATAAAAAACAGTTTATAGTCCGCCATTTGTAAAGTGTGATTAAGGCATTGAAGGAATCGTTTTTTCATTCCTCCAGTTTGGGCCTCCCATTTTGTCAACAGGATTATAGGGAAATATGGGTGTCAATACTGGCTTGCTATATTGTAATACTGGCTTGCTATATCCCATGTGCCAGAATTCGCCATAAAATAATGATTTAATAAGTGGGGCTACGCTTGGCATATACCAGTATATTTGTCCAAATCAAAAAAGGCCACCCTTGGTTAGATTTTTTTGTGACAAACGGATAGAGTCAAGGTAGCTTTCTATTTAGTCGGTGCATTGCAGTGAATCAAAGAGCTCGGAAATACCTCTTGAATCAACACACATTATTTTCTGAACGCGACAGAAAACAATCATCATCATGCTTCTTATTGAGAGCCTTTTTTCCATTAGATATTCTTTCATTTTTTTTAACCTACATCCAGTGATCATGCAATTGCGCAATAAGATTTTGCATTCCATATTAAAGCTTAACAGTCCAACTATCCTTCTTTTTTGCAGTAACGAATGGTATCTTGGGATCACTGTTTGCCTTCATTTTGCCAGTTGCCAAATAGAATGAATATAGTAATGACGTTTGTACATGTTACATGATGTGACACTCCAACTTCATGCAAATTGAACTGATAAAGGTCATGCATTCTTGATTTCAAAGTACATTAGCAACGTCCCATATTAAAAGCTAATTGATTTATCCAACAACCTAATTTGCATAATGTGCGTTTTATATTCGCAAAAGCACAAAAAGTTTAATGTCACTGTGGAAAAGGAAGACAAAAGTGCAAAGTATTTTTATATTTCTATGCTAACATTTGTTTAGCAGAATTCAATAGAAATTTTAAGCATTTCAGTCTGGACTTGGGAAATAAAAGCCAGCGAAGACAGGGTACTTTGACATGTTTTCAAAAAGCGATTAAGTGGGTGCTAATGTATTAATTTTATTGAATCTCCAATTTAAACCATATCAAAATTAACTTGCGTTTCACACTTTTGAAGAAACACTCAACTTAGGAATAATAATAATGTCTTGCTGCGTTTGGTCGTTTCCGAGCAGCGAGCTCGTCAATTTATGCAATTTTCGATTCTGGCCAAGTGCAAATTTAGGCCTTTTGCCGCTTTGACTGTTACGAGCCCTAAAAAATACAATTTAACGTATTTCCAACAACTAAAGTCGTTTCATTTACTTATGACCCAAGATAGTTTACTGGGCAAAGTTTGAGGGAAAACCTTTTTCCAACCTGAAATGCAGTGGACCGCTTTTACAGACACTCTTAACATATTTAAAATCTAACTTAGAAAGTTTGTCCCACAACACCGATACAATGTTGAAGTCCATAAATTGCACTAAATGTGAATGTAGGATGCCTGTCTTACTCTGACTTGGCTATCAACATTGCTCATTGGGGAAGGGAGTTTATGTAAAAATCTTTTTGTTTTCATGGCAACTATTGTGTCCTTTTCCTAGCAATGTCTACTTGTCTGTGAGAAAAAGAATGCCCCAAGCTTTCCTTAAACAGATTACTTGAGTCGTATTTGAGTCATTGTCAATCAGTGCCTTTTCTGTCTGATACTCATAGGTATCCAATATTCATCGTGGTGGCTGTTCCAGTTTGGACGTGAGTCGTGATGGTAAGCACCTAGCAACTGCTGGAGATAAAGTTATCAAGATCTGGGACTACCACATGAGACTGGATATCAACTTCCAGGTAGACACTTTGCTCCTCATGGTATCTCTCCACTCAGGTGTATAAATGGGTACTGGCCAACTGTTGACAACAGGGGATAACCTTGTGGTGGACTAGCTACATTACAGGAAACTCAGCATCCCTAGTCACTTAATTTATCCTTACTGAAACTAGAAATAAGCATGGCTTGATGTTGAATTTTTACATTTTTCACTTACAAATTGTGTTTTTGAGCCAAGAAAGCACTCTACCAAAAAAGTAATGACATGTAACTTAAGGTAAAAGGGAGCCATGCAATCAGTCAAATGATCCTGTATTTGCACCAGAAAAGACAAAATATGTTTTGGCTACTAAGCACCCTTATAAATTATAACTCTTCAGGTCAAAACCTTTTTTGTCAAATATGTGGGTTGTTTTAGTATAATTTCATCTTATTTACTTCAGCTAAAATGTTAACCAGCCATTATTTTAGCAAAATAATCCTTTTTTGGCTTAAAAAAAACACCACAATTTGTCATTAAAAAATGTCCACTCAGTAGTATCTTCTAACAAGAACTTGGTTGACTATGTGCATAGTGACTCCATATGAAAAGCTATCTGTACTTTTTCTTTACTTAAGGTTTTTATTGGGCATTCAGACCATATACAGCAGGTTGCTTTCACTCCAGATTACCATGGTCTTGTTACTGTTGGAGAGGCCATTTTGTTGTGGGATTTTCATGGAAGAGGAAGGCATCTTCAAATAAATGGGTAAGCATTTCTGGGATGAAAAGATTCACCCCAGTGCCACTTTTTATGTTGTTATTAGAAAGATCTTTATAAGTTGTCACACAAATCAACAAATCAGGTATTATTTATATATCTGGAGTCTTCTCCCTCTTTCGTTTTGCACTTAGTAAAAAATTTTGCAATTTTGTCATTAAAAGCTTATAGGAAGAATCTTTAAGGTAGAGTCAGTTTTTGGAACTAAAAAATGTGTATGTTAGCTCCTATTTAAATTGCTGGAATCTACACAAAATCGTGTAACAATGCCTGTTTGGTTTTCTCAACCACTAATAGCTAAGTGGGTAAGCCTTCTTTTTGGGTAGAAAATGCTTCCCTTATGCCTGAATTTCCTTAAGTGTAATTGCTTTTCTTATTAATAGCTAGTAGTCAAGGGAACACTCTAAATTGTCTGAAGGAATTCCTGGCAGTAAAAGAAATAGATGTCGTACCTTGTTATTTAAATACTTAAAATCCATGCAAAATCTATGTGATCATACCTGTTTGGTTTTTGTCAAATACTAACAGCTCAATTGGGTAAAGGTAATATTTCTGGTTAAAATATCTTTACGCATGAGTTTCTTTTTGTGTCATGGTCATGGATAACAACTGCCAAAGGAAGCACTATAAATTATCATTTGAATAAAATAGGTAACTTATGGTAGTGAGAGAACTGGGTGTGGTACCTTGTTATGTAAAAATGTGTAATATACACAAAATCAATGTAATGATACCTCTTTGTTTTTTGCATTTGTTTTGCTCTCATTAAAGCAAAACTATAACAAACTGCACACACGAAACGACTTGCTTCGTTCATTAACAACTGAGTGTCAAGATGACTTAAGATGTCCAAATAATAAAAGCCAGTCTTCCATTCTTTTCATTTTCCTTACTGTAAGTCTGTAATGTTTATTTTGCAACTGACTTTTTATCAGTCATGTTTGATAATGCAATGTACCGTAAAGTTCCGAAAGTAGCGACCCTCCGAAAGTAGCGATAAAATTTCACCGGTGTTAGCAAATCCCGGAAGTAGCGACCCTCGAAAATAACGACCCTCCAAAACTAGCGACCTCAAAAGTAATTAATTCCCTTTTTAGCAAGAAATAACGGAAATGATAGTACCAATTTGATCCAAGGTTTATTTTTAAAGATTATAATGATCTTAGACATTCCTATTTAAAGGATAATATGTAACTCTTAAAGGTACAGCTAACAATACGATTTAATATTACCAGTATTAATGGGAACTGACTGCTCTAATGTAGATTATTCAAAGACTGATTCTTTAGAATTGTTATTCAAAACAATAACATGTAATAAGTTTCTCCAAATAAAAAGTGTGTATGTTTTCACATTTGTCGTGAATTTTGTGACTTCGAATGGTCCATGTACAGTACACGTTTTAGCTACCCGAAAGAAGCAACCCTCCGAAAGTAGCGATAGGAAAAGGCTGCTAAATCCGAAAGTAACGAGGGTCGTTACTTTTGGAACTTTATGGTAATAAACTTATGGAAGATGTGGCTTGTATAACCAGGAAATGAAAACTCGTTTTCAAGGAAGCAGGCCACCTGGAAAATTAAAAATTTGGCAATGACACCCGGATACTCTTCTGGACTAGTTGCTCATTAAAGATGTTCTTTTTTTACTGTTTCAGTGGACGAGAGCCACAGAAGAGCTATATTACAGATGTCCTAGGTATCATAGAGATGTTACTGTACACCTAATTGAAAAAATGTTGTATGTAAAAAGTATAAAAGATAAACAATGAGCATGTTAAGAGTGTGCTGCAGGCATCCGATATAATTGTTGTGTCAAATCTATCTACTTTCCAGTTTTGGTAGGTTGCACAATTTTCTGGCTCGATCTTACAGTATTATTGTCTACTTTGCTGGAATGGGCGAGTAATGACTCCAGTTTATGGTCATGGTCATGGCTGCCATCTTAAGGTGTTTCCCTCCAGTTTCCATGCAGCCGCACCGACCATTTTTAAGCGGCCGTTTATCTAACTTTCCTTTATTGAATTAGTATGAAACTTACACAAAATATTGTACTTAGTTTGAAGTTTATAAGATTGTAATAATTTTGAAAATCGGATTTAAAATTGCGGAGATAAACGAGAAACATTGAAATCGCTTGAGTCTAAATTCCGAGCAATTGCGATGGCATCTAGAACAATCAAAACTATTACGATAAACTATGACATATCGCAAACAAATATCTAAAAATTAGAAACTTTTATCAAGCCGATTTTGAGTAAAGCAGGAAAACATTTCGAACTTGTGATTTTGCATGTGTATGAGCACATCAATAAGTTCCTCAATCAAGCTTATAAGAGTTTAATTTCTCAATCTCAAATTTACGCCAAAATGTATGTTTAGAGTATAAGATGAAACTATGAAATTTTGAAAGCATTTCTAGTTTTAGTTTTGGAGATTCGATTTTCTATAGGAAACCATAGTTTTTTGACTGAGTCCTTGATATTGTAGTTTTAGCGCTTTCTATATATTTCAAAAACTGCAAGATAGATTTTTTTAAAACTTTTTTAGTCGTTTCTTTATAACGTGAACAACATTGTCTCAAAGTTTCATCTTGATTGAAACATTGCAACATGGTCAAATAAAATAATAAAGTTCACCCAAAACGCGATTGAGACTTCATGCTTTGATTGCACGGTTGAAGGCGCACAAAGACGCTTTAATTAATTAATTCAGGTGAAGCGCAACGCATTTCTGTGTGACCATCATGTTTTGTGGAGTAACGTTAGGGGCTGTGTTCCACGTTATTTTTATCGTTCCCACGAATTTCAGTGGGACATTTATTTGAAAGCAGGTTTTTTTATTCGCATTTGACGTGCACTGGACTCTCTCGACATTTTGAATTGTAGGGAAAAGAAAGAAGTCATCGCGATTTGCATAATTCTCAACACGCAGAAATGCGTTACACTTCACCTGAATTAATTAAAGCGTCTTTGCGACGTGCGCCTTCAACCGTGCAATCAAAGCACAAAGTTTCAATCGCGTTGTAGGTGAACTTTATTATTTTATTTGACCATGTTGCAATGTTTCAATCGAGATGAAACTTTGAGACAATGTTGTTCATATTATAAAGAAATGACCATAAAAGTTTTAAAAAAAATCTATCTCGCAGTTTCTGAAATATGTAGAAAAGTGCTTAAACTACAATATCAAGGACTCAGTCATAAAACTACGGTTTCCTACAGAAAATCGAATCTCTAAAACTAAAACGAGAAACGCTTTCAAACTTTCATAGTTTCATCTCATACACTAAACACACATTTTGGCGTAAATTTGAGATTGAGAAATTAAACTTTTATAAGCTTAATCGAGGAATTTGTAGATGTGCTCATACACATGCAAAATCACAAGTTCGAAATGTTTTTCTGATTTACTCAAAATTGGCTTGACAAAATTTTCTAATTTTTAGATATTTTGTTTGCCATATGTTATAGTTTATCGTGATAGTTTTGATTTTTCTAGATGCCATCGCAATCGCTCGGAATTAAGACTCAAGCGATTTCAATTTTTCTCGTTTATCTCCACAATTTTAAATCCGATTTACAAAATTGTTACACTTTTATAAACTTCAAACTTTGTACAATATTTTGTGTAAGTTTCATTCTAATTTAATAAAAGAAAGTTAGTTAAACGGCCGCTCAAAAATGGTAGGTGCGGCTACACGGAAACTGGAGGGAAACACCTTAAAAGTAGCGCAACATGGTGCAAAATACAGTGTTTGCATGAGAATTTTATGTCAAATATCTCCATTAAAAGTTAACTTCTGAAATATTCATTGTCTGCAAGCTTAACATATCCTGCAAACGTTTTTATAACAATTCAATTTGAAGGTTGTAACAGTGCTGGGAAGCATGCATTTGCTTTTGAGTTTTTCATACATTTATCTGTAAATGGAAATATTTCCTATTGGATTTTCATACAAACACTGTATTTTGCAACATGTTTCCTCCACTTTCAAAATAGTGGCCATGACCAATAAATGCTCTGTACACCACTGTGAAGTCTTTAAGAATGCTATCAATTTTTGCAGTTTAATTTTCTGTGTATTATTTTTTTTATGCAGACAAAAGTGTGAGGATAACTCCAGAAAGACCGTACAGTCCTACCCATTGTCACCCACACACAGTCACACCTAGAAAATCTGTTCCTATACCTACCACATTTGAACCTCCTCAATTTGATGTTAGCCCAATTCCTGCTGATGGTCTTGACAATGAAGGAGCCCTTGGTTCCCATGATGTAATGCCACAGAGTGAAATATGCGATTATTATTCCCCTAAGAAAAGCCCTCAGAAATGGATTCCAGAAGACAGAAATGAACGTGTAAGCAACATTGTGTAGTTTATTCCACAGATACCGTAAAGGGAAAAGAATGTTGTTTTAATTTGATAGGAGATTCCCTCCCTTTGCCCTGGAGAAGTGGCAGTAAAGTTTGTTAAGTGTACCTGGGTATGTTTTTTGTTTAATTACTTCCGGAGGCTGTTTGGGTGATTTTGGTCAAGGGTTGTTGATTCTAAATTGCTAAACATGCTTTTGGGAGTCCCAAAGATCAGAATAAATTATCTGTTTGCAACTTCATAAGGGAAAAGTGGTGATGATGTTAATTTTAAAATAACCCATGCAAACCCTCCTTACACCTTCATTGATTGCCTTGTGTGTTTCTCCTTACTTTTTATAGCATTCTTTAATTTATGTGGGTTATGGTAATTAATTGACCTTTGGGCCTTTACACCTTAACACCAAGTAACAGCACAAAATTGCAGGCAACTCTCTCTCTCAACTGACACTGCTACAAGACAGACACCTGGTGATGGTCTGCCATTTTTCAGTCATTTTGCTGTAATTAAACTCTCTATAAGATGGACACCTGTCTAAGACAGGCAATGGACACTTTGAAATCATCAACTGACACTTGAGAAGTACTTTTTTAATGAAAAATACTTCAAAACAGAAATGTAGGTGCTGAATATGACGGCAAATCACGATTTGGTGAAGCAAAATTCGTATTACATCACCAAATGCATGACTCCTTGTTTAAAACCAGACGCAACATGTACTGCTCACTTTTCAGAAGCAGTAAACTATTGATTGTAATGAACAAACAAGTCCACTTTTGTTATATTATTTTTGTTCCAGTTTGTAGGTTTTGCTTATAATGACCTTAAACAGACTTAAAACTGAGACGTGTATATTCATTGATCATTGTGCATAGGTTCAGCTTTATTATCTCAGAATTACTGGTGTCACATTACCTCAACTCTCTATAAGCCTGACAGTTGGAGCTGGTCCCGATGGGGTCCGTCTTAGAGAGAGCAACTGTAATGAGAAATCCATCCAACGCTCATGTGTCTAATAAACTTTCTTAGGCTTTATTGTATATGTTATGGTGTAAATTTATTTTTGTTTGAAATTGTTTTTGTTTTGAATTTGTTTTGATAATGAATCTGAAACAAAGGAAAATAAAAGTTAAACTGGTTTTAAAATTTTCAAACCAAAAACCAAAATTTAAACCACAACATATCTTCCAGACATCTCCCATCAAGACAAAATCGCCTGCAAGAAAATTGAACTTCAACATCCCTACAGCTCCTGAATCTAGAGTTCCAAATTGGGACATCTGTCTTCCCCCAAATGTCAACAAGCATTACAAGAGACGTGAAAGCAATTCCTCCTTGGCTGAACGCAGATACACAGCTCTGCCTAACCAGGCAGGACTCCAGCTGAAATCTGTTCTTGGGTACAATGGAAATGGAAGGAAGAACATGGTTTGGAAATATGATACAGGTATTTTAACAGCTTGGGAAACTAGTAATGATGCTTAAGGATACGAAAAATTACCTTTTATTTTATCCCTTTTTATCATAGTTATTTTGCCAAATTAGAAGGATAAGGAAGATAATCAACTATTTGCCATCAACTACTGACATCAAAGAATTCCATTATGATATTTTAATCGTAGGCCTTGAATATTAAATGAGTGTCATTGTGTTCCAAGATGTTCTGACCATCATTAGATTGTAATTCTTAGAAAAGGTTGAACATCATCACAATAGACTAGCTTCTATCTGGGCATGGGGGAGGGGGGGGGGGCAGGGTATGTTGGAGTTGTAATACGTCTAGCCCCCTCATAGTACAGAAACCAGTATCATCTTGCTGATCTTGAAGACTTTTCTTGCCACACCCTTGTGCCTTTTCTGTTAGTCTGTTCAGAAGCCACAGGATTATTCCTTAGAAATTATAATTTGGTTATTTTGTTTTTGATAAGGACTGTTTGCATACAGTAGTGGCTGCCTTGTGGTTATAGAGGATCTTCATTCTGGCACTCAGCGGCACCTCATAGGACATGTAGAAGAGATTTCTACCCTTGCGTTACAACATGATGGCCTTGTTCTGGCCTCGGCATCAGGGCCCAGTGACACTGGTGCCAGTCAAATCTGTTTGTGGAATGTACAAGAAGGGGTCTGCAAGAAGGTTTGCCACAAATTGAATTTTGTATCAGTATGAGTTGTTGTAAGGGCAACTCCCCAAGTTGCAACCATTTTAGGCACTATGGTGACTACAATGTTGACATTGGTGACCTGATTTAAAGAAGATTTGCTAACCTTGCAGCAAAGAGTCAGTCGCCAAATGACCACTAAAAAAATTCAACTTGGCAGGTTGAAGAGAGGAGCAAAATAATCATGGTTTTGGCAAATAAATAGAAGCACAAAAGCTGCCCAGTTTTGCATGTGTTTGTGTAAAACATTCATCCATATTTCTTTATGTATGAAAGAGTGAAACCAGTGGAAAGGGACCAAGTATGATAAAGAATGCTGGTGGATGCCCTATGCTTCCCAAGAAAATGTGGGGTGATAAGGACTGATATGATGACTAGCAATGGGCAGTACTAATCTGCTATGGCAAAACAGTGGCTTCTGTTAAATAAATGGAAATTTGACTTCCCAACTTAACCGCGGTCAAATGAGAGAAATTTGCAAAAGTTAAGCAAAGTACTTAAAAGTTAAGGCTGTCATTTTCACTGTTTAAAGTTTAATATATTGCCAATACACTGTCAATTTACCAAACGTTTTGAAAGTTTATCAGAAAAGTTCTAAGCATTTAAAAACTGTGAACTGCAGAATTGTCAGCACCATTTGCCAACATAATTTTGATCAGGCGCAAAGAGTTTTGGTCAGTTTTCAACGGATAAAAGCTCATCATTTTAAGAAAAATTAAAAGATAGTAACGTCAAATAATTGTTTTTATATATCCTTGCCCATATTTCCATTTCATATTGACTAAAATCCAACTAAATTTTAACGAAAAACGCCTCAGACGTTTGACCCCGGTGAGCACTTCCAACTCCTTTAGCATGGAACACCCCCAGTTGGAAAAATGGCAGGCCCATTACCAGTAAAGGTGGTTAAAAGTTTATTCTGGTTCTCAGTTCCCCGTGCTCAGTAATAATCTTAACAATAATTATGCACAAATCAGTTCATTGTATTCTTTGTTTGTTGTAAACTTCAGGTTCTTTCCCACCATGAACACGAGGTAGTGTGCCTTGCGTATGCCCGTGATGATAGATTCCTGGTATCTGTGGGTGATTACAGAGAGTGTTCAGTTGTTGTGTGGTGTAATAGAGATCTCGTTGTTCTTGCTGCATCATATGCCAGACAACCTGTTCATGATGTCATGTGGGATCCATATACAGCTAATGAGTTTGCTTCAGTGGGGCAAGATGGTTCCGTTTTGTTCTGGTTGCTTGATGAAACTGGTGAAAAACTTACTCTTAATGTAAGGTTCTGCAGGTGTAGTGTGTAATCTGCAATTTACTATGTTGGTCAAAAGTTCTTGGCCACTCTGCAAAATATTACCTAGCATCACAGGGCTGTCATAAGAAGCCGGCAATCAGCTATTATGGCTGGCAACTACAGTATTTTTTTTTTCTTTTTTTTTTCTTTTTTTTTTCTTTTTTTTTTATTCATAATAACAAACATATATAACAAGCAAAGGAAAAGGAAAAAAAAACAGCAGAGTTATTAAAAAAATTAATTACACCACAGTTGTGAGGTTAATATATGTAAATTGAATATAACACATAGTAGTTAGCTTGGGAAAAAACTAAGTTAACAATAAAGAAAATCACTATACCTACACAGCAGGAGTAGAAGGAGCGCTTTGTAGTATGTAACGAAAGTTACTAGTTCATTATATGTTCGACTTTGTACTTAAAATAAATTTTGTTTATAAATTCTGACAAAATAGGTCTATTGTTATTTAATTTTCTAGAATAATTTATAAGTAATATTTCATGAAAAGGAGGGTGTAATTTAATTTTCTCACGAGCTTTTGGTCCATTGAGTCTTTAAAGGTTCCAAAGAGCATTTCTTTGGTGTTTGGATTAAGAGAGATACCATTACTTGAGTTAAACCAGCCAACGACTTCGTCTACGAAAGTTTTTGTTGTCCTGCAACTAATAAAGGTGTGATTTATGGAGTCAGATTCACCACAATATATACAGACATCGTCTGTATTAATCCCATATCTAAATAGTTCTCTCTTTGTGATGACAATCCTATGAATTAATTTATATTGAAATTCTTTTAGTTTCATTTCTTTACACACATTGGAATTGACTGCTCTGAAGACGTCAGTCCATTCTTCTTTGTCAACCGACAAATCTTTACTCCATTTTTCCGGCCCGGTATGAGGAAGCTGATGTTTTTTATCTAAAAATAAGCGATAGTAATCCCTTGTCTTCAATTTTTCCAGGTCAATTTGAATATTTTGGTTGAGTGAAAAAAGAGCCGAAATTTCTCCGTGGTTTTGTATCGGGTTCTGCTTCATGTTTTGTGCCTTATCTTTTAAATACCTCGGGATTGCACTTAAAATTTGATAGAACTGGAGAAAGTTGGTTTTAAGATGGTATTTGGATGAGAATTCTTTAAAGGTTAAATATTGGCCATTTTCTTTCAAGAGGTTCTTTATAGTAACGATGCCTTTGTTGAACCACTCTCGAATGAAAATAGGCAACTACAGTATAAATAGTAGGCTACTCAAAATTTGAAAATGACTAAAAGAGAATAAGGAAGAAAGAAGAAGAAAGGAGTTTTGCCTTATTTTATGACCACTTTCCTCCCCTGTGGAGCCGGCTCCTTTAAAACTTAATGACAGCCTTGGTGTCATAGTCATTAAAAAAGAGTTGTTCTTTAACAATAAGTTTTTCAAAGCCCCTTTTAATTTGCTTCCCAAAACAACAAATCGTAAGAGTTAATACCTGCACAAAATTATTGTAATTATTCTTTCATTTGTTTGGTAAAACCATAGCTCACACATAATGTTTTTTCTACCTTTTGAAACTGTGTATAATATTCACAGGTATCCTCACAATAACCTTAACCTCAATTGTCTCATACTTCAGAAACCAGATATAGTTGCCAGCAAGAGGAGCTACTTGGCTTTTCTGATTTAGATTACTAGACTGGAATGGAATGTTACCTATATCTTTGAGTCTATAGTATTTTCATATTATTTGATTGATTTTTACATATCTTTTAGGTTCATGAACCAGAGATCCCAGGAGAACTTGTGCAGTCCAAGAAGGTAGTCACATTCACATGTCTTTTTTTCTTTTCTTTTCTTTTCTTTTCATTTCCTTTTGTTGTTTTTCCATGTTTCTGTTGTTACATGCTGCCCATTTTAGCAATAAAAAGGTGAATTAATTTTATGGCTGGCAACTACAGTATAATTTTCCAGGGTTCAAATAAGGGTTCAAATAAGATGTTATGTTTTTCACAGAGAGATGAATACCATGCCTTTACTGCCTTGTGGTATGCAGGAGACAGTGTCATGTATGCTGGTACTAGCTCAGGTAAATTTATTGAGTCTTTAAGCTGGTGTCGAAGTGCTCTATGACCACATTATGTCTCAACACAAGATACAGGTACATCCCTGTCCACATAGTCTATCTCATCGAAATGTTTCAATGAATTGATACTGGTGAACTCTTTTGCTAATGTAACAGGTGAATGGATGTGTGTTACTAATAAAACTTCCTTAGTCTAATAAAAATAAACTTTTATGCATATCTCATGCATAATCTGTGAATCAGTCAACAAATTTTCTTTTCATTGACTTCATTTTAAAATGCCAAAAAACCCAACTAAATTCTACCTCAATGTTCATTTTACTATTGGGTTCTGAATTCCCCTTTGCTAATGAATGCCTAGGATGTTTACAGAAACCCCTGTAAGGTGGACACCTCTAAGGTGTCTGGTTCTGGGCAAATTTCACTTGTTCGTCTGTAACTAAACTATTTATAAGGTTGACACCACTCTAAGATGGACATCAAATATTGGATGGTTCTGGCCGAATTTCACTTGTTCCTCTGTAACTAAACTCTCTATATAATGCAGACACCTCTCTAAGGCAGAAAGCTAGAGCTGGTCCCAAAGATGTCCAGCTTAGACAGGGTTCACTGTATTTTGTTTTGGCAGTTGTTCATGAGGGCATTGATTTGACTGAGAGGGGCATTTGCCACAAGAGACAGCACCTATACAAATAAACGTGGTGTGGAAACATGGGATAACAAGAATGTTTTTATATGAGAAGTGTGTGTTCATTTTTTTCTTAATAAAGGGATGCTGTCAGCTTGGGACACAAGGCAAAATAAGTGTTTCATACATTGGGAAGGAGATTCAACAGAAATTGGTAAGATCTGAAAAAAAACTGGATGTCGCATCTGGCATCCAGCCTCAAATAGAAACCCCCTTAGTCCTTGAATTTGGTTTGGCTTGGATTGCAACATAATTATGTGAACAGTATAATATTTTATTGCATATAATTGCTGCGAAGCCGCGTACGTGACCAGCCTGGGTTGTCTGTGCACGAAGCCAGTCCCGTTTGAGTGTATATCACCATTTTTGCCTCAATTTCGTGGCCTCAAATCGAGTTCCTTCATTTTTTCTATTCCACGCGTAGTCAATCGATTCAGAAAGAAAACACTGTTTTATCGTTGAAATCAAAACTAAAATTAATACCATAAAGAACACTCAACCGTCGATAAAGTGGGATGTGGAAAACTTATAGGAGAGAAAATAAATAAAATAAATCCAGTTTCGTGTAGAAAGCCACGTTTTTGCGAGCGCAAAGAGTTTGAAGGCGAGTGAAGATCAATTCCTGTGAATTGAGGCAATACATTTCTCAGAATATTTGAAGCAATTCCTGGTACTCTACGGTAAAATAAATTCAATGTTTTATTGTAGATTGACTTTGTTGTATTTATTAAATTAGTAGATAGTAAAGTACCCTCACAGTACCGCAAAAAATAAGGAGCAACTCACCCCCACGGAAGCTTCCTGGAATAGTGCCGCACCCCTCAAGCATGGTCCTTACCCACGAACCTCTTTGCAGTCGGTCCGTGGGTAAGGACCATACTTGAGGGGTGCGGCGCTATTCCAGGAAGCTTCCGTGGGGGTGAGTTGCTCCTTATTTTTTGGCGGTACTGTGGAGGGTGCTTTACTATCTACTCCCGATTCGAATGACCTAAAAGCCTTGTTTTACCCTGCGTAGCAGTCACATGGAAATAATGGGCGCAAGAGACACGCCAGGAGGAAAGGAGCACCTGCCTCACAGAGTGCGAAAAATTCCTATTGGTTGAGAGGCTCCTGAGGGAATAAGGGGTCGCATTGGGCGAGAAAACTGTCACTCAAAGGAAACACGAGATCGTTTTTCTCAGAATCCTAGACATTCTGGCGAATGCTTGTGTAAACAACTTGTCAATGAATTCGTCATTCAATGCCTAAAGTTTAGAATAACATGTCTTGGATGAGTTGAATCGTCTTTTAATAAGCTTCCTGGTGGTTTGCCTGGGAGGCAGCGGATTTTTGTTTTCTCTTCACAAGGAACTGTACCCTTGAGTGGCGAAGCCATAAGCGATCGAGCGACTCAAAATTGGCTGCTTCTAATCGGTTGTCTATCTTGTCACTCGGTTAAAAATAATTTTGTCAATTTGTTTTGGAATTACTGTTTTCTTTACTGTCTTCTAAATTCGACGGTGGGTTCGCGATCAGCGTTAACATGTTCTGGGGTGCCAGAAAAGCTGGAATTATCTCCCTGACAGCTGTATGACGAAGGCGTTCGTGATTTGAAACGTTCATGAATGATTTTTTGTTGCCAGTGGCTTTAGAATTGTTTTCGCCGATGGTTTCAGTTGTTTCACAGCTCCTGAAGGATATTTTTTCTTTTAAACTACGAGTTATGTGACCCAGACCACTGAAATTGTGTGTAAACAAACACGGCGAAGCGACGAGCAGGACTCTTGCAATAAATTCCCAGAGTTAAGACGGCTCCTATTTTTCTTTTACATGTCTCGCCAACATCGTTTTCGCTAGAATCTTCTGAAAGTGCAGAGGAAACAGAACTAAACATGTCACATAATTTAATCAGCTTTCTTCCGCGTGGAAAGCACACAACTTCGGAAACTCATTCTCAGCAGAAAACCTGATCTGATGAGCTATTTGAGCTATTTTTGGCCACAGTCATTTTCCCTCGCATACAGCTTGAAGAGATTCATGTAAGACATAAATACAGACCTCTTTGTAACGCAAGGCTCATAAACTATTCGTAAATTTGTTTTGTACGGACAAAAGAAAATATCAGGATTTTCATTGTCTCGTTTTTCCCGCGATTCGATTTGGATCGCCGCTCTCGAGCGACATCAAAATTTTTGACAGATCACGCAACATAATTGGATAGTGGGCAGGAAACCATTTCGTGGACCTCTCGGGCAGGCACTACTTTCCTCCTTGCGTGTCTCCCTCACGCGATTTTCATGCGCCTGCTAGCATTGTTTTAAATGGTTAATCCAACCACTTGGAGTCTTCCTGAGAGAACTGGGTCGGGGGATCACCAATTGAAAAAATCTATACACCCTTGTATATACATGACGATGGCACACCTCACCTTTATAAAACAGAATCGCTGCTTTAGGAATTGGTTAAACAGTTATAAGATGGACATTCCGGCCGGATTTCACGAGAAGGATCCGCTTGTGTTTCACCACATAATCGAGGATGAGCTTCTTAGGGTTATTAGAGACAAATCTAATAATCTAGGTCCGTTAAAGTTTAGTTATACAATATTAGTTTACGGGGGTGCAATTTTTCCCAGGGCACGCCCGATTTTCAGCACACCTTTTTTTGCCGTATTGGCGTAATTTTTCCCAGGGCAGGCCCGATTTTCGGCACACCTTTTTGGAGTCCCCAAAAAAGCCGATTTCTTTTTTTTGTTCCATATATTTTTTCTTGGCTTTTTCCACTGGCACTCTAGCAAGAATGGGCGGGCCCTGGCTTTCTTCCGCTAGCTTTTGCAAAATGGCTGGCTGGCCGGCTGGTTTGCTGGTGCTGGCTGGCTGGCTTGCTGGCTCCCTGGCTGGCTGGCTCCCTGGCTCTCTGGCTGGCTGGCTCTCTGGTTCTCTGGCTGGCTGGTTGGCAGGCTCGCTGGTTCGCTGGCAGGCTTGCTGGCTGGCTGGTTCTCTGGCTCTAGCCCCAATAGAGCACAATTTTTCCCAGCGCAAACCTTTTTTTTACCCAAATGTATGCCCAAAGTGGAGGCATGCCCAATAGAAAAAAATAAAAAACAGATATATATCCTGTGGGAAAAAAATGGCAAACCACGAAGTTCTTCTCGAAAGCCGGTCAAAAATGGGAATACATGGAGAAAAGGCTCACGCAAAACATATCCTGCAAGAAAATGGTTGGGAAAGCAACCTTGTGGCTGACATTTCGAAAGTGGATTACCTGGAAGGCAACCAGGAAAGGACCCATCTACAGCCTCTAGAAGGGTTCCCAGTCTTTTGCGACGATATCTACACCTTTGGCCATCTCCGAAAGGCAGAGGCAGAGACAGTGTCGGTGCGTGGGCGCTTGTCCTGTACAAGTGGAGAAAATGGCTCCGCAAAGCAAATTGTGTCGCGCATTTCCAACGCTGTCCGCGCGGTACTCAGAGACAAAGACAGCTACAAGAACACAACGATCGTGCACACAGTTTCTGCAAAAAAAAAAACACAAAGGCACGAGAATCTTGACACAATCGCAAAGTTAGAGGAAGAAACAAACCGCAGAGCAAGTGGAAAGTGACAAAATCTGTTCCCGGGAGAGGGGGTATATGCCTATTTTGTGGCCAAGGTCGACGTTTCGGAGGTGGAAATGGGCAGCCTTCAGGAGGCTCTCCCCACTCTACAGCGACTGTTGGAGTCCAGGGGAGATAGTCTATACCAAATTGACTACATGCAGGACTTTTCTGGCACGCTAGACAGGAAGGCGCTTGTCGAGCATCTGCTAGAACGCGGTTTCTTTGTGCAAAACGACTGGCGCTTCCCAGAGGAAACACGACGCTGTATTGTAGACAACACAGCAAGCGTGGGGAGCTTGTGTACACGTGGATGCAGACAACGGAGGCTGGCTACTTGACAAGAACCAAGGTGTACAACAAAGTTGTTTCCTAGTTCGAGGTCAGGGAAAGCTTTGGGGGGCACTTGGCTGACTATGTCCATTCTTCGAACAGCCACCTACGCAGAACGCTTGCACATCCAGAAGGGCAAGAAAGGGGCTGCACGTGTGTGGAGGTGTCCCTATATGCGTGTCAGGGTCGGGGACTTGCCACCGAAACAGCAAACGAGCTGGTTTCGAATGCACTCCAAGAGATGTCCCCCGAAGGTGGAACAGGTCTGTTTGTGGTGCAGCCCCCAAAAAGGCAGTGGGAGAACCTAGCAAAGGTCCTGGACCGATGTTTTCTTCTTGCAGACCGGCCACAAGGAGAGATCTACATGGCGTGGGGCGTGCACACAAAAACAAGCAGTGCAGGGGGTTCTCGCCAAACCAACAAGGGAGAGGGTGCAAAACAATGCAGCCTGGAAAAGAGCAGTGGATTGGATGGCAGGAGACTTTGGCTTCCGTCGCTGCCCAATATTCTTGGTAGAGATCTTGAAAGTGCAAGGAGACGTTTTCTCCAAACTCAAATGCTACACCAAAGACACCCCAACAATCCTGGCATCCAGCTAAAGGCCGTGCCAGCTGCACCTCGACGCCCCAGACCCATCGCCATTTCTTCCGCCCACAGAGCACGTTGAGTGGGCCTGGCGAAAACAAAAAATGCACGCCATAGGAGTCGAAAAGCCCTTGTGCGAGCTGGTGGAACTGCCAGAGATAGCCGCGCGGCACAAGCTTTCCACGCTATCAACAAGGCACCGAGCGTACCAACTCGAAGAACTTCTGGAGGCAGATCAAAGGGTCTCTTTTTTATTTTTTCTATTGGGCACGCCTCCACTTTGGGCACACATTTGGGCAAAAAAAGGGTTTGCTCTGGGAAAAATTGCACTCTAGTAGGGCTAGAGCCAGCGAACCAGCGAGCCAGCAAGCCAGCCAGAAAACCAGAGAGCCAGCGAGCCAGCCAGCCAGGGAGCCTGCCAGCCAGGGAGCCTGCCAGCCAGCGCCAGCGAGCCAGCCTGCCAGCCTGCCAGCCATCCAGCAACAACGTGCCAGCGAGCCAGCCATCCATTTTGCAAAAGCTAGCGGGAGAAAGCCAGGGCCCGCCCATTCTTGCTAGAGTGCCAGTGGAAAAAGCCAAGAAAAATATATGGAACAAAAAAAAGAAATCCGCTATTTTGGGGACTCCAAAAAGGTGTGCCGAAAATCGGGCGTGCCCTGGGAAAAATTACGCCAATACGGCAAAAAAAGATGTGCTGAAAATCGGGTGTGCCCTGGGAAAAATAACACTGTATAGCTAAACTTCAACGGACCTAGATTATTAGATTCGTCTCTAATAACTCTTAGAAGCTCATGTGGTGAAACACAAGCAGATCCTTCTCGTGAAATCCGGCCGGAATGTCCATCTTATAACTGTTTAACCAATTCCGAAAGCAGCGATTCTGTTTTATAAAGGTGAGGTGCGCCATCGTCATGTATATACAAGGGTGTATAGATTTATTCAATTGGTGATCCCCTGACCCAGTTCTCTCAGGAAGACTCTGAGTGGTTGGATTAACCGTTTAAATCAATGCTTTTAGGTTATTCAAATCGGGAGTAGATAGTAAAGTACCCTCCACAGTACCGCAAAGAATAAGGAGCAATTCACCCCCACGGAAGCTTCCTGGAATAGCACCGCACCCCTCAAGCATGGTCCTTACCCACGGACGGACTGCAAGGAGGTTCGTGGGTAAGGACCATGCTTGAGGGGTGCGGCGCTATTCCAGGAAGCTTCCGTGGGGGTGAGTTGCTCCTTATTTTCCTTATTTTTTGCGGTATTGTGAGGGTACTTTACTATCCTCTAAATTTATAGAATGCTTTTTTTGCTCTGTCAAACTTTTCCAATTCTTGCTCATAAACATTCATATCGCCCGCAAGTCGCCATAAACGTTGCATTTATGAGCTCCACAGTTACCGATAATAGACCAGCCTGTGTACATGTATTAAGGTGACCTCTCACACGAAAATGATACTAACTGCTATCCATTCGAACTGTTCAAGCCGTTCGCTTGCCGTTTACCAGCCGTAACTTGGCAAGCGAAACTAGGATAACAGAGAATCTTTGGAAGTGCTGTACAGTGTGTGGACCCTGGACCGGCACTTGCACGAACGTGATATAATTTTTCTTCTGTAAATAAAATACAACAAAAAAAAAAACATTTTAAATGGCTCGGACACCCCATTTTTCATCTGTTTAGTAGCCGTGCGTTTTGCCGTTCGAATGGCATATATATTAGCCAAGTTAATCCAATGGCAAAATAGACCAAGTAGCTCATCTGTTCACTATCTAAAGTACATGGAATTAAGGTTACAGTGTACCTTCGGGGGTGTCTCCAGTATAACAGCTCTAGCGTCTTAAGATTACATTTAATATACCTAAACCCAGATATCAAATTAAAGCTTATAGAGCTGGCTATCTAAATATGGAAACCATTTGCTAATAAAATGAATTGTCGAATTTTTTACGACGTCTAAATTCGAACGTCCGAATCAGCTTTAAAACGCTATAACTCAAAGCGATTATTATATTTTGCTAATTTGATTTGTTCTCGGGTTTCCGGACACGAAGCGCTAAAAAAACGTGTCGGCGATTTCCCATATTCAATTGCAGTGGAAAGTTACAGAATATTTTCGAAAAGGGTAGAAAAAAAATTGGAATGATCGCACGGAAATGGCTCTTGACGAAAAAGTTTTCGGAATTAAAAAATTCGCCGACACATTTTTGTTGATTATATGTTAGCCTAGCTTCTGTCCAAATTTGAGGAAAATCGAACAAATTCCCTTTGAGTTGTAGCTCTTTAAAGTGTCCCCAACAAGCGAAAAATTAACTTTGAGAAAACGGTGCTTAAAAAAACATATCGCTTAATAAACAAACTCCGCCCACAAAAGTTATATCGTCATTTCTCCGTCAATTTTCACTATTTTTCGATAATTTTTTATTCTGGATGAAAGTTCATCCTGTAAACTTTATTTTAACGCCAAAAAAAAATTTTCAATAAATTTTCGATCTGAAGGTACACTGTAACCTTAAGGAGACAGCCCAAAACAACTCTTCTTCTGCATAAGCTTTACTTGCAGCACTTCACTTTCCAATGGAAACTACTAGTTAAACGGGTTGTTGTTGTTGTAATTTACAGACATGATAATGGGTCATGGAGGTGCTCTTGTGGTTGGTAGCAGTTCAGGAAATCTCCGTCTGTGGTCTGTGGTGGGAGTAAGTGAAATGAGACTTCCTGGAGAAAGTACCAGGTAATTTTGAAACAGTTCCCTTTTGTAATGAGAGTAGTAATAAAGTGTGGATGTGAACCTATTTTCATATCAGCTTGGAATTTAAGTCAACTTTTGGTACCTAAAATAAACAAAACAAGAGGCTCCACTTAGCCTATACTCATGCACATACGTAACAATTTTTGATGGTAAGTTATTAGTAAAAATACAACAGAAATTCCTGAGGACGCCCTTCTAGCACAAAGACTGTACCAGGTAAATGTAATATTAATCGTCATTTTTCACCATGAGCTTACAACTTCTACAAAACATTCTAAAAATCTAAATGATTGGTCTTGTGTTCTATGCTATAAATAGAAACAATGTTTACATTCACAGGAAGACTTCCACAGCAGTTTGCCCAATATATTGCAAAACGAATGTTATGTGCATGCGTAACAAACATTCATCTGATATTTTAAAAAGAAGCTGTACATTGAAAACAAACAAGATAAGCTGTCTGGCATGGAGAAGAGTTACTCCTTTCATTCAGCCATCGTTCCTGCAAACCAAGTTACTATGATTGAATGTTTTATAAATGACTGGCTATACCACAAGGAAGCCAAGTAACCGGACGTTATACAACAATCTTGACACAAAGAAAAACGGACGGCAAACCTTACCTCATGCTGCTACGCACATAAGTAATAATGTCAATAATATTACAGCTTGTCTATACAAAAGAGGTGGATGGTTCATTTGGTTAACACATCAAACTATTCAGCTAAAGTTTGGTTTTCAAGGGTAGGTGACATGGTTTTAGCCAGAAGGGCATCTGGGCATCCTATAGTTTCCCACTTTTTAAAAGAAATTTGTCAAAAGTTTGCTTAAGAGACATGTTTTCAGGACACCCAGTTGTCAATTTCTGGCTAAAAAACTTGCTGGCAACATGGCCTCTTCCAAATAATGGTACAAATAGTACCAGTGACTTGTAATGCAGCAATTAAAGGGCCATTATCATATTAATGTCATCTCTTAGGTTGTCCAGTAATGGCCTTGTAATGTAGCAATTAAATGACAGTTATCATATTAATGTCATCTGTTAGGTTGTCCAGTAATGGCCTTGTAATGTAGCAATTAAAGGGACATTATCATATTAATGTCATCTCTTAGGTTGTCCAGTAATGGCCTTGTAATGTAGCAATTAAAGGTCCATTATCATATTAATGCTGTCTCTTAGGTTGTCCAGTAATGGCCTTGTAATGGAAGATGAAATGACTCTGGATGGAGCTGTTGTTTCAGCTTCATTTGATGAAGCACTGGAAACTGTGAGTGATAGTTAACATTGCAGTGTTTCCAAATCAATCTTTATTTTCAATAATTAAAAAATAGGGATACCATGACAACTTGATATTTTTCTAGGGTATCATTGGGACTTCATCAGGAACATTGTGGTATGTCAACTGGAATGAAAGAACCAGCATAAGGCTTGTCAGTGGACATGCTCAGCAGGTGAGGCTTAGAGCAGTTGTCAATTGGGGGTCAAAAGTAATTTTGCAATTGCTTTGGTTTTGCATTGCTGTGCTTTGCTAAAAAAAATCTTTCACTTTCTCAACCAATCAGAAGTAAAACCAAAATCAATTGTGACTTACTCACACATGTTTTCCTACACTGTACACTTGGCACTGGCTACTTCCATTTGCTTCCAGTTATAATAAATTATTGGTTCATTGGATTGTCTATGTCTGTTTTTTTTTTTTGGGCGAGAGTGAACACTTTGATTTTGGTTTTAGGACACTCAATTAAATACTGCTCTAAAATAGTGATGTTAAAGTAATAAAAACATATACCATAAAAATCCAAGACTAACCAACTGCCTTGCTATGTGGATGGTGGGTGCCTGGGACATCCACCAGAGGCTTCCACTGTGGCCAGCCAGTTCCTAGGTAGGCTACTGCCTTGAGGGCTAAAGCACCAAACTACAATGTATCAGTGACATGTGATCTGAGCCTAAACTAGTGAACTGGACCGCTGACCACTCAGACGAACAGCTGCTGACCAAAAGGGGACTGCAAGCCTGTTGTTGTTAACTTGGTTAAATATTCATTTAACTGCATTTATGTACCCCTCGTCACACTTTTTACTTGTGGCAGAGCACATGAGTTGTAAATCCGGCTCTGAGATTTCTTCTTTTTTTCATGTCACATTAGCGCATGCAAATTTATGCACGCTTAAGTTTATGTTGACGACTATATGGCTTTCAGCCATGAAATATATATTGCAAAATCTCTCCGTGCGTTGATTTGAGAAGCAAAATAAAGAACTACAGCATACAATTGCACCTTTTCAAGACAATGCAAGGCGTTCATGGATGGATAGGTTCAAGTTCATTTTATTCACACTTATTCAATTACAATATACCAACATTAAGGAAATAAAAACAAGTAAGAACAGAGCTAACTATACATTGAATTAAACATAACAAAAGAAGAGTGTGTAGTAGCCAAGGGAGCCAAGCTTTCGAGTTGGCTACTACCACAGAGCAGTTGCAAGTGGGTGGAGATTATACAGTACTTTTAGTAACTAGTTGTTATAATAACTATTTAAATTGAATAATCAAATAAATAGAACTAAATAATGAATTAGAGTTCTTTGACATGCCTGACTGTTAAATAGAAAGAGTTCGTATTCTTTTTTAAAACTATTAAAAGGGAGACACTTAATTTTCATCGGTATTGCTTCCCAGATCTGTGATGCCACTACGCTAAACCTTGCTAGGCCATAATTAGTTCTGGAAAACGGTCTATACAGGTTTAGGTTAGTGGCATATTAGTGGCATTTGTGTTCACCGCTTATTCCTGTGGGATGTTTGCTCTGGCAAGTTTTGTGTTTTGCATAACTTGCTATTTGCTTAGCAATCGAGCGTAAGTGTCAGCTACTGAATGTAGTGAATGTAGTGTAGTCTTACTTCAAACCCATGTATATGTGAAAGCGTAATGAATGGGTTATCGGTAACGGTGGCAAAAGAAAATTCACTTACTCACTCACTCACTTGCTCCTTCCATCAGCTGTAAACTTAGTGAGTAAATTCTTTGTTACAAATACGTTTCGTAACAAGAACAAAAGGCAGTCGAGGACTGCATGGGCTTCTGCCGTAATATATATTTGGACTGTAGAGGAAATGGGTCAAAGCAAATTACCGAACAAATTACCGACCAATGGCAACAAATGTGGAAGGTTTCAGGAGGCTGCAACTTATATAGATAATTATTCATTACTATAGCTTCCATTCAACTATGTATTTTGACCATTGTATCCCGAAGGATAGGTTTTGAGTGCCAAAGCACTAGTTTTGTATCCCGAATAGAGTGCCGAAGCACTAATTGAATATCGCCAAAGATTCGTGTAGAGAAACAAAGCCCACTTGGAGTCTTCTTAAGCCAAAGGGAATTTGATGATGCAACATGAACTACAAATGATGGCCGAAACAAACAATTCATGTCAGTGGGTTTTCTGTAATGAAAGCTGGACAAATTGCTATCAAAATACCTTGGAAAACTTCCAAACGCAAAAGCTTGGTAGATTTTATAAAGAATATTGTTGGTTACAGAAGCAAAATAGTGCAAAAACATCGTACTAACTTACCTATCAAATCCCATTGCGAGAAACCAAAGCACATGGGCAATGCTGTCATAACGTTCACTGCCGATATATGATCGGCAAATACTCGAGAAGTCAATAAAAATTATCGAGAGTCTTGATCAGACCATTGGAGACTGTCAAATCGATGTGTTTTCAGACGCCAAAGCGAGGTTTACAGAAGTGACTGGTACTGGAAAGGATAATAAGAGAAGTACTGGACACGATAGGACTTACATTACATTACATTACATTACAAACACCATGACATAGGGCTTCCAGCTTCCTGAAGAAGCAGAAGCCCAAAAATTTGATGTAAACGAATATAGACAGCAATAAGCTTACAGATGTTTCGTATTTGGAGTTTTTAGTGCAACATTAAAATCGATCTAAAAGGATTTTGCAATCAAAACACGCATTTTGATGCGTATCTACCTTAAAATAATAGAATTTTATCTCTATTGAGCATGTGTTCCTCGATAGCGTAGTGGATTGTGGTTGTGGCTTAGCACTGGAAGGCCTGAGTTCGAGTCTCGCTCCAGTCCTTCCTTTTTTCCTTTTTTATCTCCTGTAAGTTAATGTTTAACTTACAGGAGTTTATGTGGGCTAACATGCATTCTTTATGCATTTTTGTTAGCAAAAAATGCGTTAGATACTATTAATAGACTTTTTAGTGAATTTGTGGGGACATTCCTAGTGCATATTTGTTAGCAGATTTGTGTTAGATATGATCAATAAGAAAACAAGAGTCGAGTTGCATATTTTTTTAATACAGTGGTTTATTGACTTGACCTTCACAGTGAAGAAATATGCGTGTTAAAATTTCATATAAAATCTGCCACGCTGTTTGCCTATTTCGAAAAATGCCTCGGAATATATTTTTTCAGTTAGGTAACATTCCTACTGTTTGATATCTCTATTTCATAGCGATGATTTTTAAGGCGTGCGATTATGAATTCTATGTTGTTTTGGGAACATGTTGCAGCATATATTTCATTGTATCGAGCGTCAAAAAGTGTAACGTAATGCAATCTTCTCACCTAATGTAGACTGTGGTCAGATATTTGGCACGCTAGAAGCGCGCTTGGCTAATATCCTTTACGATGCATTTTAATGTTTGCCCAGTCTGGTTTGTCAAACTTTTTGCTTCAAGACATTTGGTATTATCATGTTATAGCACTGCGTTTTAAGAAAGGGAAAAGAGAGTTTGAGGTAAGCTGACATTGCTCACTGAGAATGGTTGTATGCTGTACGTTTACAATGAAGTTTTGTTGAAGTAATGTGTTTGTTAATTTCCATGTTATATCGCCAAATGTCACCAAATATACAACTAAATTGGATTAAAAGATTCTCAAGGAGAAAAACAGAAGCAGTAGTTTGGAGGAAATGTGCGGGATTAGAAGAATGGAAGTTGATTACGGTTAAGCAATTTTGATTACATGACATGCGGTCAAGAAATATTCAAAGTTTCGATTCTGGTGGAATCTTGTCGTTATTTTGTCTTTTTAATTCATATTTTTCTGCGTTTATCACTTTTGGCTATTTTTTTCTTCCTATTTTCGGATGATAAAGCAAGCTAAAGCAAGCTCCTGGCCATAATCATGAAAACACAATATAATCTGTCGGGACAGTGTCCCTTTAGTTAAAAATGTCCTCGGTTAATTTACCCCGCATTTGCAAGTTATAGAAGCTGACTAAATTAAACAACAATAGGTTTTAACGAACTAGTGCTTTAAATTTCCTTGTAGGTTGACAAACAAATATAGAACTTTTCAATAAGTGTGCTTGTAAAAGCGATCAGAAACAATTTCACGAACGCTTTTGTAAGATGTGAATAAAAGAATTTTATTTTATCAAGGGGACTGTTTTAAGCGACATTATTTTATTTTTAGTGGGTCATCGTACAGTGCACGGTGCCAGGATTAAATGTATTTTGCCGGTTGGCCTTTGATTTTTGTTCAATTTTTGTTGATTTTTAAGGCTCAAACCTACGCTTGTCAAATGAGGGTCTAAAATAGGGTTTCCCAATCCCGCTTCCCGCCACAATTTTTTCTTTCATCCCGCCATCCCGCTTGCTTCGAACATGTCATCCCGATCCCGCTTCCAAATTTTTTTTTTTTTGCATGCAGTTTTTTCCGGACGAGACGCTATTTCCGCGGCCTAATGCACTACAACCTCGGTGTTTGTTTACAGTAAACAGCAGCAGTCATTTTAGTTTGGTAAATTTATCCGCTTTTGAGTAAGTGTCGAGGAGCCAAATAAAAGTTTCCTTTATCGGAGAACAGCACGTGGACCATGACGTTTTTATTGAGCAGTCCATTTACAGAGGGCAGGATTTTCACCAATCTGAAATGCTATAACAATAATATGATTTAAATATAAATATCTGCAGTTAAGGGGATCAGGCTGTTCTCTGTATGCATGTATGAAAATACCAACTCATTTGAGATAACAACACTAATTTCGGCATTTATTTACTTCAGTTTTAGCTTATATTTTATGTTTTTCCTTCAAATTTTCTTTCATCCCGCATCCCGGCAGCGAAAAAAGGCTTATCCCGCATCCCGCCAACCCTATGTTAGGCCCTCGTCAAATAGGCTCAAAATGTCAAACGATACAACAACACTGGCAACAACTTTATTTCAGTATTCCCATTTCTAAATACATGGTATTACCGAACCAATTACAATAAGTAGGGAAATTAAAATTACTTAAACTACAATAAAGAAATCTAGAATAAAAATTAATTCATTAATTAAATTAAATTCATTTATTAATTGTAAAACAATCACAAGTACTATTGACTATTTTTTGTTCTTGTTTTCATCGCTTGAGTGACAAAAGCAGCAGTTAGCCTGCTAATATGTTGATCAGTATCAAAAAAAAAATAAACCTCATGATAATCCAAATCTATTTTGTTTAATAATTTTGTCAAAAAAGGTATTTCGTAGCTCATCATATAACATACGGTGCATACAGTGAAATAAAAAAACTGCTTTTCATCTTTAACTGAATTAAGTGTACAGTGGGAGTTTTAGGGATTGTAATTCGACCATTTTCAATTCTTAAGGTGTGATTTCCTATCCTGAATTTAGAAGTAATTTTTCTATGTTCAGGATATGGTTAATTAAATCGGAGTATTTCGTTTCACTTTTAAAGATCGAATAAAATTTAAGTTTTTTATTTGCATTACTGTAGATTGAGTTGGTGATTTTTTAGACGTGTAAAAATATTCTGTTTTGCCTTTGACAAGAAAAAAGATGGGATGCTTAAGTTTATCGCAGTCTTCTCAATATTGAAGTTTGTACAGAAAGAATCAATCTTACTAAACAAACCTGGTTTTTTTTAGCCATATCATTAGAAATGATTAAGCAGAGTTTTGCGATACTGTCATCAGGTTGATTTTCCAGGTCAAACAAACCAATGTCAAACAGTTAGGTTTCAGTGAGGTTCGGGGTTTTAGTTCATTTTTGTTTTTACTTTTTTAGGCCTCATTTTGTTTCATTTTGGTCAGAAAGATTCGTGCCCAATTTAGTCTCTGCTTAAAGAGATAATTGTGGTACGGATAGTCCTTAGATTTTTCCTATCGATGGTTTTAATATATCTGGTATTCGAATCTATAGCTGTGAAATGGCTTATTTACGCGTCATAAGCTCTTAAAAACAGGCAGGCCAAACACGATTCCCACTAGTCGCAAGAAGTATTTAAAAGCCTTTAAAATAGCTTTCCCAAGTAGGTTTACGAGGTATTTGTCCCTTGCTATAGATCACTGTTAGGATGCTACAAATCGCAGTTATCTATCCACTTTGCTCGATAATATTGACCCATTGATCTTTGGATAATTTCTCTAATGACAGGATCGATCCCGGAGGATTTCATGCCATAGCCATAACTATAATTATTTTATTTCTTTATGTATTCTCTACACTGTCCTGGCATATATTAGGGTTTCTTTGGCTCAGACTCGTGTTGCAAAATAAATGGCAATCGGCTGAAGATTATGCTACCGCTGTGGAAATATTAGGATCAGTAAATAGGCCGTGATAAGTGTCCACAGCCTGCGGCGTGCAAGACTTGTCAGAAAGTGTTTCTTGATCATGTATAAGTGTCTATTAAAGATCCAAGAATGAAAATGCAATCATTTTCAGGAGTAATAAGCTCCTGTCATGTTCCAATATTGGAATCACGACTTCTTGCAGGTAGTTTTAGCTCTTTAGTTTATTCTTTTGTTGAGTAGTGACCTGGAGCTAGACAGAACTTCCGTTGTCTTATCATGGCATTGCGATCACTGCATCCAATAGTATATCCTCTGTACGCGAAGAACAGCTTCACTTGTAGAGTTGTACCAATGTATCTTGAATTCATTGAGACATACACGAGACTACACTACGTATCTTTTGTACAACAAGCGTGTAATTCTCGTGAAGTAATGTCGTGCTCCATGCGTTCCATAATAATGGAGTAATTCCATAGTAATGGAGTAAATGGAGTAATGGAATAAATAAAAAAAAAGTCCACCCGGTTATAGGCCCATCGGTAACAAAACATTACTCCGGTTATACCCATTAATTCCTTATTCCTTTCTTAATTCCTTAACAGAAATTCTTTACAAAAGTTTACGCCAAAATGAAATTAACTCAAAGAACGCTTCTTTATATATGGCAATATTTTTGCTTGCCAGCCAAAAAACCCTTACGAAGTTACATAAGCCCAGGGCTTATAAGCAGCATTTTACGGTATAGTCTCTGTAAAAAATAATCACAAAGAAGTATAAAGGCCAAACACGACTCCCACTAGTCGCAAAATGTATTAAGTAGCCTTTAGAATAGCTTTCCCGAGTATACCTGCAAGATATTTGTCCCGTTAGATTACATTAGGCAGATATGAGGGTTTCTTTGGCTCAGAGTCGTGAATAAGTTTATGTTATCGCTATGAAAATGTTAAGGTTACAGTGTACCTTCAGATCGAAAATTTATTGAAAAATTTTTTTTGGCGTTAAAATAAAGTTTACAGGATGAACTTTCATCCAAAAAAAAATTATTGAAAAATAGTGAAAATTGACGGAGAAATGACGGTATGACTTTTGTGGGCGGAGTTTGTTTATTAAGCGATATGTTTTTTTAAGCGCCGTTTTCTCAAAGTTAATTTTTCGCTTGTTGGGGACACTTTAAAGAGCTACAACTCAAAGGGAATTTGTTCGATTTTCCTCAAATTTGGACAGAAGCTAGGCTAACATATAATCAACAAAAACGTGTCGGCGAATTTTTTAATTCCGAAAACTTTTTCGTCAAGAGCCATTTCCGTGCGATCATTCCAATTTTTTTTTCTCCCTTTTTCGAAAATATTCTGTAACTTTTCACTGCAATTGAATATGGGAAATCGCCGACACGTTTTTTTAGCGCTTCGTGTCCGGAAACCCGAGAACAAATCAAATTAGCAAAATATAATAATCGCTTTGAGTTATAGCGTTTTAAAGCTGATTCGGACGTTCGAATTTAGACGTCGTAAAAAATTCGACAATTCATTTTATTACCAAATGGTTTCCATATTTAGATAGCCAGCTCTATAAGCTTTAATTTGATATCTGGGTTTAGGTATATTAAGTGTAATCTTAAGACGCTAGAGCTGTTATACTGGAGACACCCCCGAAGGTACACTGTAACCTTAAGATCAGTAAATTTCTTTGTTCGTGATGCACGTGTTTAAGTCTGCGACGTACAAGGCTTGTGAAAGAGTGTTTCTTCGTCACTCTGAGATGTATAAATGTCTAAGATCCAAGAATGAAAATGTCAAAGACGACCACGACAGCTCTAGCAACTATGTTTAGTTCATTTTTGTTCTTGGTATAACTGTTTGTTAATAGTGACACTGATTCAAACAAAAGTTAAGATGAGGGGATGAATACTGAGTAAGTTTACAAGAACTAGATTTCCACCTGAAACAGATTTTGACGATAAGATTGATGATGATCCCAATAATGAAAACAGAGAACAAAGTTGTAAAGAATTTTACTTGAAAGGAGGAATGAAACTTTTTCGCAGAATAAAAGCTAAATCATTCATTTAGTTATGTTTAATAAAAAGGATGTTGAAGATTAATTGCAGAGAGCTCTTGATGCTTATCCCATGTAGAAATAAGATTTCAGCAAGTAAAACATGTTATATTCGAAAGGAAAGAAAGGAGAACTCTTAAGAAAAAGCCATGGGAGATCCTGAAAATAAGGAACGTGATCAGTTAGATACTGTAGCTCCGTCTGCTCAACATAACGATGAGTAGGGTTATTGACCAGGTGCGAGGGAATATGTGGGGGAATATATCACATATCCCCGAGGGACTGGTCAATAACATGCTTATTTTCCACCTTGTGAGGTTTTCTAAAACAAAGAAACTATCAATTTTTCGGAGAGTAACATTCCGTTCAATTCAAATGCAAAAAAGCATGATTCCGCAAGGCCGCTTTGGAATCACGGCACATTACGAAGCGAGACGGTAAACATGCTTTGCTTTTGTCGAATTTGCATTGAGCACGTTGCTTCGTTATGAGTAGAAGGAGAGAGAGAGAAGAAAATGTATGAACAGTACTCGTGGTCTCGCCATGGCGCAACTGCCGCCTTTATCTTTCGAAGATCAATGGAGTGGTTGCGGTGCGTTTTCCAAGGGAAAACGGCAGAAACATATTCAGGTTCAAGCGTAAAACGAGGCGTCATACATTATTGAAGACCCGAAACCTGAATCGAGGTACGATACCATCGAATAATGTTATTAACATTCCGCTTTTTGGTCGCGACCGGCAAGTTAATTACGTAGGAATATGATTGATGAAGTTGTCTTTTTCTGTAAACAAAAAATATTGACCGATGCTAGCTAGAGCGTTTTCCTTGTTACGCCCTATTTTGTCTTCCCGTTTGTGTTATTCTATTATGAGGGGAATAAGTCGAGGGGACTAAGGCGAGGGGAATATGTCGAGAGGAATATGTTGAGGGGAATATGTTGAGGGGAATATATAATCCTTTGTTTTGCTATTGTTATCAGCTATTGTTTTCAGCCCCGCCTCTCCCCTGTTACCATCAAAGCCGCACCCAGCTTTTCAGACACTGTAATGAACGGGGTTATGTGATATATTCCCCTGAAAAGAACAAAGAAAACCGAGCTAGGTGGAAAATAAGTGAAGAAACACGGCAATACAGTGAACTGTTTGGTTGTTTTAACCCATGTTTAGATAACAATCACCAAGGAAACAATCTTTCAAGTAATGCTGGAATTTTTTCTACAGCAAATGATAATGAAAAGCTGGTAATTAATCGTATGGATGATAACAGTTATAAAGAACTTGCTCATTCTTTGAACAGAGAACAAATGGAGTTTTTTTTACCATGTTACTCTCTGTTAAAAACGACGAGAAGCAATTGACACTTTTTAAGTAGTGGGCGGGTTTAGGGAAGGCAATAGTAACACAATGTTTGTATGAGGCTCTTGATAATAAAACAGGTGAAAACCCAGACGAGTTGAAAGTACTGAAATTTGCTCCAGACACAAGACAAGAGGACTGCATAACCATTACCAATTACATGCAAACAAAATTGTCAAAAGAGAAATTGAACTCAAGAAACCATGCACTCTAACCTAAATGTCCAATTGCAACATCAAAAACAATATTCGGACATAATATGACAGCATTGCATGATGGGAAAAACTTACAGGAGATAGCCCAGAGGGCACTTTGATTTTTCTTTCTTTGGACTGGACATTATGAAAGTGACGTACTGTTTTTTTTTTTCCATTGGTCAAAAATCCTTACGTTTAACTGTTTTTAAAAAATACTGAACTGTGTCAGTGTGAAAACGTAAGCTTACGGCAATATTGCGTTAGGCGTTACGCGTTAGCATTTCTTTTTCACGGGTTGGCTCATAATTTTAAGCTTATGTTTCTCCGTAAAAGCACTCAAAGTGCTCAAAACACTCGGGAATCAATTCTGCAACGAGTTAAAGGCGCCACGAGTTCAAGCTGTGTACAGCCTCTTGTTTACACAGTTAACTTGTCCCTTTTGTCCTGTTTGTAGATTAACGACCTGGTTTTCAGTGGTCCTGATGATCAGTATTTCGCTACATGTAGTGCTGATGGTGTTTTACATCTTTGGAGTAAAGACAGCTTAGAGCATCTACAATTTCAAGTCCTTGAACAGGTAACGCCTTACAGTTTATTGGTAATCAACATTAAACTTTTCCAGCAACTGCTAAGTCATTCTAACTATATAAGTATATTAATGTCGTACATGCAACAAGTGCTGAACTTGTAGTGCAACATTACATGTAATATTGCTAGCATTAAAATAATTGCAGCTTGTGTCAAACCCTGATCTTATTTCATCATTCTGGTTGTTGTATCACAGTACAGTGTTGCATGTCCATGCATTTATGGCCCAAGGTCTCATGTTGGGATATTAAAGCTCCTGTTAAATGATAAATATTTTTATCATCCAGTGTCATTTTGTATAAGTTGGCTGTCTATCCTAATCAAGACTGCCTAATAGGTTAGTCTTAAACAAGATTTGTAAAAATGTTTTTAAATCCTTTAGCTGATGCTTTTAAAGACAACTTTTGGGTTGTTGCAACATAGTATGTCAATTGTAAACTGAAGTTAACCTCCCAGTTTTAATTTTTTTGAATTAACCTCTCAATTTTAATTTTTTTTTTCAGACCTGCAATTGTGTCTCCTTCTGTCTAGTGCCTGCAGCCACTCCCACCAAGTCAATCACAAATGAAGGACAGACAGTAGCCACTGTCCACCCACAGCCTCCACCTGCCGAGACTGCCATTCAACCTTCACACTGCGTAGCTGGCTACAGTGATGGCACTATCAGGTTATTTGATCTGGGAAAAGTGGAAATGATCATGAAAATGCAGCCACACTGTGCTTCCATTACTGCAATATCATTCTCAGCTGATGGTAAGGACAATGCCTTGATCTGAAGGCAAAAACTACAGAACACCAAATTTTGATAAATAAAGAAAGATAATGTTAAGCTCAGTAATGAAATGAAAAAGAAAGTTTTACAATACAAAATGTAAAACGCAGTTAATGGAGCATGATGCCTTGGCCCTGTAGGGCATCTTTTTGTACTGTACTTTGGAATACGGAGGGAGCCAAAAGCGCAAAAAAAACACATTTACATTTCCGTGATACTAACACTTCAAAACCGAACCGTGTCACTCAGATACACTTGTTTCATATTTGAAAATCATTATCTGCACAGAAAATGACAAATTACAAACGGAAAGGAACGAAAAGGCCATTTTGGGCCAAACTGGAAGTAAAGAAATCCACTTCGGTTTGATTATTCCACAGTAATTATGTATGCTATAGGGTTAGTTCAAATGAAGACGACGCATTTCGTGCATAAAATAACTGAAAAAGCTTGTTGGGTTAAAAATAAGCCCTCTAAACTAGAAGCAGTACATTCGATGAAAAAGGGATTGATGACATCATATATTTTAAATGATAAATAGTTCAGACAAAGGCTTATCTATTTCACTCTTGGACAGCCACACTATCATCAGGCATTGCTTACCCTGTCATGGTAAGCAATGCCTGATGATAGTGTGGCTGTAACATGTGCTCGCTGTAACATGTTACTGTTTTACAATATTCACCAAGGGGAACAAACACTCCTTACACATACATTATAGTTGGTTCTTTGGGCTTTATGTCTGTTGCTTAAAATCATATGTTCATATTTGTTACCAGAAACCCATAAGTGGGTTGAAACGTGTAACGCGCATTCACAGCTTCGGAATTTTCATTTTTTGCTTAGCACCATATTTGGAAACCCCTCGGTCCCTCGAGATTGGAAGCAAGTTGTTCTAGCGAATTGATTGGTTAATATTTTTATCTTCATTTTCCAAATATGGCTGTAACAACTTCTTAGCAAATTGAATAATTGGAAGCTTGTTTTGAAGCGTACAAGAGACAGTTGCACGTTTCAACCTACTTATGGGTTTCTGTTGTTACTTAAAGGATGATCTCACTGTTCTTCGTCCTCTTCCCTGTCCTCAGCTCCTAATTCCCACACATAGTTGTGAGGAATCTCACATTTATTGCCACACTAGCATGATTCTGTGCAGGGTAGACCATTTCTTTTGCATGTGCAGTGACCTCATTTGCAGTTTGCAATACATCCACACAGTATAAGCTCCAGTATTGCCTCAGGAGCAGGCCGTAATGACATCCAGTCGATCCCAACATGGCCATCTGCGATGAGCTATCCGTGGCCCTCAGGCGATGGGACTTAGGGATTTGCATCCAGTGCATGCCACCAGACAGCAGCTTGGTACTTTGCTCGCATGGTGTGACTGACCTTGCTTTGCACCATTATTGGTTTTGTCCCAAGTGTCTTATGCAGATATGTTTGGCACATTTTAGAGGGTACTAAAAAGGCGTACATTTTTGCCTGATGCGATAACACAGAGTAGATCCGATCAAAATTAATGTGAAAGTCTATCGGGGCCGGAAGATGGGTTTTCGTTCAATGGAAAGCTTGTAAGACATAGAACACTAGCTGTGAAAATGGACATAGAATTTGTTAAAGCGACATTGACAAATATCAATTGTGGTTCATTATTATTTGGACGAATTGCATACAATTTGTGCCCAATAACATGGAGTAAATGTGATCGTGTGAAGATCTATCACGGCCTGAAGCTGGATTTTCATTCAATACAAAGCAAATAAGCCCACTAGCTACGAAAAATGGACATCGAATTGTTAAAGCGATGTTGACAGATATCACCGTGGTTCATTATTATTTGGACGAATCAACAATTTATTTTTTTAAATTGTCTCTTGGATTATGCTTTGTTACAAATGTGTTTTGCAACAAAAACAACATGAATCCAGCAATAACAATAACTAATTTGTTGTAAACAAATATAAACAACTATAAGCTTAAAGTCGTTTCACATTTGGAGCCTAAAATGCAACATTAAACCAAATGGATCTTTTAATAGCTAGGAGCTAACAGGAAAACGTTTGCTCATTTAGTTCCTAGACATCCCTTATAATAATATAATGTATCATCTTTTTGTAACTTAATTTTGTCCAGCTTTTACTGGCTATCTAAAAAATGTAAATTTCTCAGTTATGGATGTAAATAAAAGTTATTGTTGTTGTTGTTGTTGTTGTTGTTGTATTTCAGGATGGTCAAGTGGATTAAGCCTTTCTTTTTCGTGCTGACACGGACGACGAGGGATTCTAAGGCTGTCAATTTTTAGCGCCGACTAAGGAAAATATTGAGCTGATTTTTGCACTTGTGGCTTGTTGCTTCATTATGCATGACTCCATTGTATTAAATTGCCGTGGAATTGTAACTTTCAGTACATCATGAATTCATGTAACACCTAAAACAAAGCAATGCAGTGTTTATGAATTCATTATGTACTGAAATTTACAAGTTTACGATTTGAGACAACAGAGGAGACGCATAATATTTTCCTGTGTTGAAGCTGAAAATTGACAGCCTTAAAATGTTTCAATGAATTTGAAACTTGGCAGTTGTATTGGATATTAATTTATCTTCACGAGGACTAAGTTTAAACAAAATTCATCATTCCCTTTTAAATTTGTGACCATTTTAACAAGTGTAGGGTCAAGTTTTGTTAAAAACACGAAACTAACACTCCAGACTAGTTCATATTCAAGCCAATGTTTATAAAATTCAAATGGACGATTTCCCAGAGATTTTCACTCAAGGTATTTGGATTGCATAAAATTCATTTCAGACCAAAATAATAATTATTATTTCATCAAGCCTTGTAGACATAATTTTTAGTAACATTTCAAAATTGTTTTGTTTTTGTTGTATTTTAACATCTTAGTTAACACTTCACCCAAAATTTTCTCAAAAACGCTTCCATAGAAATTTGTAAAATTTTGTAGACCTTCAGACATGCAGAGGGCGTTATCCAAAATTATCTCTTGGTGACAAGAAATTCGGTCTTACGTAAAATGGGAGATGACATCATAACATACTTATGGCAACTCCAATTTCCTTAAAAAGTACCCCATCTGAAACTTTAATCTTTCACTGGCACAGCTGTGGCGATTGATTTTTATTTTGGATTGTTTATGGTGGTACAAGTTTCTTAAAGTTAAAAGGTATCGTCACTCAAAAATCCAGTCGAGCCTTAATAAGTGACACGGTAGCAGAGCAGTACAAATTATACTTCCCAAATACAGAAAGTTAAAAGATCATCCTACATGAACACATCAGGTCACAAGGGGAAAGCACGCAATACTGGCAACAAAATCATGCAACTTGTCACGCAATAATGTTGCATTGCAGGTTGCAGCCCTGATGTTGCACATATTACCACCTGCGCACGCAACAAATTTTCATGTTGCAGAAAGTAAATGTTGCTTTTACTTTCTGCAACATAAAAATTTGTTGTGCGAGTAGGTGGTAACACGTGCAACATCAGGGCTGCAACCTGCAACGCAACATTGTTGCATGCCAAGTTGCACGATTTTGTTGCCCATATTACTTCACCTTTAAAAGGTTAAATATTTTTTATTTTTCTGCTACTTTGTAGGAAGAGTGATAATCAGTGGAGCAGAGGATGGTTTGCTGGCAATTAGCAGTCCTTCTACAGGACTGACAGTCAGGCTACTGAATGACCATAAGGGTGCGCCAATCACATGTCTCCATGTCTCTTCTGTCAAGGTGAGACCTATTGTTTTTACCTCAGATTTAATTATACAAGTGGTGAATATCACTTTATCCTGGAAAAATGCTTGGAGCATTTCATAGTCCAAATGGAATGACAAAAAACTGCTGATGCAAGTGTCTTGAGGTTAAGCTTTAAAAAAGTAATGAAGGAATTGAGCTGTTAGTTGCAACATGTACTACTGACAGTTCCAATGCTCAACCAGCCAAGTTGAAAAGATAAGATTCTGCATACATGTGATGTTTTGGTGTTCTCAGAGAACACATCCTTTGAACACAGCAATGCTTACTGGGTCACCGGCACTGTTGAGTACTTCCATATAGCTTACATAATTCATAAATAAATAAATAAATAAATAAATAACAATCAACAAATCAACATTGAAATTTGCCAATCAGAGCCTAGGACATGATATCATTTCTTCAATGGCCTGCTACAATGTTTGGCAGTGGCATAAGATGCTGACAGATTTTAAAACTTCAGAATTTACTTGTAACAAAAAATATGTGAAATTTAGAAGCATTTGTGAGTAATTAGTCATTCGTTGTTTGTTACATTAGGATCAACAGTACTCTTTATCATCTCCACTGCTGTGGCTGGCAGCAAGTGCTGATCGTCGTGTCAGTATCTGGAGTGCTGATTGGTCTAAAGACTTCTGTGAGCTGGTAGACTGGCTGACCTTTCCAGCCCCACCCATTGGACCTGATGGAAAAACTCTTAGAAGAGGGGATCCTGTATGTGAGCATTTTACAGTGTTTTTAATGTGTCAAAAATAATTACCTTGATTATTACCCTTTTGGGTAGAGAGAAGAAAGAGAAAAGTTCAATTTGAGTTGGAGTTGCAAAATGAAGTAAGTTGAATAGCTATCAACTTACGGTAGTCTAATAATGCACTTGCTGTTGATTGTTGTCTATTAAACAGGCTCAGTTCAGTCAACTGCCCCCCAGCTTGGCCCAGTTCTCACCAACAGACCCTGATATCATTGTCTACACTGGCTATGGCATGCAAAAGGTGGTGCAGTTCTACAGTCTTACTCAGAAAAAGGTACAAATGACGTACAGGTACAGTTGCACCCCTCTTTATGGACAACCACCTGATATCGATACCCTGTTATTACAGACAGTTTTCTTTTCCAGGCAAAAGACCTTACATTTTCTCGAAAATTTACGCACTTATTTCAGATCCCCGTTAATATAGACAATGGAGGGGCATTTTTTTGTCTATGTGTTATACAAAGTTGACTACATTAATACGGTCAATTTGGCTTATTCTAAGCGTTAAATTTTCTCAAATATGCTAGGTCAGGCAGCTACACATATACTATATCAGGTTGGCTGCAAGGAAACTGAAATTTTGTCTAATCATACCTTTAAATGTCTTAGTGGGGTTAGATGTAGTACTGTACTGTATTTTTCCTTAAAAAAAATAAAAAGCTTAAAATTCATGAGAACCCACTTAAGATGGACAGTTTCCATGGTCCATTCAGAGTCCATATTAACATGGTTTAATTGTACAGTGAACTCATTTTGTGATTCCAACACCACTTCATTTAAGACTGGTTTCCATTTGATTACTTATGATCGCCAATTCCCTGGCCTTGCAGAGTGTTCGCCATCCTCAGATATTGAGGGGCAGGAGAAAAGTTGAAGAGAGAGAAAGAGCTTCTTCCTCTTTCTGTCTACAACTTTTCTTCCACCATTTTTTTTTTTTTTTTTGCCCTTTTCTACTCTCGCTTGCCCTAACTAATTGCCTCTGGGTCTCTGAGGATGTGTTCACAGGATTGCTAATAATAAGCTTGTTTATGCGATCATATGGAAACCAGTCTCAAATAGCGCACAGTTGCTATTCCCTACAAATGATCATGGACACCAACAATCTCTTGTGATTGCTAATATCTGTTTTCATGTGATTGCAGAGTTACTGACAAGTGATTTAGCACTTGTTTGCAGTCGATAATGACTTATTTTATTTACTTCTTAGGTTGTGCGCACAGCTGCATTGACACAGTGGGCAACATCCATGGATGTATCACCCAAAGGGCATCTCATTGCCATTGGAACTGAAGGTACGTAGACTAATTACTGTGCGAATCCGAAAACCATGAACACTTTGATTTGATTTTGACATTTCCCATTGTGCAGCAACCAATTAGAAGCGACTCGAAACCGCAAGAAACCCAAACAAACGGTTAGTCATGAAACCACGAAGCTCAGAGTAAAAGTAATACTCATTTATGTTTTGTGCTGAGCTAAAGAAACTGTAATCAGTACTCACTTTTGAGCATAGTAGTAGCTGATAGATCGTCTCAATATTTGAAGCAGCAAACTCCTGTTCTCTTTTGCAGTTCTACCGTTGTAAAATTTACAATTTTGTTTATGATATCAGATATCATCGAATATATTCAAGCCTTCAAATTTTGGAAGGCCGTATTGCAATTAGCCACACACGGCAAAGTAGCTAGCGGCTGATCAGCGAGAGGAAAAAGCAAAAGAAACGTTGTGTAGTAGCTGTAAAACTTACTGTGCTGGGAATAAAAGTTGACAAGTTTGCGGCAAGTTAGCTGTACTGTAGTTACATATTTGCATGCCGTATTAAATTAACACTTTTATTCGCCGGAGCAGCCGATTTTGTCCTCGCTCAGTAGCTTTTTCGAAAATCACTTCCTCAGGAACTCAGGAACTGTCATGTGTTATTGTCCGGCTTTTTCGCTAACGATAGACAAGCGTTGTGTACAACACTGACAAACCGATGAACGCGACAACTGAGCATGAGGCAAACGTATAGCTAACCGTCTGTCATGTCTGTCTGGTTTTTAGCCGTTACAGTAAAATCGCTCAGATTTCTACTTCCTTTACAAAGAAATACGAAAGGTAAACTAGCAATAAAAACATACAGCGAGGCGGCGACGATTCTTTTGCAAGAAAACAGAGAAGCGTGGTTTCGTGACTAACCGTTTGTTTGGGTGTCTTGCGGTTTCGAGTCGCTTCTGATTAGTTGCTGCACAATGCGAAATGTCAAAATCAAATCAAAGTGTTCACGGTTTTTGGATTCGCACAGTAAGCTCACTCATAAAGTAAAATCAATTATTTTGTGTCACACTCACATGCATCAACAGATGAATGGGAGAATGCTTCTGAATGCAATGTTTTCCATTTCAGTCATGTAGTCATTTGTTTAAAATTCTCTAACCTGTATAGTCCATGGGCCAAGTGGCTAAAAATGGCGGATCGTTACCACTCGGGGGGACGAAGGCCACCATATATCAAATTAAAGCTTATCATGTGTAGATTTCAAAAATATATGATGGAAATGTTGTAAGAGTAGCTTAAGGGAGTCACGTGACCTTGAATTTTGCATAATTAGCATAAATCGATTATATACTAAAATGCGGCTTTTAGCAAGTAATTTTGTAGATTCTGCATAAAATAAAGCAGGCATAGATAAGACATAATGTCTGTTAAGGATTTTGTCACTTTTAAGAATAAATAGTCACGTGACAGTGACGTCACTTCCAGCCGCAGTAAAAAATCCTCAATTTTTGTCTATTTTCCATATTTGTTTTATTTTGTTGTTTTTGTTTTGCTTTTTTCTGTTATGTGATTCAAAACTACATTTTATAACATGAAAAGCAGTAAAAGATAAGATAATTAGTGTTATTTTAGTGCCTGCTTTATCATCAAGCGATTTATCACCGGTATGGTTACCCTGTGGTTACCCTGTGGTCTAAAAGACTGGGTACAAATGTACAAGGAAGCCATCTTGTTTTTGTGGTAAATACAGTCCTCAAAGATGTGAACAAATATGGATTCAAGCATACTTCGTAAAAGACAAAGAACTGAGCCTTATTGCATAATACATTGTATTGTACATTTGTAATTAATCAGTCCAAATTCTCTTGACTCATGGAAAACGTTGCAAAAAGCTGATGAAATCCGAGATCACGAAGGCATTCTTAGTGTACAGGTTGCCGATGACCCCGCCAAGAAAAGTGAAGGAGGTTGACGGCAAAATAATTCTTAAAGAGTTTACAAAGAAGAATCTGCTGTTCATCCTTGCTCGTCTACATTATGCAGCCCACCAACAAAAGGTCAGCAGCTGGACTGGGTTTAACATCACGGTTCACGACAAAGATGCCATCATTGCCAATAATGTAGGCTATTTTCCGACCATAAATGCACCAGCCACCGATGTTTCCACTGTCAACGAAGCCCTCAACCGATCACTCACTATCATACGCTCGCTCCATCTCACAAGCATGATATGTGTTTTCTATCTGGCCATCTATGCCAAGGAGTTTGAGGTGAAGTGCAACGAGTATGAGAAGTTCAAGCTCATAGTTCTACGTCTTGCAACTTTTCATACCCTTGGTACATTGATCTCTGTCATCGGTGAAAGGTTCCTGCATGCTGGTCTAAAGGACTTATTCATTGAAGCTGGGGTAGTGGCTGAGGGCTCCGTGTCTGCAGTTCTGGAAGGCCGAAACTATACCAGGGGTGTTTGTGTGCACAAACTGGCTTGCGGAGCATTCATGAGGGTGGCATTGGAATGATTTTATCCGTGGCTTGACGAGTCCCACCCAGAGGACAATCGTCAAGTACAAAATTGGTACCCTAGCTGATGAACTGTCTAAAGAAAGTCACGATGAGGTTTTCAAGAGCCGAGTTTTCCAGCGTTTTTCTGAACTTTTTGCTGAATACACTCTTCATCTCCGGAATACCAGTGGCCCCCTTTCAGCATTGGGAACTCCATCTCTCCTGTGTCTGCCAGATGCTCCCATGGTGCTTTTCCTATGATGCTATCAACTATGCAAGATACATGTCAGCTTATTATAGCGATAAGACAAGTATACCAGATTAGCACCCCGAGGTACACGAGTTCATGAGAAATGGTGGATTTTCAGTTCAGTTGAGCAACGACAATACATTTGGAAGAATTCCCGTTGACCAGACTCTTGAAGAAACTGTAAATAAAGATACCAAAACACCTGGGGGCACCAAGGGCTTTAGTTTGAAACCTGGAGCCGTACAAAGGTACTACTTGACGGCAGAATTCGGAACTTTGTTCCTGCGCAGTTTGCGCGAAATGGTTGGCTATGCCAAAGGGAAGCACGACCTTGCACCTTCACTCGTCTCGCATTGCCCAAGATGAGAAAGATGTTACCGCAATGGTTGATTTAATCAAGAACTAAACAGATCCATTTGCAGGTTATATGCAACTGTCCAGCATCTCAACAGGAGCTGTTGCCACAACTGCTATAACAGAGGGCCTTGCGACCGCCTACATGTATAAAGTTGGAGAGGCAGCCTACGCTGATTTCAAGAAGACCCGTCTCGAATCACAGCCCCCAACGGAAAAGTTCAATCACAAGTTGAAGACCTTCAGTGCTTCATCGAAGACCAAGACGGTGGCAAAGGGCACTCATGTCCAATACTGTCGCACTAATACGGACCGTGAGTAAACGTTGACGGTCCGTACAAAACGTACGGATCGTCATCCTCGCTTACGGTCCGTAACCTTCTATAAACTTTACGTAACTTTACGGTCTGTGTTCTGTCTGTATACGGAGCGTGCATCTCATTATCACACTCAGTCAGTGTGAATAACTTTTTACTATCCGTACGATTCGTACGAACCGTACGTTTCGCACGGAACGTTATCCTTGCTTACGGTCCGTGTTCTGTCTGTATACGAAACATGCCTGATCTCATTATCACACTCAGTCAGTGTGAAAAACTTTTTACTGTCCATACGATTCGTACGAAGCGTACGTTTCGAACGGAACGTAATCCTTGCTTACGATCCGTGTTCTGTCTGTATACGGAACGTGCATCTCATTATCACACTCAGTCACTGTGAATAACTTTTTACTGTCCATACGATTCGTACGAACCGTATGTTCGTACGGAACGCAATCCTTGCTTACGGAGCGTGCATATATCTCGTTCTTTAAGCGTGAGCCGGCAAACAACGCGCCACTGCACAAAATGTCTATCTTACTGTGCTATGCTTTCAAATATAAACAAATACGCGAGCCGAAAACTAAACCCAAACATACACGCGAGAGGAAATAAGGAACCTACACATATATCTCGTTCTTTGAGCGTGAGGCGACAAACAGCGCGCCACTGCACCAAATATCCGAACAAGAGGAGGCTGATACACGACTTCTCCTACATGTGCAACATGCAGCAAATGAGCAGCGATATATATATCTTATTGGACGGTTTAGTGTGTAGTATCGTGGGATATTTTTACGAGTCTCGCTGTATTTTGGCGAGCCCGTAGGGCGAGTCAAAATACAAGAGACGAGTAAAAATATCCCACGATACTACACACTAAACCGTCCAATAAGAGATTTATTATTCAACTTAGTCATGAACATCGTTTTAATCTTTCTTACTTTTTTAATTTTGTCGTGCGCGCGCTATTTGAACTTGTTTGTCAGCACGCGCGCGCTTTATTTAAAAAAATGATGACGAATTGTCAGTCGTGTAGTTGTTTGGTCGCGTGTACTTTTTGTACAGCGAAGAAGGACTTTGCGTGATTAAACGCATAATTGTTTGGATTTGTTTGGGTAAAAACGTCAATAAATCCGGTCAGTTTTTCTCAGTAGTTTTTCTCAGTTTTGTCCGTTCTAGTTTGGGAACAATTTCAGCCATTTTTTCACCGCTTACGTAAGACTAATGCTCGAAGTGACGTTTGTGATAAACCGGTCAAACCGGTCTTCTGGAGTACAAATACCGTGAGATATTTGTACTCGTTTTGGGTGTTATTTGTACTCAACTGAGTGCAGTTGAATAATAAAGGTCAATCATTGTATCCTCAAAAGACACAGACGTTAGAATCCTGTGCCTTGCGTTTTCATTTTCCATTGATGTACCGATTTATCAGCGTTGTGTTTCTCAACTGAACGCTCGGTATGTAGACATTGGAAAAATAGCCCACGTTATTGGCCAGGATGCGTGCAAGGCACTACCAGGTTTGCACGCATTCACGGGTTGTGGTGCAGTGAGTGCCTTTGCCCCTGAAGAAGTTACTGAGTAAAAAGGAATACCAACGCACGTTCCAGCAACTTGGAGAAAACTGGTTGATGTCTGAAGATCGTCTGATGCAGTTAGAGGCATTTGTCTGTGTATATATTCATATATTCATATATTCATTCAAGTGAAGCGAAATCCCATCAGTTCCCTCCATGCAAGGACAGCTTGTATAAGCATTGCCGGCGAGCCAACTATCAAGCGGCGATATGGAGAAATTATCTTCGAAACAACGACGTTCCATCTCCAGTTGGTCATGGCTGGTCTCTCAATCTCAAGAGAGATTGGTGATAAATTGGATGAGTGGACTCCCGGCACCAAGAGCTGTAATAGAGCTTATGTCATGTATGTGCAAGAAGGCCTGAAATGATGATTCAGGTGACTACATTCGAAATGGGTTAAAGTGCTCCGACCTTTGCCGCCTAACAACTTGTTCTAACCAGCCAGATGAAGAGGAGGACATCCAGGTAGAACTGGATGAAGAGGACGTTGACTTTGACTAAAGTCTCTTAAGTGTGAGTGTAACATATTACCCATGCGAAACACCAATCATTCTGAGAACACAGGGTACCCAGTTTAATTGTTATTTTAACATACATTTAGAATAACGCTAATTGTTGCATATTTTAGTGCTTTTTATGGTAAAAATGCTCTGAATTGTATTTCTGAATCACATAAAAGAAAAAAAGGGAAAAAAGCAAAAATATAGACAAAAATTGAAGGTTTTTACCGCAGCCGGAAGTGACGTCACTGTCACGTGACTATTTATTTATCCTTAAAAGTGACAAAATACTTAACAGACATTATATCTTATCTATGCCTGCTTTATTTTATGCAGAATCTATAGAATTACTTGCTAAAAGCCGCATTTTAGTACATTATCGATTTATGCTAATTATGCAAAATTCAAGGTCACGTGACTCCCTTAAGCTACTCTTACAATATTTCCATCATATATTATTGAAATCTACACATGATAAGCTTTAATTTGATATATGGTGGCCTTCGTCCCCCCGAGTGGTAATGAAAAGTGACTTGGCCCATGGACTAGTACACACAACTTTGGTTGTTTGTTTTGGTTGTGCTTCCAGAACGTCTTGTCAAACTTATGGATTACAGTGAGGGAAGTTTTCAAGATTTCCTGGGACATTGTGGTGTTGTAGAAAATGTAAGGTTTGCACCATCGGGAGACCTTCTTTGTTCAACAAGTCACTCGGAGATTATGATGTGGAATGTAAAAGCTTAGCTGAGTTCCTGCTGGGAAGTGACAAAATGTTAAAATATCATATTTTTGTCATGAACATGGAGATGGCAGGATTAGATCATTTCTTTGACACAGTGTGATCAAGACAGAGTACATCCTTGGCCAGGATCATCTGAACCTGGATAAGAGATGAGGCGATGTACCAGAGTGAACACTGAACAGGCCTGTGCAGTGCTTTGTTCAAGAAATTTATGCCAATTTTAGGCAGTGTAGTAGTGATAAGTGTGGTAGATTTGAGATCTGAAGGAGAATTAATTGAATCCTGATTTCTGCCTCCATATCATGTTGTCATCCATCTTCCTGCTCTACTCAGGGTTGTCAAAAGTAGCCAGCTGCAAGCAAAAATCACCACCTACTTTATTATATTAGCTGGCTACTTTGCTTTCCAGTTCTTTAGAGGAGATGGCATTTTAAAAAACTATCTGGTACTTTCCAAAGTCAGACATCTACTTCCAACTTTTCTGACAACCTTATCTATTCGCCCGGGGTGTATAAATGGGTAAAAACAGTAGTTTCTTGGGAAAGTATAATAAGTGGTATGCAATATTCCAGTGGTCCTATTTGCTGCACGCTAGCATTAAACTCTGACCTTATCAGCCCCTTGACCAACCAAAAGGACTTGTCCCTTTATTAGAGTAGAGAATATTTCAAACTCATAAATAAATAGATTACAATATTGAAAAATCAAAATTCTGGCTTCGAGGTAGACTGCCAACAGTCTGTAATTTACCTTAGTTCAAAGATACAGTGAGGTACCAAGCGCTTGATCAAGGGAGTAGAGGTTATGTACCGAGTGGTGAAGTTGACATTGCATGTGCTTCTTACCCTTACTTATCGTCAACAGTTGAGTTTGGGAGCTTGGTGCCTAGAGAGTTGGTGGGGGCCTTATGTGATTCAAAGCAAGCAGGGAGGTATCCATGGCAGCCCTGTGAATGAGAACCACCACTACGTGCAGCCCCTCTAAGGCAGCATCACACTGATAAATCAGTGAAAAACTACTTAGGAATAATGAACTTCATACTTACCTAAGTCCACAAAGGCTGACAACGGGTAGAAAGGACGGGGCAAGACCCTGAAATGATTCAGTTAACAGCAAGGCATTGATCTACAACAAGCAGCTTGAATGCGATGAGATGCAATGCAAAATATAAGCAGAATGTTGACTGCATTGACTAGAGTAGAAATATTGCCTACATTACATTATTTTAGCCACATAAAATAAGTGTTCAAAGTCTACCTCTGAGGCTTTCTGACGAAATTTCTGTGGTGTTGTTTTCTTTGTAATCTTTCAAAAAATGCATAAAGCCCCAGGGTTGTTTCCATTTTTATTTACTTGACGATGAAAGCTGAATTGCAAATTTGATTGTCAGTAGCTAAAAGAACAAAATAAAATAAACTGGTTAAAATGTGGTCACTGCTTGTATAATAAACTGGTGTACATAACCATGCCTTACTGCATGATAGTGTGAATATTTATTACATTTGTTAGATAATAATTTATGTATAACAACTAGCGGTGTATCTGAAACAGTTTTCTTTCTTTTATTTGAGACTGTATTTTTATATTTAGGAATGTTTTTGTTTTTAGAAAGAAATGTGACTCGTTAGTAAATAATAAAATCTGACTAAGCAGACTGTTGTTTGGGGAGGGGCACGGGGATAGGAACATGGCAGAATAAGGGGTTAAGGAAGTTTACGGGAAGCTGGGAAAATTGAGAACAGGAAGCGGGATTCTCAAAGTGCTGAAAAGTGCAGGAGAAATGGGAAGAAATTTTAAAACATTGCCATTAATAACATTTTGCAATAGAAAAACTGCAAAGATATGTATGAGAATTATCAAGTAAGGGTGAGAAGTTGGAGAACAAGATATAGGAAGGAGTAAGAAAAGTGCAAAGATGCATGAGCCATCAAGGAAAGGGCGGAAACTGGGGGAACAGGATATGGAAAGAGTAAGTTAAAGAATTAAACCTAGCTCTGCCCTTCTAATACCCTCACCCACCTCCCCCACCCCTCCAGTGAAAAAAGTGCAAAGATTCATGAACCATTAAGGAAGTGGGTAGATAGTTATTTAAAAAGATAAAATGAAGATCCGTTATACCTAATTAAACTAACATTAAACTAAAATTACAACTAATTGCATACTTAAGCTGCTTTTCAAGGATGCCGTGTATAAAACGTATTGAACTCATTCAAAACTGTAGTGACACAGTTTACATTTAAAATCATTTAAAGACGCTGCAGATCGTAGATCATGGGATAGGCTGTTCCACAACCCAGCTCCGCTATAAGAGAAGCTTTTCTTTAAATAATGGGTTCAAGGCTGTGGAAGAGCCAATTTATTTTCTGTATTCCTTAATCGATAAGAAGTGATATCGTCTCGAGACACAAATCTAGATCTCAGATACTCAGGAGTCATCCCTTGTACCGTTTTGTGCATCATAATAGATGTCAACACTAATCTTTGGTGTTTACGTTTATGCTAACCCAGTGCCCGGAACAAATGATCAGCATTACAGTCATAACTGGCAGACATTTAAATATGGGCTGCATGATTATGGAGCTTTTGCAGCTTTTCAGAAAGGCCGATGTCGCAGTTCCCCCAAACAACATTACAGTAATCAAAATGTGGTTGAACTAAGCTGTTATATACATTCATTGATAAACAAGAGGCTCCAAGCAGCCTATACTCATGCGCATGCGTAAGATAGTTTTATGATATATTTTAAACAAGATAAGAATATGTCCGACATGGAGAAGAGTTACTCCTTTCATTCAGTCATCGTTCCTGCAAACCACGTTGTTTACTATTGAATGTTTTGTAAATGAAGGCGGTACCACGATGAAGCCAGTGATTCGTCTAAGTCTTGTATACCTAATTACTCATGCGCGTAGCGGCATGAGGTAAGTTTTCGGCTCCGTTTCTCTTATTATTTTCATTTTTATTATTTTTATTTTTTGTGTCACGATTTTGCATGCAAATATATGCACGCATATTTTAAATTGTACACATCCGGTTCATAGCTTTGCCACTACACTTCCTGTTTAGTGACTTCCGGTGACTCTCACTTCCGGTAAAAGAGCGTTACTCAAGTGTCACCACAGCGTCTCCTACAACCCTACTTACATTAGCAATGGTAGTAGTTGGTAGAGAGGCAGTCAAATACCGTTTTTCAGACCCCTAAATAAGCCGCCAAACGTCCGAGTTACCGGGCCCCCAGGTCTCATTGCATTCGCCCTTGGGGCCCGGTAACTCGGACGTTTGGCGGCTTATTAAGGGGTCTGAAAAACGGTATTTGACGTGCCTCTCTACCAACTACTATGTACCCCCTCCCTCAAACCCCGTAAGAGGCTTCGCAACGGCAAGCGAGACAGCCAATTGAAAAAACCCTTACACCCCATATAAAGGCGATAATGCCCTTCGGCAACGAATCAATGACTGCCGTTGCGTTTTTGAAAATGAGGGGAGTTGAAAGAAGGCGATGACTTATATGCAAAGAACAAAGGGACGTTCGAATACAACCCTTGCAGACATTGCGGCTTAAACTTCACACAAGGCCATTCGCTTGTTGAGCATCAAAAATACGCTTGTAAGAAGCTGCGAACAGAACCACGCCCGAAAGAGCTTTGTCCCGGCTGCAATCGAAGATTGTCTAAACCAACGATTTATAGGTACTTAAAAAATGGTTGCCCGCCTTTTAGAAGAACCCTTCGAGTTCTTCACGAACATGAGGTGGTTTTACCACCACCACCACCGTCGGTGGTTTTACCACCACCACCCCCGGTGGTTATTCGAGATGTCCTTGCAAAATCAAACATCGGCCAGCATGAGCTGAATGAATGGCTTGATGAGCAAGAGCAAGAACGAAAAACCTCTATAAGCCTGAATGATCTTGACCCTTTACACAGGATCCGTAATGCAAACAGAGATGCTCGGGTTTTACCAATTGAATTTCCCTTCGTATATCAATGATGACGACAACACAATTGTTCTTGAACTTTCTCAAATCGAGGAACACTGGTCTGAAACAAAAGAGCGCCGACTGGGTGAGCTATCGACAAAATACTCTTGGGGCATCCGAAATTGCAGCCTTGACCGGAGTTTCGCCATTTGAAACACCACAGAGCTTGCTCTTAAAGAAAATACAGCCAGCCGACATGCACAATAATACGGCCTGTACCTGGGGCAATCTGTTCGAATCGCTCGCTCGTAAATACTTTGAGCAGAAGCATTGTGTTAAAGTTTTTGCTCATTCTATATCCCTTAATCTAGCAACAGACCACCCATTATATCGAAAGGTAACATGTAGCCCTGATGGCTATTACCTTGACAAAGAAAACAATGTAATTCTTTTGGAGTTTTAGTGCCCTTTCAAGCGGAAAATAGCTTTGTCTCGAGTTCCTCGTTATTATGCAACCCAGCTACAAACTGGCCTTGCGTTTAGCGGGGATATGGTCAACAAAGGCCTTTTCGTTGATTCTTACTTCAGAATGTGTTCTCTAAACCAGATAGAGCCAAGTTTGAATCGTAATAATCTTTTAAACGGCGGAAGTATTTACAAGACAAAAGTGCACACAGCTCTTGCTTGGGGCATCTGTTATTTGTTTTCAAAATTCAAGCTAACACGCAATCAAGCAGAACTTATTGATATTGGCGCTCTTAAACAAACTTCAACATTTGAGCAAATAATGTCTTCATTAGCCGAGAAAGACCTCTGGTGTTCTTACGGCGCGGTTAGAATGTCGTTCAGCAAAGAATACGGAGACGAGGAGTTTTTGCGGCACAACAGAATGAAAAAGGCTCTCCTTGCTCCAGACGAGGGCCCGAAGCCGGTTGCATTGTTTGTATGGAAATTGTTGGATGTCACAGAGCTTCAAATTGTCAAGCACGAGGGTTTCTTGAACAGTATTCAACCGAAGGTCGAGCGCTTTCACAAGGACTTGGCAAGTCTTCGCAAAAAAATAGCCGAGCACTCTGAAGTTCCTCGACAGTCAGCTAAGTTCAGCGCCGCAAGATCACTGCGTGACGACACTTCTCAAGTTGAGACATTTCTCATGAATAAATTGGCGGAGCAATTTCTTCAGCCTGAATTGCTGCCTGCCAATACGGCTCGTATTTTAGACACATAGATTGCCTCGGAAGTCGTATGTAAGATAAAAGTTTCTGTTTTCTTGGGCCCTCTGGCAGAATTAGGGCCAAGATTTTATGAATTGCAAAATTATATGACGTGTTGTTAGGTAGATGAGGTTTCACGTTTGTGTAAACATAGACAGTTTGTTTAATTTCGTCATCGGTCAATCTCGGAGATTTATTTCTGAATAGCTGATTAAGCCGATATTTGAAATTATAATTTTTTGTGCCTAGATCTTTTCCTCTGTTGTAAAGGTCTACACGAGAAAAGGCAACGTCGTCTAGTAGTTCAATTCGGCTGCAGGTATTGCAGACAAAGACAACTTCTATGGATTCAGACATGAGTGTAAAATATCCTCCACAGCTTTGACACGATTTTATATTTTTCTTTGTTCTGTTTAAAATGAATACAAAACTGTTTTCTCGATACCGCTGGATTTGTTCTTGTCTAGCGGTCAAAGAAAGAGATTCAAAGATGCTTTGGAGCTTCTCTTGTAGTTGTGCGCGTAAAAACTCAGGTCTGTAATCACTGCCATAGAAGCCTTGCAGCCGGATGAATTTGTGCTTTAGATCCAAGCGCTCTAGTTGAGTCTTGTATCTATTATTTTCATCCATACATCTGACGGCAGAGATTTGTTCGTTGAAGCGTTTATAAAGTTCAGCCTCGTAGAAGGCTTCAGAACCGTTGAAGCGTTTGTGAAGTTTAGCATTCATGTTTATAAGTAGAAATTACAAAATATTCAATTGGTCACACATCATTTGCGCATGCGTAGTTCTTTTTGAGTTACCACATGTGAAAGCACGGCAACTTGCTCGAACTGAATCCTGCTTACGGCAAATGCGATGTCGCAGACCAGGGGGAGTGGGGTTGCTGAGTCAGTTAGTGACCCCCTGGTGAACCAGCCCCGGCCCAACTGATACAGGGGGGTGCTCAAACAGAGATCTCCTAGGAGAACTCGCCCTCGCTCCCAGAGGCTAAATGGGAAAACGACTACTCCCCTGTCAGGAGTTAAAGTCCTAGCCTAGGCTAGGCAAACGAAACAGCCGCCAGAGCACCCCCTGACTAGGGTTTTGTCCCTTTTCGTTATGTGTCACGCAATGTCACGCGTGACAGTCACGCACAATGTCACGCTTTGTCACACAATTGCGTTCTTTTGTTATAGAAAGCGAGAAACCCGAGTTTACTCTTTCAAATCTGACTTGGACACAGCGGTAAGACGATTTATTTTTTTTTGAAATTCTTCTTTTACTTCTTTGCGAAGCTCTCCTCTGAGTTTTTCAAGATCTGGAGTTTGAGTTTCCTTGTTTACTTTGGTGGTCTTTGCTTCACCAGACCGTATTTCGTTCTTTAGTTCATAATATCTTTCGACCTCACGGAGGATTATTTTGAACTCTGAATCGCTGATACGCTTGTCAGTTAGAGCTTTTGAAACCAGCTCAAAGACAGAGTTTCGTTTAGCAAGGGCGAGTGTGTATATTTTCTCGTGTTTAGTAATTTTTCTCTCGAGCCGCCTGCTAAACATAGTGAGGCCGGCCGCTGAAAAACTTGTAATAACAGCAACACCCCCAATAACAGGGCTGGCGACGAGCCCGGCTCCGGTCAGAGCTGTGACGATTGTGGCTGAAGACAAGCCTGTAGAAATGAAACCAAAGCTTACTGCTGTTCCGTGAACAATGGTGTGTGTTCGCGTGTATTTCTTTGCGACCTGTCTATAGTGGTCAGCCTGTGACTCAAGCTCCTTTTGCAAGTCAGAGATTTTCTTGAGTCTAAAGTCTTCACCGTTGGATAAGACTGGGTAAAGTGATTGAGTCTCGCTGTATTCAGGAGCTGATGGCAACACGTTAGCCGAGCTCATGGTCTGTATATATTATATTTTAATTTATCTCGAGTTCAAATTCAAGAGGCATGTTATTGAAGTCGAAAATGTCATTGTTCTCATCCCTCACAGACAGAGTTATGCTGTTTACATAATCACCAGACGAGACGTCACGCAATAGGTTCTGCTGTGTTGATTCATAGAAAACTTTCTCATACGGCTTTCCGCGAAGATCAAATTTAGCCAAAACAGTTGAGGGCTTCCCGTTGAACAGGTTCTGTTGTTTATCAACCAGATCGCAGTGGATAAAGTAAGTGCTTTGTGAAGTTAAACTCTTGACGAATGTTGTTGGCCACAGCAACTTAGCACTTATACCGAGCAATTCAGACAGATCGTGATCTAGTTTCACCTCTTCCGGGTATTCTTTGAAAATGATCATCTGCCCTAGTGGTGTGTTTGTCTCAATTGCTAGTTTATAATCAGAATAGACCCCAGTGTATACGTTTTCTAGTTCTTTTGCTAAATAGTCAAGAGTGTAATGTCCTGGAAGGAGTCTCATTACGGTTCCTTCTTTACTGGGCCCATTTTTAAACAGTGTTATCTCACCTGCAAATTATGCCACGAGTTGTAAAAAGAACAAGAGACAAGTCGTATGTAACTCGGTTTCTGAAGCGGGTGATCGAAGTAGATGGTGTGAGGGTTCGAAGATGGGACGATTGTTAACACAACCATGATTGTATATATATCTAAATTATATTTATATAACCATGTTTGGCAGACGCCCTGGTGGTTTTAATCCTGGTTCAAATCTCGGCCTGGATATTGGCGGTCACGATTACGGGCCGCCGTCCCCGTTTTTTCCTCGTCCCCAAAATCCCCTCTATCAACATCCTAGAACAACACAACCTGCAGTAAACCCGCAACTTGCTTGGATGAGTTCTCCGGAGGCTGCAAAACTCTCTACAGCCGCCAAAGCGAAGGCAATCTCAGACTTCAAAAGGCGTTTCCCGCATGCTGATATGTCAAGATTTACAACAGAAGTTTCTTTCGACGAAAAGCACAAAGCCTCAGCAGTAGTGCTTTTCCCAGAGGGGCAAGGCTCCTGGGCTATGCCCTCAGACATTCCCCGCAAGGATTGGTCTCAAGCCATGAAAGACGCCCTTGGTTTAGAGTATATTGGCGGTTTTCCCTATCAGTTGACGTTAAACCGAAACACATAAAAACCAATCCCTGCTATTGAATTCTCCACCTCAATCGATAAAGACATAATGATTGGCTCTGTCTTGAACGATGAAGCGCAAAAGATCTTTGTCACGCCAACTGATTATTTCACAACGAAATACAGAAACATTTTCAGAGACACACAGATTACATTCACAACCGCGAAATATGGGAGAAAGTGGCTCGGCAGCCCGCAAATGAGTTTCTGGCCACAACAACTAAACTTTGCTTTGTGGTGTGCAACAACCGGCTGCGGGATCTCGCGTGACCTTCTGTTTGATAAGAACTCTACTCTCTCCCTAACCCCGCAGCTTCGGTCATTTTACAGGTTTCACGTCTATTTCACAACAAGACGAATACTCTACAAGCTGGGTGGGGAACAGAGCGTGAGTGCTTTGCCAGACGACCCCACATTCAACCAGAAAGATAACAAGTTCAACATCGACGCATAAAAGAGGATTTGCCAAGAGTTCGGTGTAGACCCCAGTTCTGACTTCCGTTTCACATACGGCAAAAATCACGGGCTTGGCAATGTGTACATTTGGATCGCATATGGTGGGCCCCTTTCTACTGATTACAACTATCCTGATCCCGATCTAGCCCTGTTTGATGACGAGCGTGTGACAAACAGAAAAGACCCAAACTATCGAGCAAACGGCATATACTTCGTTCGTAACGACCAGGGCGCTGTTAGTCCGTTCGAGCACTTTGTGCCGAATTATTCACAAGGGCTAACACAGCCAGGGCTCGCTCGTATGAATCAGTCAATCGAGGCCTTTGTGTACTGCATTCTGGGTGCACAAGCAAACACTCGCAGCAGCATTCTTGGGAGTGGAGGCCGAGCATTCGAAACGCAGAGAGCATTCCTCACGCTCTTAGAGGACGCATAAGACTAAACGACATATCTAAGAGCGTACAGCATTATCAGCAGGCCATCCAAGCAACGAAAGTGTGGCTAAACTTTGTAGTTGCCCCTGGGAGCTGGCTGATGCCGTCACGCATGGTTATCAACACAGAGAGCGTGGTGGGGTACAATAACAATCTTATGCAGGCAACGCAAGGAATGAAGCTTGGTGTTAACAACGATGTCAATCTTGCCACAAAAAAAGCATCCTTGCGCCCCATGGACGGTGGCCCGACAAAAATTAATCCACCAAACAGCCACCCGTCGAACCCGATTCACAAACAGGCGACACAGGCACAGGGCATAGCGCCAAAAGACCCAAAACCACAACCAGCCCCCACGCCAACACCAGTCACAACACCAGAACCAACACAAGAGACTAAGATCGAGCCGCATCATGTAAACAAGGCGCTCATTGGTGTGGGTGCGCTTGCTTTAGCAGGCTTGTTTGCCTGGATGAGATAATTATCTCCTGCGCTTGGTGATCCTTTCAATCATGAAGCCCACAACGGCAAGGATCAGCAGCCAGGCGTGCTCGCCAAGGAAGGAGATAACCTGACCGGTTGTTTTGAAGATAAAGTTCACGATTGAGCCGATCAAGCCTGGCAGAATGGAGGCAACCTTATTTCCTATTTCTTTAAGCCCATTGCCAATAGCCTTTGTACCGGCCTTTAAGCCATTCATTGCAGCAATCGTCACAGCGCCTATGACTAGACCTGCAGCCAGAACAACTGCTTGCAGGGTCCAGCCATATTTCTTGAATATCTCTTTGACCCGTTCTCTCAAAGGCATGCCCCTTTCTCTCTCCTCGATTTCTGTATTGACTCTTGCCAGCTCTTCGCCACGTTCTGCAACTCGGGCTTCTGCAGCTTCTCTGTCAGAGGGAGAAGTGTTCTCATCCTCTATCACGCGTCTGTCTTCAGCGTTTAGTTGTGCAAGCTCTTCTTTTTGTTGTTTCAGTTCATCAAGCGGTTTTTTAGCGTCTATCTTTGCCCTAAGTTCATTTATGTTACTATTTATGTTGTAAGTGACGGTCGTGAGTTTATTGATGTCTTCTTCTATTTTTTTCTGCTTGTTTTGCTGTTTTCTGTAACTGTAGCAGTTCTTTTCTTTTATTTTGATGCTCAGATTCAAGCTTTTTCTTTCTATCTTTCAGCCTTTGCATTTCTTCTTCATTCAGTGGCCACTGGTTTTTAAGCTCCTGAATCTGGTCATCAGTCTGTTTTATTTGATTTTCAAGTTCGTCTATGTCTTGACGAACCTTGTCTCTATCTGCGATCGTTTTTTCCATTTGTTGTTTTTGATTTTGTTCTGCTTGATAGTCTTTCATCTGATCAAACATTGACTTTCCGAGATATCTTTTGATTTCTTGTGAAAGCTGCGGGTTTTCCCTTAGTTGGCGTGTTACAGCGCTTTTTGTAAACACAGGATATGCCTTTTTTCCACTGCCAACCATTTTAACGTACAGCCTCGGGTTTTTGCCTGTTCTATCTGTTTTGTAAAATGTTTCGATAGCGGCTTTATTCGCATTTGGGTACATGTCTGTGAGGTACATGTCTAAGCCGCTCTGTTCGTGAGGCACTGTATGCATTTAATGCTCTTCACCGCCATGATATGGGGTGGATGTGCCGCCCGGTTGAAAGGGGGTTGTTGTGTCAACTTCTTCTTCTTCGTCGTCATCATCGTGGTCTATATCCCAGTCAAGCCCGGTGTTTTCGTTCTCGCCAGGTATATCATATCCACCTTCTGCCATGATGTATATAAATAATTTTAAAAATATATATATACTCTGGCTATGGCCGTGCAACCAAACCTCCTCCCAACGAATGCCGAGAAGATTCTTGGTGCTATGAAAGCAGAGCGCACCGTAAAGCGCATCACATTTGAGCGCCCTACAGCCAACCCTGGCGAGACCCTATACGTTTCGGTGCCCAAGCTCAACGAACATGAGGTTATCGTGTCGGGCTCGCTTGCCTTGATCTTTAACATCGACCTTGCCGGCGGCCACGCAAACAACTATCTTGTACAAAATGTCTCCAGAGCACTAGTTGACAGGCTCGTTGTCAAGTTTGTCGCCGCCACTGTCCAGGACACCGTTGGGTACGATATTTACAAAATCTTTGAGGACCTTTTCCTTTCTGTTGACAAGAGAGACAACATGCTCCCCGAGGGCATTCAGAGTGTAGACTTGAGCAAGATCCGCTCTAGTGCCGGCGACAAGAAGTCCTCTGGCGTGGATGCGGAAAACAAGCTGGAGACAATTTACAAAAACAAATATCGCATCAATCTTGACCACCAGATTATAACAGACCACGGTGTAATGTACCCACAAGCACTCTACAATGATTTGACATGCGAGATTACGCTTGCCCCGGCTTCTCAAGTTGTCAAGGGTTCGGATACAAGCAAGCTTGTCTACAAGTTGACAAATATCCAGCTTGAGTACGAGACAATCCGAAGTAAGCAGCTGGCTGACGAGGCAACAAGTGTATACTCTAGCGGAAAGGAGTTTGCCTACGACCATATCATGCGAGAGGAAGTCGTCCCCTTCTCGAAGGGTTCAGACGCACGGCTGAATCTCAGGGTGAACCCGCAGCGCAGATCACTGAAAGCCATCCTTCTGCTATTCATCGAACCCTACACAGCAGGAGCCAGGGACTCAGAAAAATACTTCAACCCAGACATAACCAAAGTTAATGTCACTATAAACGGCTCCCCCAACAGGATTTACAACGAAGGCATCAACGGGACCGATATGTGGCGTGAGGTCAGCCGCCTCTTCAAAAAGAGGGGTGATGGCAGGCCAAACATGAATCTAAACAAATATCTCACAGGCAACAAGTTTGGCCTCCTTATCGACCTTAGATCAATGGTTGATAAAACCCTACATGGCAACGGCCAACGCCTCGTCAACACAAAGGATGGCGTACATCTTGAGATCGAAAGGACAACCTCCGGCTCGGGAAACGTGCACTGCCACATATACACCATCAGCGACTCACAGATGAACATCATGGACAGGCAGCTGCAGGCTGTTCAGTATTAAACACACGTATATATAACTCTAACCGCCATGTCTAGTGCCTTCAAATTTTATGATAAGCCAAAACCCCGGCCTGTTTCAAGGCCGCTAACACACAATGAAATAACAAAACTACTTCTTACTAAGGCTCCGGCCCCGCCAACAGAAGAGCCAGGGTCGAAAATGATAAAATACCCACATATAAAGAATGGAGCCAAGGAAAGCTGCCATTCAATGCCCTAATTATCGGGCCGACTAGCTCTGGCAAAACACAATATCTTCTGAATCAGCTGCGCGGCCCCTTCAGGGGTAAGTTTGACTATATCGTTCTCTTCTGCCCAAGACCTACGACGGTTTCGTGGACAAGGAGCCACGCATTTTCGTGATAGACTGTCAGCAGCATGAGATTGAAGCATGGTTAACTTTAGCCAGTTATTACTTCGACGGGACAAACACGCTCTTTGTGCTCGATGACTGTGCTGCTTCGAAGGATGTGAAAGGTCGCACTAGTCAACTTGGGAAACTAGGCTTCAGTGCTCGCCACAGCGGCTTGTCAGTGTGGGTGCTAACCCAACAGTTAACCAGCATTGCGAAACCCTTTAGGGAAAACGTTGCAGCGATTGTGCTTTTTTACACTCCATCAAGCAAAACAACGAAGGCCATATTCGATGACTATGCCGGGGAGCTTGAACAACAAGAGTACAAAGAGTTGATTGCAAAATTAAAGGGGCACAAGTTTTCTCACCTAGTCTTCTCTCTGCGACACCCATATGGGATAGAAGTGAAAATGTGAAAACATATATATACGCTGAACCATGAACACCTCAACCAGTATACACAAGCTCACGGTCTTTTCACAACTTCTGGGTGTATTGCAGAGTCATGCGGAGGAGATGCAAATACAGATAATCAAAACCGCTGACGCGGACGATCTGCGTCTCATGCTTCTTAACCGCTATCCTTTGAAACCACTGTGTGCCCAGCCACCATGACAGCGCTTATACGAGAGGTTGAAAGTCTTTTACCTGACATCAAGAGGATAATTGAAAAATAAATACAGAATATATACGCAATGGCAACACTCCACCCAGACGACGTGGCCTTAATGAATGAAGTCATGCAGCAGCTAGAAACAGTCCCTGATAGCTCCTTGCCATCAGCGATTCCTGAAGTCTTAACAGGTAATGACACTCCAGCTCAACGCGAGAAACTGGCAGTCCTTGTTTCAACCGGCAAATCAAAAGAGGCCCTCGGTGTCCAGCTAACACACGAGCAGGTGAAGCGTCTGACGGATAAACAGGTTGAAAAGTACTACAAAAGGTATGAAACCTATGTCGGCAACAAGACGAGCGAGTCTCTGATTGACAGCGTTATAATGTTCGCAACCAAAGGCGCCGGCATGGTTGTTAAGATTGACGATGTGGAGGCACTGCAGAAAGAAGTCAAAAATGACTACATGATTAACCATGAACTTTCATCTCTTGCTGGAAACCTTGCACTGCGATGTGGGCGATTCTTGGCCTTGGCCAATGCTGTTTTGATCACTACAAAACACATCGACTTCAAAAAGGAGCCAGAAGACTTGCCTCCTCAACCTTCTCCACCTGTACACCCAAGCAGAGATGGGGAAGGTTATCCACTCGAGGGTTTTGATGAAGTTGACACATGTTTTGATGAAGTTGTTGATACATAATCTGACAGGAACCTGACAGGAATCTTGTAGGAATCTTGTAGGAAACTGGCAGGAACCACGAAGGTTTAAAATAAAAATATACATATACACACATGATGGCTCAACCACTCGAGACGGTGCCTGAAGAAACAGCCACGCCAGCAGCAAACACAACCAACACACACGTTACCTCTGATACCCCAAAGACTGCTCCAGCCAAAAACCCTGGTCGTGTTGCTTCTGGCAAAAGGCTTGCTGAGCGCAACCGCCTGGCAAGAGAGGCAAAAAAACAAGCACAAGCTTCTAAAACAACAAACGAGCCTGCCCCAAACTCGGCACCCCAAAACTCGACAAATGAAGAAGCTAGCAGCAACTCTGGTTTCTGGATTATAACAGTTGTCGGGGGTAATTATATCCGCTTGGGGCGTCTATTACCAACGCGAGGCCATTATGAATACCCCGACGACCCCAGCCCCTGCGCCGGCAGTGGTGAATGAAGTTCAAACTCCCCCACCACCGAGACGAAGAATTCGCGAGATGGAGTAAAAAATATATATATATATATATATACACCATGTCTGACAACAAGCTCGTGAAAGCTGTTCTTGATGCGGCCACAATAACTGGCCTTGTCGCAAGTATTGGCTGGGTTGGCAAAAAGGTCGTCAAGGAAAATCTCACGGCCGACCCCAGCTCGAATCTCATGAACTACGTGAAGTTCACTGCCGTCATGGCTGGGAGCATCGCTCTCAAGAAATATCTCGAGGACCAGAAGATTCTCCCTGCCTCAATGCAAATCATATATATAGCAATGGCCTCAATCGCTATTATGGTTGGTGGAGCAATTTTGAATGCCGCTGCTTTTACTGGTGGCAACTACCTGGCAAAATACTTATCCGGCGACAACGGAAAAGCCGCTCTGGAAGAGAAGACCAGACACGACAAGGCGTTACAGGCCTATCAAGCGGCCTACGCTAAATATCAGAAAGACCGCACAAAGCTCCTCGACTGGATTGCCAGCAATGATCGGATCAAAGATCAAGCGAAACACAACTTTCAAGACACTGACCAAGCTCTGGTGCTCTACAACCAAACACATCGAGAGCAGCAAATAACACTCCCCAAAGAGCCCGAGTTCTCTGACTTCTATAAACCAGGCCCACAGCAGAAACAAGGCGAACTCTTGTTTATCGGCACTGGCGCCCTTGCCCTTGGATATGCAGCATTTCGCCTATTGTAGAAAAACAATCCTAGGTATATATACAACATGTCTAAGACCTGTGCGAATGCAAAGTTACAAGACTTCTTCTCAGAATGGTCTGATCACTTTATCAATGAAAACATCGGGGACCTTGTTGATTCATTTCATGAATGTATTCAACTTTTTGAAGAAATTGCAAAGAGCGATTACGCGACTCCATCAGAGAAATCTGAAGCTTCAAAAATTATACAAAAATTTACTTTTGCCCGTGGCCATCTCATTGACGTGATGCTGTATATGGAGGCTAAACTCTCAAAGATCTATTTCGGCCCCAAAGGCTACTGGAAAGGTCTTGCTGCTGTCAAAAAGCTAGCTGCAGCAGCCAAGGTCTCTGAAGAGATGGCAAAGAAATGGCTCGTCAAACAAGCCATTTGGCAAGTATATCTCCCTGCACCACGCCATATCCCTCGACCAAAGTTTGATGTTCAAACTCCTAATGCAGTGCATCAAGCGGATCTACTTTTTTGCCACACGACAAACTGCCTCATGGGAGGAAAATTTACAAATATGCTTTAAAAGTTGTTGATGTAGCAAGCCGTTACAAAGCAGCAGAGCCATTGACTTCGAAAGAGTCTGATGAAGTTTCGAAGGCGTTGGCCCGGGTATATAGGCGCGGGCCTTTGAAATGGCCACAACTGTTGCAAGTAGACCCGGGGACAGAGTTTATGGGGGCTGTGACTAAAGAGACTGGGGCCCATAAAACAACCATTCGCCGTGGGCGCGTTGATATCCACAGAGACCAAGGGATTGTTGAAAGATTCAACAGAACCCTGGCTGAACGATTGTTTGGTTACCAGTACGCAGTTGAAATGAATCTACCCTCTGGCCGTTCGACTGCTTGGGTTAAAAGATTGCCAAATGTTATCTCGGCCTTGAACAATGAAGTAACCAGATTGACTGGCAAGAAGCCTGCACAAGCAATCAAAGAGAAAGCAACCTCAGCCAAGCCCGCAACCCCATATGCTAGACCTGTAGGGGTGAATGAAAAGAAGCTCCCACCTAGGGTGAACTTGAGATATCTGTATTACCCCGGTGAGCTTGAGGGGGGTAGTCGACGACCGACGGATCCGATCTGGTCTTTGAAGGTCTACAACATCGAGAAGGTTGTGACCAAACCAGATGTACCTGTCGTGTATTACCTTTACGACGGCCCCAAGCGGGGGTTTGTGCGTGAGGAGTTGATGGTTGTGCCGCCGGGCACTCAGTTGCCGCCAGCTGGGTTGTGAAACTCGATTGGTTCTGTGTGAATACCGTCTGGCAGCACCCAACGCTTGTCGTAGTAGGCGCTGAGGTCCAGCTTGTGCTGCTGATATGTGAACATGGCCCCGTTGTGCATTCGAAAGCCCCTGTTGGTGGCCATGTCCCTGCGCCCCTGCAGGGCGCTTTCGTACCTTTCCTAGCGAAGCTCGTTCTGCTTCTTGTTGACGCCCTTGGAGGACATCTTGGCCCCTCCGCTAGCCTCGTTTTCTACGTAATAGCACTTGCTGCACAGAGCGATGACCCGTGTGCCTTCCTTCTCAAGCTTGAATAAGCCCGGCTCTCTACCACTCCACTTGTCCCACGCCAACCAATTCTTCTTCTCCGCCTCGAACTGGGCGCGAAGTTCTGGGCGAACTGCTTCTTCGAGAGTGTCGTGAGCAAGAGCGAAGTACATGCTGTCTGTGTCCATCTGGATAAGCTCGAAGTCGCGCCTGTCGATGAAGCAATCAAGGAAGTCGTAATAGAACTCCAGCATGCGGAGCTTGGCAAGTTGATACACAACAATGCCGACTTGAAAGGGGCGGTCGATTGTGATCTTTTGCTTGCGCAGCTCGATCTTGTAGGCCTCTCCGATCTCTTCGAGGTCTTCGAACAAGGGTGAGCGAAGATTCTTGTCGACCTCGTCTTCGTCCGTTGTGTACAATGTTCTTGTTTGGCGCTCCACGGCTTCGATGAACTTGCCGTAAGCACTATTGCCAAGGAGCTTGAACACTTCGGCAAGCAGTGCCTTATCCTTGTCAGCGTCGCCTTTCCTTCGGTTGTCGGCGACCTCGCGAACGAACCAGTCGAAGAGCTTTTTGGGTCTATAATCGATCGTGCGGTAGACTGCCGTGATCTTGAATGCACTGTTGAGGTACCATTTCAAGAGGGGTGCGTAGATAAGCATCTTTTTCGCTGACAACACACCCAGAAGCTTTTTCTGATCGGGAAAGCGGGTTCGGCCACTTTCTTGGAGGTAAGCGTGCATATGCTGGGGCACGCATTCGTTAGGCACTGTTTGGTTGATGAAGAACGGGGGAAACTCTTCGAACTGCTCCCACAATTCTCGAGGGACTTCGATGTCCACCTCCGCAAACCCGAACCACCTGCCTATGAGAAGGGGAAGGGAAAGCTCTCTAGCCGCCTGCACCGGGTCATTGTAATGCACAACCTTCTCTTTACCACAGGGCATCTCCTGCAGCATCGTGCTGGGGTAAAGAGAATTCGCATCGAACCCCACAATCCGTTTCGTGATGCGGGCTAAGTCATATTTGTGAGAGCGGATGCGGGTTTCGCCGGCTACATGTTTGCGGGTGAAGACCAGGCTTGGCCCGCCAACCACAGCCCCCTTCAGCATGGCGTACGCTTCTGGGCCGGGGGTGTATAGTTCTGGAGCCCAGCGGCCCCGTCCCCCTCTCAATGAGCCTCGCAAGACGTATTGCATTGATACTCCTGGCAAGGAGACCGCGTCTTTGAAGATGTCAACCCCGAGGCTCGTGTAAAAACCCTTCATCGTTTGGAGAGCTTCGAGGAAGGGAGACACGTCTAGATTGTTGTAATACTCCAGCCAGTCTCCGAATGTCTGCATACCTTTCTCGTGAAAGATGCGATTGCATTCCTCGTGCTCCTTGGGAGAAAGAACGAAGGCATTTTTGAGTTGTGAGTACCAGCTTTCTTCAATTGGTTATAGCTCGCTTGTCGTTGCGGGCGGGCTTGGGGAAAAACGCATTTGCCCCCTCTCACAGGTTTGAGGGAGGGGGTACATAGTAGTTGGTAGAGAGGCGCGTCAAATACCGTTTTTCAGACCCCTAAATAAGCCGCCAAACGTCCGAGTTACCGGGCCCCCAGGGCGAATGCAATGAGACCTGGGGGCCCGGTAACTCGGACGTTTGGCGGCTTATTTAGGGGTCTGAAAAACGGTATTTGACTGCCTCTCTACCAACTACTATGTTCATGTTTGGTATATATAAGACTTAGAAGAATCATTCCCTTCATTGTGGTACAGCCTTCATTTCCAAAACAATCAATAGTAAACAACGTGGTTTGCAGGAGCGATGACTGAATAAAAGAAGGAGTACTCTTCGCCATGTCGGACATCTTCTTATCATGTTTAAAATATATCATAAAATTAACTTACGCATGCGCATGAGTATAGGCTGTTAGGAGCCTCTTCTTCAATAAAGGTTGCTTTGGTCATTGGTAATTGGGCATACGGAACACAATGCAATGCTTTGCTTGAGTGACCGCCAAACAATAGCTTCACAATGCCCAACTACCAATGACCAAAGCAACCTTTATTGAATTAGGTGTATATACCTGACGTGAACATTAGTAGGTAGGAGATTTAATTTCCGCAAATAACTCCTTCTCGTACGGTACTTTTTCACTTATTAACCCCGAACAAAGATTTTTCCTTATGGGCATTTTTAACTCGATTCCTGCAGAATGGCGTTCATTTATTAAAGTTGCTACTGACGTTAGAGTAGCAGATCCCATTCCAAGCATCCCACTATTAAGATGGCAAGTGGTAATGTGGTACCAATTCTTGATATTTCTCCCAAACATGTCTATCAAATCTTTTTGCAACAAAAACAAATGTTACCCACCGCTAAACAGAAATTAACAAACAAGTACTCAAATATAGAGATTGACTGGAAAAAGGTCTATACATTGGCCTTTCAATGCACTTTGGACACCAAGATCAGGGAATTTCTTTACAAAATTCTAAATTGTATAATCTTTACGAACGAAAAACTTAATTTAATTGGTGTTGTTGAATCACCAAGCTGCACTTTCTGTCAAGAGGTAACGGGATCCGTCGAGCATTTATTTTTCTCCTGTAGAATATCCTCTAATTTTTGGAAACACGTCCTGTCCTGGCTAAGAGATAACGATGTTCATGTTGGGATAATTAACGAGTCAGATGTGATCTTTTGAAAATTTGATATTGTAGAAAACTACATTTTAATTAATCATATTTTGTTATTGGGTAAATATTATATCTACTATAGGAAACAGTGCCGTAGCCAGACCAAACGGGCAACTGAGGCAGCCGACCGCCGAAGGCGGGAGTTGCTAGGGGGGTTCGGGGGCATGCTCCCCCGAGAAATTTTGAAATTTAGTCTTTCGGAAATGCGATTTGCAGCGTTTTCTGGGCCTTTCGGTAACTTTTTTTCGAGTAAATTTAAGTGGAATTTAAAATGCAATATTCAGAAACAAGCTACATAATCTGGGTGACCGTTAACCTCGCTAATGGTTTTGATCAGTATTTGTTCAAAAAAAAATTTGAGTTAACGTACGTAGCCCCTTGAGATCGATGATATGGTAATTTTTTCATAGTATACTGACTGATAACTGTTATATTTTGGCCACGAAATCTTTTCTGAGAGGCTCCGATGATCGCTTATGTAAAATAAAAAGGATCGGCGAAATTCGTCAAAATTTTACCGAGGCGAGTGCCTCGGTTGGCCTCATACTAGCTACGGCGCTGGGAAAAGTCATAATAGCTTACCCACACTTAGAGGTTTTATTGCTAGGACTAGACGTGTCTTTAATATTGAGCTCCATATTGCCAGGGAAAAAAATAAACTTCCTTTTAATTTTCAAAAGTGGGAGAAGCTAATGATTTAATAAATGCACTTAAATGATAGATTGTAGTAATGCCACCATTGTACTTAGCTTTTGTGTGTGTGTGTGTGTGTGTGTGTTTCTTTTTAATGTCAAATGTTTATTAGTTAAATGTTAATGATTAGTAATTGTTGATATCAATATTAATTAATTAATTAATAATAACATTTGTATCGTTTGTAATAGTCTACTAGTTTCTAAATCAATAAAAACTATTAAAAAATTTAGTAAGGGACGGACCATTTAATTTTTGTGGGGGGGTTGGGCAATTACGAAAAAAAAAACTTCCTGCAGAAGAAATTTAAGGGGAAAAAAAAATCGTGCACAAGAAAGCACGTGAAAAAAAATTCAAGCATTAAGGTAAAAAAAATTCTTGCAAATAGTGACGCTGGAAAAAAAAACTCATGCTCAGAAGTCGTGTCGGAAGACGCTGTTTTGCCGGAAGTGAGAGTAGCCGGAAGTCACTAAACTGGAAGTGCACAATTTAAAATATGCGTGCATAAATTTGTATGCAAAATCGTGACAAAAAATAATAGCAAGAAAAACGGAGCCAAAACCTTACCTCATGCCACTTCGCACATGAGTAATTAAAGGTCGGCACACACGAGGGGACCGGTCGCAGGGACCGGTCCCCTGTCGGAGTTTACACGATGGGACGAGTCGCGGGGACCAGCCCTTTGAAGGGTTTATACGCTGGGACCTGTTTCACAGCAAGATAGCAGTATTTATGACAATTTTTAAAAAAGAATATCGCTTTATGGAGATGGAAAAAGAGCAATTTTCAACAGAAACCAAATTTACTAAATTAACCGCTGAAAGTGTATCAGTCTGCTCTGAGCGTTACTGGACAAACTATATTCACCATGGAGTGTTGACAGTGTTCGTAATCTCCGTAATCTCCTATTTCGACCATACTTCGACAACGTCAACACATGTATCGTCCCCGGTATCGTCAACACGTCCCTCAGCCGCCATCTTGAAACGGAGAACGTACAGAATTATGGGAGCTTAAAGGTCGGGACACACGAGGGGACTAGTCCCTGCGACCAGCGGACGGTGTAATCTGCAGGTTGCAGGTACGAAGTTAATAATTAAAAGTCAATTCGACTTTAATCGTATGTAGCACGAGTCAAGTTCGAGTCACGAGTCACAAGCTATTTCTCTTTTGTCTTTTTTATGTCGTAAAAAAATAAATAAATGAAAGCTATCCTTCACTACCCCACACTTCCCCTAAAAGAATCTTTCCTTGATATGTACACAAATCAAGCGGGGGTATTGTTTCCAAGTCAAAATCATGGAGAAAAGCTGCGTCGGCTTCGTTCGAACGCCATCTTTGTTGTAATAAAATCAGGAACGCTGGAACGTCGGAACGTCGGAACGAACACCGAAAGTGAATTGTGAATTGTAAATTGTTATTGTCAAAAAGATGAACAGTGCGATTTGAAATGTTTTATTGTAGTAGTTATGTAAGGCACTATAGGTCACCCTGGGGTCATTAACGATAAATTCACTATAATTTGGTGATAGCCATTAACATTATAGTGTTTTGTCGTTAATTTTTAATTCATGTAATCCACCATAACGCACTATCGATAATAATTTAGTGACACATGTCATATTATTGACGAAATGCCGATAATAATTTGTCGTCACTCCATACTATACGGTATATATTTTAATCGATACGCATTGTTAACACAGCACAGTTTGAAGAAAAAACTTCATCTTCTTCGCTTTCTTCAGGAATTGTTAGTAGCGAATTTTGTGGGTTAACATATATATCATGTACCGTAACTTGAAATGAAACTTCTTCTTTGCTGATATAAATACTATCGATTAACAGAGCCAATTTGACTTTTTCTAGCTTTCTCATTGCGATTCTTGTTAAAATTTTATCCCTTTGTTTTGAATATTTGAGTAGTTTAACATTAAACATTTCAGATCTTATTGAACCCCCAGTAATTCTTGTACCCATACCTTCAAACTGAAAACCATAAAAAATACCTTTTATTTTATTAGCTATTTTTTCACCATATACACCTTTTAAATGTCGCCTACAAATGTCTCTAATAAAAACCATACAATCAATAAACTTTTCTTCTTCTTCCGTTGACATTCGACTTCGTCCTTCTTCACCGTATAAGCGAACAGGAATGGTGTAACCAAGTAGTTTACTACTTTCGTTTTGACTATATGTCTCTTTTACACCTAAAATTGTAAGAAATGGTGAATCGATTACTAGCGGACCTTTATAGGTGTCAATTTTGATTATTTCAAAATCGGTTTTACTGTTTTTCACCGGTTTATGGAAAATAATATTTGATGAATATTCTAAAACTTTTGAAGGACTTAACAGTTGCATGTTGTTATATTACCATATTTATTTTTTAAGACGATGTTTTTCATTTCTAGAAAAAGAAATGAAAAATAAACAGATATTCAATCTTCTTCTTCATCTTCGCTTTCTTCAGGTATCGATAATAGCGATTCTCGTTGTGGCAACGGTCTGAAATATACCTCATGAACCTTTATCTGAATCGAAACAGCTTTTTTTACTGATGTAGATACTATCAATCAACAAAGCTAATTTTGCATAACAATATGTATTTAAATAGCTGAGCGGATCAACTTTTTTGTTTCCTTTCGCTTTGAATAGCGACAAAAATTTATTCGACTTTTCTGAATAATTGAGTTTAGCATATAATATTGGTGGATATTTTTCTAATTCCCAATCCTTGTAATATAAAATACTATTTAATTCGTCAGCAGTTTCTCTTCCAAAAGTGTCTTGTAAGTGCTTGCGACAAAGTGCTTCAAAATTTTCCAATGAAATATGAAACTTATCTTCTTCCTGTGTCGGTTTGCCATCTTTAGACCATAAACAGACCGGAATAGAATAACCAATGAAATTTGAATTACTTTCGTCTTCTTTACTTCTTCTTTCGGTTACACCAAAACTGAAAAGAAACGGTGTTTCAATGACTAGCGGGCCTTTCTTATTATCACCGTAATTGGTCGTAATTTTAATCCTTTGAAATTTGAAAAGGTCATTTTTTATCGGTTTGCTGAAAATAATATCATCTGAGAGACTTGACAGTTGCATGTTGTTATTATTACAAATTTATTTCCTTAAGACCATTTTTACAATACTTACAACAGCGTTTATCTTTCTTATGAATACAGATACCGTTTCCACCGCATTCTTTGCAATAATATTTCACTCGATTGTGTTCACAAAACTGATTTCCACCGCACTCCTTGCAATAGTACTTGTTATTTCCATGAATGCAGATTCCGCTTCCACCACAATCTTTACAAAAATACCGTCGTCTACCGTGTTCACAAATCCTTGATCCCGAACACTCCTTACAATTGTATTTATTTTTCCCGTGTGGGCAAAGTTTTTCTTTACGTTCTGGTGATTTCACAGGTTCTTTCAATTCTACAGCTTGTAAAGCATCGATGAGTTCGGCTTTCCGCATTAGATACCATCCTTTAATTTTCTGCTCTTTTGCTTCAGCTTTCAACTCTTTCACAGACTTTTCCATTTGTTTTATAAGGTACTTTATATTTTTAATACCATTTTTTTGATAAACAAGCGCTTTCGAGTCGTTTGTTTATCGCGACGTTTTTCCGAGAAATCGGTCTTAATTTATTCATCTTTTCCGAGAATTCAGCTCATTTGCATACGTGTTCATTGAGGCGAAACGAGTGTAAGGCGTATGCGTATGAATCGCTTTGCGGTGCGTGACACTTGACACGTACCACATGTGTGAGCGCGATAACTTTTTCCTATATATATAGTTCGATCGAACTGTATATATTAATAAGTCTGTAATTCGATAGAACTCAGGGGGGAGACGGTTGGCCACTGTCAGAACCCTGCTTACGGTTCATACGATGTCAGACCTACGGGGTAGCAGTGTAGTTGAGTCAGTTGACTACGCTCTGGTGAACCAGCCTCGGCCCAACTGATAACAGAGGGGTGCTCAAAGATCTCTTCGGAGAACTTAACCTCACCCAGAGGTATAAAATGGGTGACACCCGCTTTGTCAGCGGGAAAAGTCCTCACTTCGGTGAGGCACAGAAACAGCCAACCGAGCACCCCCCGACCAGGGTTTTGCACTTTTTTATGAAGTGATGTTGTGAACTTTTACTAGGGGTTCATATATATCTAATTCAGCTAAAGCATCGATGAGTTCAGCTTTCCGCATAAAAAACCAACCTTTAATTTTCTTCTCTTTTGCTAAATATCGCAATTCTTTGAAGGTATATTTTGTTCGATTAATCAATGGCCTTTCCCATTCATCTTCCATTGTTTTTATTTATTTAATACCAAATCTTTATGTTCATTTGAACTTTTTATCGTATCGATCTTCGATTCGACTATTTATTGCTGGACATAAATCGATGATTATTTCATCGATCAACCTCATATCGTTAACAAACGATTCGTGATCGAACTGTTTTCCTCGCAGACAAGAACGTAAGTCAACCAAAACTTTCTGGTATGTCGTAAATGCAAATTTACTCATCTCAATCCGTCGGTTATAATTTTTATAATCAGTAAATGTTTTGACCAACAAACCTGCACTGGAAATGACACCTAGTATAACTGGGTTCAACGTAATTCCGCCGGCAATCGTACCGCCTGCGATAAGAGACGACGAACTCAATTTACACAAGAGATTCATCCGTTTGAGATGTCTAAAAGTCTTTTTATAACACCACCATTTCTTGTGATAAAAACTGTAAAGGGACTTGATCACCATTAATTTTGTCTCGTCGATCGATGTATCGATGTGGTTAAATGCAAAAAGATCGTATTTCATTTTATAAAGATGACATACTAATTTTAAAATGATCGCATTCATTTTCATTCTTGTCTCTTTTATAAATGAGCATGTTCATAGTCCTCATTGGTTAAGAGAAACTCGAGACATCGCGAGAGAGGTTGTAGAAGCGCTTGAACACGCTACACACTAGTGTGAAAGATCATCTAATTTATTATACGTGGCGTATAATAAATTTAAATTTGACTGTATTTACGCTTCATCTGAAGACTCTTCATCTGAAGACTCTTCATAATCAGAGTTCCACTCACCAGGTTCAACAGGTTTAATAGGTAGCTTGTGAGAGCAGCGGTAAATTTTAATGTAATCGACCAAGATCTTTTTCCGCATGTGTTTGTAGAGATTCGGGTTCTCACCATATTCCCGTAACATTATCAATAGATCGTTAAATGTTAATGACTTAAGATGTTTGCTTGGAACCTGAAGTATCCATTTTATCTTTTCTGGATATTCTGTTTGCGATTCACCACTTGTGTCCATTGTCTTTTTTATATAAGAAAATATTTCTTTAATTCCATTTTTTATATTTTTACATAGTCTCAAGCCACAGACTTACCAAACATTTATTGATGGTAGTTCCTTGTAAACTTTGTATTCTCACACGAAATTTATCACATTCTTCCAGAGCGATATCGTTAGTTAAGTGACAGACCTGTTTCTTACCACCCCCTCCTCTTCCTATTACATTATTTATCAACACGGCAATATGAGGGTATGTTTCGAACGTATCGAGAATGTTAACGCAACATTTTACAATTTTACACTTAACCGGAACCATAACATATTCATCTCCTGAAAATAGAGTAAACAACTGATTCGCAGTTCTCTCGTAAAGACCGTGAATTACAAACGCACCACCGCTAGGACTTGGTGAATTGAGAATTGCGTGATTGTTCATATCCAGATCGGTCTGCATAACCATTTTCCTACTCTCCAAAATATAAGGAGAATCGTAAACACTGGCCGGAACATCTGAGTGGTTTCCTTTTATTCCGTAAATTATAAGGTAAGCTTGAGCTTGCGAAGCTGATGTTGGCGAGCCGCTGCATTTTAAATCGACCCTAATATATTCCGGCGGTGAAATTTTCCACTTATGTAGATTGATAATACTTCTACTGTAATCCGTAAAGTTTTTTGTCGATTGTTTATTTATGTTGATAGAAGTCGATTGAACATCGACGCTGACACCGCTCATTGTAGGCGGAATAAATTCAATACAAACGGTATATTCACCCTCTGGTAATTTATACATATTAAAACCGATTCTTGATGCGTAGCTATTTAACGGATGCTTGTGTAATAAAAGACTGTAAACTTTTTTGTTTAACGTATGCGGTGACTCCACCAAATCGACTATACCGGTGACAGTTATATCATGCTCGGAAGAGCTTTCGTCAACATTTTCCATTAGGTACCTAAAATCATCTTTCAAATTTGACGAAGTGCTGATATGCGATTCGTCGATATATTTTTTAAGCCTCTCTTCTATTTCTATCGTATGAACTACCACATCCCCTATCTTGAGATCAAGATTTTTATCAGCGCCGTCAACATAAGATTTATTACATGCGTCGGAACTATTTTGCGGATCTTCTAAATTTATAATCTTATGGTTTGACATATCGAAATCTTCACCGGAAATTATATGATCCACGTATCTTTTATTGGCCCCTTGGTCGGCGACCGTCGGGTCCTTTACATTATAAACCGTATTATTTCCCATATCCAAACTAGTCTCCATCGGAAACGTCTCTTTGCGAGATAAGAAAATATTCCTAACATCGTTGTAAGAGACAAGATTGTTATAATTTACCCCTAAATCGTGATAAGTCTGTTGTTTCGATTGGACAACATTGAAACGTTCTTTCAGATCGATATTTTTCACGACCTCATGTGTAGGTTCAGGAGCGTTGGGATGAAATTTTTTCAGAGTCACCATATTGACAGCGCATAAATCGTTATCTTCGTCCGTGTCCATATTGGTGATAAGTTTTCTGTTCATATCGATCTCTCCGGGAAGAATCAATCTGTTTCCTCGAAGATCTAAATCACCGGTCATATGAGTCGACCCATCAACAAGAATAACATCTGTCGGATTTGGTTTTGTTGATAGCGCATTTTCCATCTGATGTTTTGTTATCGCATCATCGCTATCGACTCCTTCACCAACATTTACAAGACGTTTTTGTTGAATGTCGTAATTGTTATTGACATCTAATTTCAAACCGGCATTCTGTTGTACTTGTTGATTAAAATTTTTTATATATTCAGATATATCGAAATTACTGTATCTTCCGATATTATTAAAAATACCCATACTCTATTCTTATTTCATATAATTTTTAAAAAGTCTCATCAAAGTTCTTAGTAACACTTTTCTTTTCTTTGTCTAAAAATAAGAATTCATATGGACCGAGTTTATCAAAAAGAACCGGATCTATTAGATTTTCTTGCGCAATCAGATTTAAATGTTTTTTAGTCGTTGGTGGATACAAAATCATGTGGGAACAGTTCTGTCGTAGTTTCTGAGGAACATCGTAGTAGGACTGGGATAGATAGATCGGGGAAATTTTATGATGTCGACCGTCTGTATAATGATTGGCGATTTTGTTTTGAACTGCTTGGGGAGCGTTAATAAGATCATCAAAAACCACCACTTTTCTATTATCGATCGGATAGTCTGTTGTATCCATAATATCATCTTCTCCAAGAAGTTCTAAAATATCATATCCAACTCTTTGACTGGCGTTTTCCATTAATTTTTGCAAGTCTTGAATTTTGTCCTGATGTTGATTTGGTGAGTATAGATAAATCTTATCATAATAAATGAGCGGTTTTCTAAGAATATGCATTAAGGTGTTTGTTTTTCCACATCGAGTTTGACCAGTTATCAACATACGAAAATCTTCATTAAGAAAATCATTTAACGAACGATTATTATCGTTATTTTTTATCACATCATAATTCGGTATTTTCATTTTATTTAATAAGGTAGATAACTTAAATGATTATTTTTAATAAACTTAAATGATTATTTTACAGATAAATTAAATAATCTATTCTAATAAATTATGGATCTTGATAAGATTAAAAAATATGCAGATTTAGAATTTGAAGGTTTTAAAATTGCTAAAGCAGTTACCGAAGTAAAGAATGAGGTTAAAAATAAAGAACAAGTTCGCGATGTTGCGATGAGTGATTATTTTAAAACTCTGAGAGAACCGCTAATTGAACAACAGAAAAAAACAGATGAAAAACAGGACAAAGTAATTCAACAATTAAAAGAAAATCAATTAGCTTTGACCAGTGGTTTCAAAGATTTGGTTGAAACCAATAAGGATATTTTAACATTGAATAAAGAGCTACCATTTCCTGGCGGTGACCAACCACCTATACCGCTACCGATACCTGCACCACCAACGGGTAAAATAATAACTGCTGAACCAAATAAGATGTTCACAGAAAACGAATTAGAATTTTTAAAAGAAACTTTTCATGAACCAAATGAGCTACTTAAAATGAATGAAGAACAGTTAACTGAAACTTATAATGAAGCTAAAGATGAAAACAGAAGTGTCGGAATAAAGATAGGTGGTTTGAAAAGGAGAAAACCAAAGACAGAAGAAGAAAAACAAAAACTCACTGAAGATCTGAAAATATATGAAAGAACAAGAGATATATTAGACAGATATTTAACAACGATTAAGAATGTAAAAATTTTACCGCAATATACAAAACAAAAACAAAAACAAGGTGAAGGGGTACGCAAGTACAAACAACCAAGACGAAACGCTTATAAAATTCAAAAAAATAATCAATATGGAGGACTATTAATCGACATACCTAAATTAATGAAAGATCTGAAATTAAACGCTTATCGTGGTGGAAAATTAATTTATCAAGCCGATGTTGATAAATCTCTGATTAATTTACTAACGAAAAGATACAATCCTAAAACAAAATATAGTATGAACGCTGTAAAAGTTTTTAATGATTTAAATATGTTGAGTAATTTACCTCCTCATAAATCATCTGGTAAATCGAAAATGGTTGGTTCAAATATAGTTTATTATAATGATCCGAACCAATTGGCAGACAGAATGAAGATAATAATCGGATCGATGGCCGCTGGTAATAATTCTCCTGTTTTGAGAAATGATTTATCACAAATAAATGATGAATTGTTAAGAATAGGAGCAATCGATAAAACAATTCATGAGAAATTATATAAAAAAAATTTAGCGTAATTAAAATTAAAAAGTTTTCATATAATAAAATGAATGTTAACAGAACGCTAGTTTTCAAATCTATAGATGCAAGAAAACAAAATCCTAATAATAAACCAGGAAATTTTACTGTAAGGTTTACTCCTGAGTTGAGATTGGACGATAATAAAGAATGTTATTTAGCATTGGATCATCTTAGCATGACTGCGAGTTGGCACAACATTCGTCCTGAATATGATAACGACAAACTAAAAATATCAAAAGATAAAGGTAAAACATACGAAACGATTACTTTTCCATCAGGGGTTTATGATTACGAAGATATAAATGATTTTATCCACAAAACGATTGGAAAAATACCCAACACGGAGGAATATGGAATTAGCGTATTGTTTGATCTTACAACTTACAAGGTATTTATTCAATTATCTACCGATTATCGCATCGATTTTAGTTCGAGTGGAAATTTTAATATTTTACTCGGATTCGAATCGAAAGTTTTAACGAGCAGCGGTTATGGGAAAAATTTCCCTAATATCAGTAACAGCATCGATAATCTTTACCTAAAATGTAGTTTGTTGAGCGATTCGATCGTTTCAGGAAAGCGAAGTAATACCTTATTCACATTCTCAACAAATACAAAAACAAGGTCTTTACCTTTTGAAATCTACCCAAGAGTGAATTATTTGTGGCATAAGATAAATAGAAAAGATATATCTGAAGTAACATTTTACATGAGTGATGATGAAGATAGAATTGTTGATCTGAACGATATCGATATTTCCATAACTGTAGTGTTAAAAGAAGTATAATTTTATTTATAATTTATAACATGGAAGAACAAAGAAGAATAAGAAATTTTGATACAGAAGAAATTTCTTATATTAACTCTGTAGATCACTCTATAGATAGTGGTTCTGGTTTCTTTGATATTTTTACAAAAATCGGTTCCAAATTAACAGGAAAAACAGCGAGTAAATTAGCCAGTAAAGCAGCAGAAAAACTTATTGAAAAAGGTGCTGAAAAGGTTGGAGAAAAAACTGGTGAAGTTCTTGGTGAAAAAATTTATGACAAGTTTTCATCCAAAGGTAATAAAGAACCTGCGGCAGCAGCACCACCACAAATTTCAGGTGAAACAAAAGGAGTTGAAATTATTAAATTTTTAAACGAAGAAAACTCTAAAAAAGAGAAGAAAGAAGACAAATATCAATATATTAGAAATATCGTAAATGATCTGATTTAATTTTAAAAATAATTTCTTATTATAATTCATAATAAGAATGAATTTCAGAAATCCAGAATTGGTCAAACGATATGAATACGTGTCCTACGATTTGGCAACACCGCTAATCGATAATGTCGCAAATAATAATAGACAGGTTAAGAATAATTATCAATTCACAGTTGATAACTCTTCAGAAGCAAATCCGATCGATTGGTATAACGCTTATTTGGAAGTAGATTTCAAACTTGTTACGCTTGCTGATAGTACAACCGGTATAACAGCAGGACCAAATAACGGTAATCAAGATTGTACTACAACTAATGGTCATACATTTATAAGACAGATACAGGTTGAATGCAACGGGATAACAGTTTACAATAACTCAAGAGCCAATGAAACATCGAACGTACTTTCCCTCTTAAAATATACAAAAAGTTATGCAGATACGATCGGTAAAGATCAATTTTTATATTTAGATTCATCCACAGGAACAACAGAAGCACGACCGGCTCAAGCGCTATATAACGAAGGTTTTGCTAGAAGAAAAATTTTAACAGATGCTGCAGCTGTTAACAAAATATCGATTCCTCTAAATCTATACAGCTATTTTGCAGCTTTCAAAAATAATCTTCACCCAAATATTAAGACAAAACTTCTTATAGAACTTGAAAGCGATAACAATATAATTTTCAGAAAAGGAGCTGCTCCAGATAGTAAAGTGATTTTAACAAAATTAAGATTGTGGTGTCCAAAAATTATTTTCAACGGTTTAGGTATGAAACAGTATCTTGAAGATTATTTGAAACCCAAAAAATGGACTTATTTGAGAGAACACACCGAAATATTACAAACAACCTCTGTAAATAACTCCTTTCGAATAAGTACAGGTATTAGGAGACAGAGGCATGTTTTCATCTGGGTTGTTCCGGAAGCAAGTTATAGTAATCAGGAACAAAATATATTTACTTTCAAAACATTTAGAATTGGAGCAAACAATCGATATTTTTCTAGAGCACACTTGCTAATAAATGATAGCATCCAGTATCCTCAATTAGATTTGACATCAGATGAGGAGTCAAGACTTTACAGAGCTTTGTTATCCTACAGTTCCGCTTACAACGATTTTTTAAGCGGAACAATAATTGACCGATCAAATTTCAGAAATCTTTTTGGAATTCTATACTTTAATCTTAGAAACCAAGAAGAAGATGTAAAAGATGGTGTAGTTGCACTTACTTTTAAATATGAATTAAACGGTGCAAATCCAACAAATTATAGATTAAATGCTTTAGTTTTACATGAAAAAGAGATAGAGTTATACACGTCATCTGAAAAAATATTAATAAAAGCGTAAATCTAATTAAAATTATATTTTGTAAAATTAAAAAATGGCTACAGCGTATTTTGCATATGGAGTAAATTTGTCTCAAGGACAGCTACAAAGGTTGAAAAAAGCATATGACGATAATTCAGAAATTACGATAAGGTTGAGTAAGAATAATTTGAAAGGGTCGCATGAGTTGATGTTGACAAAAACCCAGATTAATAAGATTAATAAAGCGCTAAAAAACGGTACCGGTACCGATATCAAAATATCTAAAACACAGATTCGTAAAGCGATCATAAAAGGGGGAAGTTTATGGACCTCTTTGTTGTCACTCGGTGCAAAGTTGTTACCTTTTGCTACAAAAGCAGCTACAAAGGTAGTACCTTTAGCTACAAAAGCAGCTACAAAGGTACTACCTCATTTAGCTACAGGAGCGCTAGGCGCTTTGGGAAGTCTCGGTATCGATAAGATTTTTGGTAGCGGTATTACGATACCGTTTGATTTTCTTCCTCAACTTGCAAAATTAAAAGAATTAACACAAGGGCAAGCGCAAGCGGTGAGAAAAGGTATGCAAAGCGGTAGCGGTATAACATTCAAACCTACGCAAAGACAGATAAATGGAGGATTTTTAGGAACACTTGCTGCAATCGGAATTCCTATGGCTATCGAATTAGCTTCAAAACTTTTTGGAAAAGGATTATCTGTAAGTCCAAGAGAAGGCAGAGGATTACAGGTACCAAAACTGCCGAGAGGTAGAGGATTACAGATTTCTCCAAAATATCCATACCATCCTCCACCTTTTTACGGATCATGGGGTGAAAAAAACCCAAATTTAGGGATGTACCGCTAAGTAATTTTGACTTCCTTGAATGGATAAAATATTTAAAAATACCTGATTTCAAAGGTATTTTTTCGAGAGATCAAACGGTAAGTCATATACATAAAACAGGTTGTTGTATAATTAATCTTGATGATAAGATAGGGAACGGTACACATTGGGTAGCAACATTTGTAAAAAATAAAAATCTCATATATTATTTTGATTCGTTTTGTTTACCGCCACCACAAGATTTCATTGATTATGCAAATAAATTACGTATGGAATATCAATATAATATCGGTTACCCGTTTCAAGCTATAAAATCAGTAAGATGCGGTTATTATTGTTTATATTTTCTTGATAATATTTACAAAAAATCATTTTACGATTGCTTAAGTAGATTCAAAATCGATAATCAAAACTATAATGAAAAGTTTATTAAAAAATATTTTGTGTAATTAAAATTAAAAAGTTTTATTATACAGATCGTATAATAAAATGGAGTCGCTAACGTATTGTGTTAAGGAAAAAATAAAAACCGGCTGTACTGAACCATCCGGTTATGAGATAGCCTCAAACGGTAGACCTTATTTTTGGTGCACTTGCGCTAATTGCGGAATCAAGAAAACCCGTTTCGTTAAGAGTTCGGAAAACTAGTTCAGCCCCCACAAGGTGGGGGCTTTTTTGATGTGGAAGGTAGTCATAGTCTTGGAGAGATAGCTATGAAAGCCGGTATGAAAGGTCTTTACAATTTAGGAAAAATAGGAGCGTCAAAAGCCATCAAATCAGACTTTGTAAAGAAAAAGATTAAATCAACCGCTAATAAGTATATAGATCAAGCTTTGGACAGTTTCACGGGAGACTTATCGAAAAGACTCGATCCGCTTCACCACGGTAGCGGAATCGATGTTCATAAAATGATCGGTAAATTACCGAAACCGAAAGGAGGATGGACATTACCCGGACATAACTATACAGGACCGTATAATCCGCTAGACGACCAATTAAAATATGATCGGGAAACGGGAAAAATACTGGAGATCTACGATAAACCGACGGGTACAACGGATGCCATAGCTATGCAGCATGATGTCGATTATTCTGTGTGTGCAAATAAACCGGAACCGCGTAAATGTAAAAACGATGCGGATAGAAAAATGGTGAAAGCTTTGGATAGCGTGCCCTATAACGATCGACAATGGGGTCACTGGTTAGCTAGAAATACTATCGACGTAAAACAAAAACTTGGGTTGGGAAACGGATAAGGCCGCCGAGTAGAAACGTAGAGACGTGGCAAGAAAAGCTTGCAGATGAACTGCATAAACCCATAAGACGAAAGTTTACTCGGCGGCGTGTTATTGTAAACGGAATCGATGAGATATGGTGTTCTGACCTTGTTGAAATGCAGAAATATAGTAAGTGGAATAAGGGATATCGATATCTTCTCATGGTGTTAGATGTTTTCAGTAAATACGGTTGGATTGTACCGTTGAAGAATAAAAAGGGAGAGAGAGTGTCGCAGAAGCGTTCAAAACAATATTCAAGAAAGGAAGAAAACCGAAAATGCTGTGGGTGGATAAGGGAAAAGAGTATTACAACAAGAATATGAAAGAACTGTTGGATAAAAATAAGATAGTGATGTATTCGACAGAGAATGAAGAAAAATCTAGTGTTTGTGAAAGATGGAACCGTACGATAAAAGAGAAAATGTTTAAACAATTTACCGTTCAAAACAATACAAAATATCTTGATGCGTTACCGAGGATATTGAAAGAATACAATAATTCAAAACATCGAAGCATCGGTATGACACCTGTGGAAGCATCGAAGAAAAAGAACGAAGGTAATGTTTACTTAAATCTGTACGGTAAGAAGAGACCTACACATACTAAACCGAAATTTAAAGTTGGGGATAAAGTTCGAATATCAAAATACAAACGCCCTGTTTTCGATAAAGGTTACACACCGAATTGGACTGAAGAGATTTTTACTATCGATAAGATTCAACACACTAACCCTATAACTTATAAACTGAAAGATGAGCTGGGTGAGGAGATAACAGGTTCTTTCTATAAGGAAGAGCTGCAGAAGGCTGTTCAAGACGTTTACCGTATTGAGAAAGTGATTCGACGAGATGCTCGAAAAGGTAAGGCGTTAGTGAAGTGGAGCGGGTATAGCGATAAATTCAACTCATGGATAGATTTGAAAGAACTGAAAGACCTGCGGTGAAGATCTCTTCTTTTCATTTCATGAACGTGAAATGAAAATTTAAAATGGTATTAAAAAATAAAATATATTGATAATAATACTTACGTATGGATTCAAAAACTGTTCAACAGCTTAGGGCAATTGCACGTGAAAACGGATTGAAAGGTCATTCACGTTATAGGAGGAAAGCGGACCTGATCAAATTCATTGAAAGTAGTAGAGCACCTGAACCTCTCCCACCACGAGGTATCGTAAATTTTATAGATGAACCTTCACCACGCGGTATCGTTAATTTTTTAGATAAACCCTCTCCACCCCGAAGAAGAAGAAAAAGACAACCCTCACCATCTCCGCCCCGAAGAAGGAAAAATAGACAGCCCTCTCCACAACCCCTAGACCATCATCAATCAGAGATACCGTTAGAATCTGAAGATTCTAACCGTAAACGAAATAAGAAGAGACAAAAGACCCGTAAAACAAAGAAGGAGAAGAAGTTGGAAGAGGTCGTTAATAGATCTGAAAGATTTGAAGATGAACAAATTTCGACAAATAATAAGAAGAGACAAAAGAAACTAAAGAGGGAGGCTGCCCGTCTAACAAAGAAAATCAACCGTGCAAAAAACAAACGTGGCGCACTGTTCTTACAAGAAAAACTAAACCAAGTTTTGAAAAAGATCGATAGCCGAAGATTACCCTATGAGATAATCAAGATAGGTGAGAATACAAGTAACAAGTTCAAATCGTTTTTCGACATATTCAAAGTTAAAATAGTAAACCCTCGTGAAATATTTGATATTGATAAATTACTGTTAGAAATAGGGCTCAGAGTAATAAAAGAGAGAGGGTTACAAAACGGTGACAAGATTCGATGGATACTTAGTCATACGAGTTGGCATAAACCGGTTAGTACAAAACGAATCACGATCACAGATCACCTTGGGACGGATCTCGTCGAAGAGATAGCTAGATTCATTGAATACAAGGATGTACCGCTCCCCGAGGTCAAAATAGAGATTCAGTCGGTAAAGGTTCCCCGGGGAATGGGTCGATTACGTGTAACAAAATTAACAATCAAAAATAATGACTCAATCTGTCTTGCGCGAGCAATAGTGACGGCTCGTGCAAACATAAATAAACAAAAATGGACAAAATCTGAACTAAGTAATGGATTTAATAAGTCGAGAAAACTTCAGAAAGACGAAGCTATCAAACTTCATAAAGAAGCTGGAGTCGAAATTAATGAGGAAACCGGTTCTACCCTCGAAGATGTAAAGAGATTCGCGGAACATCTTAAGATTCAGATAAACATTGTAGACGGTGATCGATTCAATGATCTGATTTTCACTACTGAAAATGAGCACGATGGACAGATGATATACCTTTACAAAAACAAAAACCACTTCGACGTTATCACAAGTATGCCAGCGTTCTTGAGTAAAGATTATTATTGTCACACCTGCAAAAAGCCGTACACAAAACGCGATTGTCATAGATGCCCCGCAAAATGTACAGCATGTTTCAAGTACTTTCCACACGGAGTGAAAAAGTGCTCTAAACCGCCAATTCCATGCGATAAGTGTAATAGGTCTTTCTTTGGAGTAGATTGTTTTATGGAGCATCTACGTGAACGATCCTTAGGAATTAAAAACGATACTGTGTGTAAAAAAGTAGGTAAATGTTTGAAATGTGAGCGTACAATTACATCTTCTGAAAATGGTGGCCTAAAGAATCACATCTGCGGATATTCAAAGTGTAGTAATTGTGGGGAGTACTGTGATATGAATGAACATCTTTGTTTCATGTCTCAAACGAATTGTAAGGGTGGAAAATGTCAAGGTTACGGATGTAGTCCTGGAAGTTTGTGTTATCCTTGTCAGACAAGAACCGATAAATACATGTTCTATGATTTTGAAGCAACTCAGGAGACCGGTGTTCATGAGGTCAATTTAGTCGTCTGTCACGATTTTTATGGAAATAAAAATACATTTGAAACGCTCGACGAATTTTGTAAATTTATTTTTAACAAGGATGATCATGTGGGGTATACCTTCATAGCTCACAATGCAAAAAGTTACGATGCTCAGTTTATTCGAAATTGGTGTATAGAGAACAGAGTGAAACCCGATATTATTTACAACGGAACAAAGATTATGTCTATGAAGGCTGAGGGTGTTAGATTTATTGATTCTATAAACTTTATCGCTGCGGCGTTATCATCGTTCCCAAAGACATTTGGTTTGAAAGAGTTGAAAAAGGGGTATTTTCCACATTATTTCAACACAAAGTGTAACCAAAACTATGTAGGACCGATTCCTGATAAGAAACACTATGGTTATGATGAGATGAAACCTTCAGCGAGAAAGGAATTCTTAAAATGGTATCAACAACGTATTGATGAAAACTATGTGTTTGACATGAAGAAGGAGCTGAGAGATTACTGTGATAGTGATGTAGACATCCTCAGAAGAGGTATGTTGATTTTTCGAGAACAGTATATCGAGTTAGGTAACATCGACCCTCTTCAATATATAACCATCGCTTCTGTATGCATGACCATGTACAGAAGTAACCACATGTCTTGTGAAAAGATCGCTGTTGTAAAGGAAATTACACGTGGAGAGAACTACAGTAAAAGTAGCATCGCATGGTTAGATTGGATTTCTCAGAGAGATGGTGTTAAAATAAAACACGCTCTGAACGGTGGTGAAGAGACTTTACCAGATATCGGAAAGGTTGACGGGTTTTGTGGGAATACGGTCTACGAATTTCAAGGATGTTTTTGGCACGGTTGTGAGAAGTGTTATACATGCGACACAATCAACACAAAAAATCAGATGGATATGTTAACTCTAAGAAAGAGGACGGTAGCGAAAAACGATAAAATTAGAGCTGCCGGGTATGAACTGGTTGAGGTTTACGAATGTGAACTGAAAAAGGAGAAAGAGTTTAATAAATTTCTAAAAACGTGGAATCGGGAATTTGTAGGGCCTCTTAATCCTAGGGACGCATTTTTTGGTGGACGAACAAATGTAACAAAACCGACCTACACATTCAAAAAAGGTGAGAAAGGTAGATATGTCGACTTTGTTAGTTTATATTCAACGGTACAATTCTTCAAGGATTATCCGGTAGGTCATCCTACAAAGATATTTGATCCTCCTCAAGAGTACGATGAGAATTGGTTTGGTTTTGTGAAATGTAAAGTTTTACCTCCAAGAGGTCTTTATCATCCTGTGTTACCGGTAAAAATAAAATGCGATAAGGCTGAAAAGCTGCTATTTCCGCTCTGTAGAGTGTGCGCTGAAAATAAGATTCAGGAATGTACACATACAGATAATGAACGATCATTCATCGGAACATGGTGCACAAATGAATTGAATGTGGCGATTTGTAAAGGGTACAAGGTACTAAACATATACGAGGTGTGGCATTTCGAGGCTAAATCCGCTAACCTTTTCAAGCGTTATGTAAGAAAATTCATGAAAATCAAGATGGAATCGAGTGAACTGAAGACCGGTCAAGGTTGTACATATAAGAGTGTTGATGAGTACCGGTCAGTTGTTGAATCAAAGTTAGGAATCGAGCTTGATGAGATTGAGTACAATCCTGGAAGGAGGGCAATCTCAAAGTTGTCTCTGTGTAGTTTATGGGGAAAATTTGGTCAGCGTAATAACATGAATCAGACTGTGTACGTCACTGAACCAAAAGAATTTTACAAGATCTTGTTAGATGAAAGCATAGACGATCTGAACATTCAATTCTTAAACGAAGATATGGTTGAAATGACTTACAACTTGAAAGACCAGTTCGTTGACAATAGTAATAACACAAACATATTTATTGCTGCCTTCACAACCAGTCACGCTAGAATGATGCTGTATGAAGTGTTGGATAAACTCGGTGATCAGGTTCTCGGTTTTGACACCGACAGCTGTTGGTATATCGAACGTGAAGGGGGACAGCGTATCGAAACAGGTGACAGCCTCGGTGATCTAACCGATGAGTTAAACGGACATTATATTACGAATTGGTGCGGTTCTGGTCCAAAATCATACAGTTACAGTACAAGTAATGGGAAGATGGAATGTAAGGTCAAAGGTTTCACTCTGAATCACAAAAATAGTCAAAAAATAAATCAAAAAACGATGAAGCAGATTATCGAAGGTCAAAAGGAACAGATAACAACCGTAAACGAACGAGCGATAACTCGGGATCCTTTAACGAAACAGGTTGTAAATAAATACCAGAAAAAAGACTTTCGGATGTGTTACGATAAACGGTGTATGGTGAAGACTGAATCTGGTATCGAGACGTTTCCATATGGATATTAATGCGTATCGATTAAAATATATACCGTATAGTATGGAGTGACGACAAATTATTATCGGCATTTCGTCAATAATATGACATGTGTCACTAAATTATAATGATTTATCGATAGTGCGTTATGGTGGATTACATGAATTAAAAATTAACGATAAAACACTATAATGTTAATGGCTATCACCAAATTATAGTGAATTTATCGTTAATGACCCCAGGGTGACCTATAGTGCCTTACATAACTACTTATTGTGAAGATCGCGAGAGCTTAAACTGACAGTTTCATGATTATATGTACAAATCACAGTAACGGCATTTACACTGATGAATAGACAGTTGTCTCGAAACGTCCGTTACTTTGATTGGTAGAGTGCAAACAATATAACCGTGAAACATTAGTAATACTAAATTACACAAATTTGTACAAATTTGTAATTAGTCAATTTTGTCAATTTAGTGAATTCAGTCAGGCGTAAATAGTCTAAGGCGCGCGAGTTGTGAATTTTAAAAATACGGCACTGCATCAAAGAAACAGTAAAACCAGAAACTAAAACGGAATTTTGGAAGTTTTAGGGAATTTTGAACAGGAAGAGAAGATCTGCGATAGACTACTTGAAAGGCAAGTTTCTTGTCTAGAATTTCGAGGGTTCTTTTTCAAGCCTGATTCGCATTTTTTGCGAGCGCAATGAAAACTCGATAATGTGAATAGACTACGAAAATCGCATTAAAAAGCGCTCACTTTTTCATTTAACTGCAAAGCTGTGCGATAATAAGACCAGGGAATGGACAGTAGGCACTTTCCGTTAAGATCTTTATTATGAATTACACTGCAAAAATAGAATTACAAACTTCGATAATTCATTACACAGATCAGGTAAATTTAAACGTAACAATAATTCAAAGTTCAACGTAACATAATTCTTTGACAGAGGGAGGTATCCGGGAGGTAAGCAAAAAGTTCAAGCTCTGAGCTAATTTAATCAGTCAGTTTTCCTGCGTTGTTAAACTGAGTCAAAGTCGACGATAATTTTTTTTCATTAAGTACCCGCAATTTGGGCAAAAATTGCACTTGAGGTCAATGATGCTTGCGCATTCCGGACATAAACCTGTAGTGTCTTGGCTGGACAACAGCTCAAACCAGTAGTTACTTGGGTGATCATCCAGGACATTTACGGTGCTTCGTTCCGGCTTGTGAAAGGATAAGACGCGTGCTTGTTGTTGCTGGTTTTCGTCACTTTCGTTCTCGTGCACTGTGCTAAGAATAGATTTGAGGTTGTCAGTAGAGATCGATGTGGCGGCGGTTGCCATTCTGTGACACTCACGGGAGTACTCGGCGGACTTTGCGTCACACTGGTCGCTTACTGAGTCTACAGAACACTCGTAGGGTGTCTTGGAGGGATGCACATCAGACTCGCCGAACACTTTTGACACAATCACATCTAAGTTACCATTTTCCGCGCTGATCATGTCGTTAAGTGTGGACTTAGGGATGTCTGGTAGAACGCTACTCAGTCTTTCCACTTTGTCACCCCACGGTGGTTTAAACGACACAGGGATGTCCGGCATGACTTGCACGGTGTCTTTGGAATTACCGGGGGCTACAGGCTTCATCTGGTGCTGTTGAATTGCCCCTCTAAGTACGTGCAGTGGAGACATGTCAGGGCAGACAGATGCAATATGACTAGCATGCTTATTTACTTGGCTGTAGAGCTCTCCGTGTTTCACTAGTTGTTTTTGCCTTTGCTCTGTTGTGCAAGAAAATAAGAATAAATACAGTTAATTTTGCACGTCAGGTTATACTGAAGGTTGGGAAATTATCATTCTACTATGGGGAAATTGATAGATTGATGGGGAGTTTTCGTCGCAGCCGTAAAATCTGAGCCCTAGTTCAATTACACTTCCCGACTAGTCTCGCCGTAGTCAATAGATATTCGTAGGTTATTATTTTTAATGGTCATATAAGAATTACTATAAAAACTCACCAGTTCTCTTTTGAGAGCGTTTCTGGCTTTTTTCTTTGCAATATCACCGTCTGCTATTTGTAGCGTGGCCGAGACTGACGGGAAGGCTACCACCTCTGGTACACTCAGAGTTGGATGGTTTCCTGTTTTCTCTGGGTCTTTACTTGTTCTCTCATTTAACACTTGAGTGTGAGTTACACACTTTTCACAGCTGCAAAGCTTATACGGGCAAAGGAGCTTGTGGCCACGAAGTGCACTAATCACCCCGTGCTTCCTACATTTTGCACAGGTTTGACCATTTACGCGTGGCTCCATTTTCAACTCCGAACGAAAATGAACAGAAGTTTGCACGTGCTTTGACAATAAATTAGCAATTCAAATCTGGCGCCAACTTTCAATGATAATTTGCATAACAATGCACATGTTCCTTCTTGGAATCCCTTTTTACAGCAGCGTGGCTAGCTAGGGTTTTGACCGACTACTGACTTAAAATGTCTTGGAGAATGAATAAAGCTGATGGTGTCTACCGCTATGGTGCTGCATATCCGTTACAGAAACGAGTACAGATTATTGTCACCTTCATTACCATTCAGAGTTTTTACGCAACAGCAAGGATTTGCAAGGTGAGTTATAATTGCGTAAGACGTTTGGTCGATCTTTTCCGCGTAAAAGCAACATTGATGACGCAAACGCAAGAAAATTCCAGGCCAAAGGTCTTCCCCTGGTGGCTCGAGACTTACATTGAAGCCATGGTAGTGATGTACCCAACAATGTATATACGGGAAATACGACAAATGGTTGCAGATGATTTTAACCTGTTACCGGCTGACACTCCATCTTTGTCCAGCATTCGGGCTCTATTGTACAGATCAAACACTACCAGGAAGAAGTGTGTTCAGGTTGCCAACGAACGATTTTCTCCGTATACACAACAGAGACGCCGAGAGTACATTCGCTGGCGAAGAACAGTTGATCCAAGGGTTTTATATTTTTTTGACGAAACAGGATTTGCATCTGATACTGACCTGCGTGTATATGGCCGCTGTGAGAGTGGTTTCGCCCTACCTTCCTACCAGGCTAAAAGTGGAGCTACCGCTCATTCAGTCCTAGGTGTTGTAGGATACAGAGAAGGGGTGATTACGGCCATACCTATTGAAGACAACTATAACACCGTATTAGTCAATGAAGTCATACAAAATCAGGTATTGCCTCTACTCCCCAGAAATTGCTACTTGATAGCAGATAATGCTAGCATACACAACGATGCACAGTTGGCCAACATATTGGCTATCAAAAACATCACGCTGGTAAAGTTACCAGCGTATAGTTACGATCTTAATCCTATTGAAATGGTTTTTGGCTTGGCAAAAGCTATGGCCCGAAAAAACCCTGGAGCTTTGAAGGATAACGCCTTGTTAGCCACTGTCGATTCTTTCATTCAGATTTCGCCAGTACCAGTAAGAAAATACTACAAAAGGTCATGGAGAGTTACAAGTTAAGTCGCACGCAGAATTTCGTGGATTACTTAATTGTGTCTGTGCTTTTCGATAACAAAGCTGATGGATGTAGCTTTAATTTAGAATTGTGCTTTTTCGTAAAAAAAAGATTCATGTCAGATCACCCATCGCCAATGTTTTTTGAAATAGGTATAATAAGAAGCAGAACAAACTGTTTTGAATAAAAATGCATATTTGAGACACCTTTCTGAACGAATTTTCGAAGAGGATGAATCTGGCAATTTCTGAGAGCAGTTTCAAGTCCTGGGTGGTGCATGGTGGTGTGGGTGGTGGGTACTCCCATATATAGGCTATATAGGTATGTGCGTCCCGATTGGGTAGAATTTTCGAGCCTCGGGCTCCTTAAATAGGATAATCCTTTTACGTAATATTACGGCCAGATGCGATAACGTAAACGGGGATAGGTGGAAATAGAAAAAACAATTGACCAAACGTGTCTTTGTCTTTGATGTGTCCTGCGTCCATTTATTATAGTTAGTAGTCTGGGTGGGAAAACGGGGATGGGTGGAAATAGAAAAACAATTAAACTTAACGTGTCTCTTGTCTTTGATGTGTCCTGCGTCCATTTATTTTAGTTAGTAGTCTGGGTGGGAAAACGGGGATGGGTGGAAATAGAAAAACAATTAAACCAAACGTGTCTCTTGTCTTTGATGTGTCCTGTGTCCATTTATTATAGTTAGTAGTCTGGGTGGAAATAGAAAAACAATTAAACCAAACGTGTCTCTTGTCTTTGATGTGTCCTGTGTCCATTTATTATAGTTAGTAGTCTGGGTGGGAAAACGGGGATGGGTGGAAATAGAAAAACAATTAAACTTAACGTGTCTCTTGTCGTTGATGTGTCCTGCGTCCATTTATTTTGGTTAGTTATCTGGGTAGGAAAACGGGGATGAGAGGGAGTTGGAAATAAAGCCGCAAATGAATAAAACGCCTCAGTCCTGACTTTGATGTGTCTTGCGTCCATATATTTTCAGTTAGTCATTTCTTTTTTGCCCGCTAGTCTACTGAAAACTCTCTTTTAATAGAGCCCTGCATGTCTTTCATTTTAGTTTTCATCCTAGTTTAAGTTGAATAGATGCTATTTAATTTAGTCAACTTATAAAATTCATTAATAATTTATAAGGAAAATACAAAAGAAATGAATGTTTAATGAAGGTTTGTAAACCCCAATACAGATCAACTGAGTTGATGAATTATTAAACAGTAGCATTAACTTTTGATACAGATCTCTGCTGAGCTAATTAGTATGCATTAACTTTTGATACAGATCTCTGCTGAGCTAATTAGTATGCATTAACTTTTCATACAGATCTCTACTCATTGTTTCATTTCATAAGTCAGATAAAATATGAGCGGGAGATCTGTATGGGATTTACAATGGCTCGCCTTCGGCTCGCCATTGTAAATACCCATACAGATCTCCCGCTCATATTTTATCTATCACTTAATTAGCGGCTCTTCACGCTTCAACAATTTTGCAACAAAATTGTACAAAATTTTACAAATTTGTAATTTGTGTTTCACGGTTATATTGTTTGCACTCTATACGGCATTCACCAGAAAAGTACTTTGTTATTTATTATTAACAATTAACAAGAGGATTAATTTATAATTATAAGGGTGCCAGCACTAATTTGATTAATTTTATTTTCAATAAACTTCAAATTTTCATTACTACTTTATTATATATTTTTTCATTCAATCACAAACTTTACAACACATCCCCCGATATGACATGAGCACCAAAGGCGTTCCGTCGCTCCAGTGGTCCTTGTTCTATTACATGGCTACAACAAGATGGCGCTCGAACGAGGAATAGGTTTTATTGAAAAAACAAAGCACTGTTCATCTTTTTGACAATAACAATTTACACCCCCGATCACTTCCGGTGTTCGTTCCGACGTTCCAGCGTTCTTGATTTCATTGCAACAAAGATGGCACTCGAACGAAGCCGACGCAGCTTTTCTCCATGATTTTGACGTGGAAACAATACCCCCGCTTGATTTGTGTACATATCAAGGAAAGATTCTTTCAGGGGAAGTGTTGGGTAGTGAAGGATAGCTTTCATTCATTTATTTTTTTATTTTTTACGACATAAAAAAGACAAAAGAGAAATAGTTTGTGACCGTGACTCGAACTTGACTCGTGCTACATACGATTAAAGTCGAATTGACTTTTAATTATTAACTTCGTACCTGCACCCTGCAACCTGCACCTGCAACCTGCACCCTGCGCCCTGCACTTGCAACCTGCACCCTGCGCCCTGCAACCTGCAACCTGCACCCTGCACCTGCAACCTGCAGAACCTAGACCTGCAGAACCTGCAACCTGCAGAACCTGCAACCTGCAGAACCTGCAACCTGCAGATTACACCGTCCGTGTGACCAGTCCCTGCGACTAGTCCCAGGGAGCAAATCCCTCCGTGTGAACTGCCAATTTTCGGCAAAAATCTAGTCGCAGGGACTGAATTTTGGTCCCCGCAACTGGTCCCAGAAATTCAAACTGGTTTGAATTCAAATTTTGCTTCATCCCTTCGTGTGAACGGTTCGTGGGACTGGTCCCTGCGACGAAAAGAAAATAAACCAATCGCTGATCAGCATTTTAAGCTCCCATAATTCTGTATGTTCTTCTGTATGCGCGCCATTTCATGAAGAGAATGCGTGACATCCGGTTTATGTTATGCAAATTTCATGGGATGTTTTTTTTAGCTGATACAACTAGCCTGGAGAATATTCTAACACTGGTATTGGAGGTCTTGATGACATAGTGCAGTCATTGTTTTTTTTTTCAGGTTCTATGCAGCAATATACAACACCTAGAGAAAAACCTTCATCGAAATATGGTCGAAATAGGAGATTACGAACACTGTCAACACTCCATGGTGAACACAGTTTGTCCAGTAACGCTCAGAGCTGACTGATACACTTTCAGCGGTTAATTTCGTAAATTTGGTTTCTCTGTTGAAAATCGCTCTTTTTCCATCTCCATAAAGCGATATTATTTTTTAAAAATCGTCATAAATGCTGCTGTCTTGCTGAGAAACAGGTCCCAGCGTGTAAACCCTTCAAGGGACTGGTCCCCGCGACTCGTCCCATCGTGTAAACTCCGACAGGGGACCAGTCCCTGCGACCGGTCCCTGGGACTGGTCCCCTCGTGTGTGCCGACCTTAAAATGCTGATCAGCGATTGTTTCATTTTCATTTCGTCGCAGGGACCAGTCCCACGAACTGTTCACACGAAGGGACCAAGCAAAATTTGAGGGGACCAGTCCCGGACTGGTCCCACGAATTCAAACCAGTTTGAATTTGTGGGACCAGTTGCGGGGACCAAAATTCAGTCCCTGCGACTAGATTTTTGCCGAAAATTAGCAGTTCCTTACCTTACCTTCCTTCTTCGCGCTCTGTTGCGCATAAGGCCGCACAGCACTTTTTCCACTTATCTCTGTCCTTGGCCAGGGTTCGTACTTCCTCCCAAGACTTCCAGCCTTCCGTTGCTCTCTCTTTCTCCACAGTTCGGCGCCAGGTTGTTTTGGGGCGACCGACCTTCCTTTTGCCCATAGGTGTCCAGGAAAGCGCCGTGGCGCAGTGATGTTCTCTGGGCATTCTAAGAACATGCCCCAAAAACCTCCATCTCCTTTTCCTAACTTCCATGCTCATCCTCATACACCCTGTTCTTTCATTAAGCTCGTCGATAGATACTATATATGGCCAGAATATGCCCAAGCTTCTTTTAAGGCACTGGTACTGGAAGGAATCAAGTTTTCTGTTGTCTTGGACATTGGTCTTCCATGTCTCACTTCCATATAGCAGGACTGGTTTGACTAGGGTGTTAAATAGCCCGACTTTGGTTCTCCTGTTGTACTGTTTCGAGCTCCATATTCTCCTAAGCTTTCTAAACGCTGCTTTGGCCTTACTCAACCTACTATCCATATCTTTATCACAACCTCCCTCTGTGCTTACAACTGCTCCTAAATAGGTAAAATCCTTGGTTTCTTTGATGATGTCGCCATTCTGGAACTTGATTGGCTCTGTGTTCTTACAGTTTAGTCTCATGACTTGGGTTTTGGTCTTGCTGATATTTAAACCTATTCTCTGGGCAGATTCAGTGAGCTCCTCAGTCTTCTTTTGCATCTGATGTTGGGTGGTGGATATTAGTGCAATGTCGTCGGCGAAGTCGAGGTCTTCTAGTTGGCTCAGGAACGTCCATCTTATTCCGGTGTTGGCATTCTTGGTTGTCTCGCACATTTTCCAGTCAATGGCTAGGAGAAACAGGAACCCAGACATCACACAACCTTGTTTTACGCCTTTCTCTACTTTAAACCACTCAGATGTGTGACCTCCATCGAGAACTGCACACTCGCTATCTTGATGTAAAAGTTTGACTATCCCTATGATCTTTCTTGGTATGCCATATGCCTTCATGATGTCCCAGAGGCTACGTCGGTGTAGCGAGTCGAATGCTTTCTCAAAATCAATAAAGTTGATAATTAGGGAGGCCTGCCACTCATATGACTGTTCGATAATGTTGCGCAAGATGAATATTTGCTCTGTGGTGTTTCTTCCTTGTCGGAATCCTGCTTGCTCTTCACACGGAGGGATTTGGTCCCCGGGACTAGTCACAGGGACTAGTCCCCTCATGTGTCCCAACCTTAAAGGTACAAGATAATTGCATCCAAAGCATAAGCAATCTTTTTGCAAATACTCTGTATGACATTCCCAGTTCAAGTTTTGGTCAGTATGTACTCCAAGAGATTTTGCAGATGACACTTGCATCACTGGATCATCGTTACTGAAAGGAGTTTCAGAAAGTGCTAATAGCTTCTATCTCGATGCAACTAACATAAACTCAGTTTTAGTCAAACTAAGGGCCAGTTTATTATGGGAGAACAGGATGTGGAAAGGGGTACCGGTAAGTTAAAAAAAATTAAACCTGCCTCTCCCCTTCTAATAATCCCCGACCAACCCTCCAATAAAAAAATGCAAAGATGCATGAGCCCTCAAGGAAGGTGTCAAACCGGTAGTAAAGAGTACAGGAAGGGGGACTCCTGTCTTCCCGTTCCCCAGCCCCTTGTTTCTATCCAGAAAGCATGTTTATGTATATCATTTCTGTTGCAAAAATAATTTAAGTTCAGAGAGTTTTAACTTTAAGCCCAAGCCATCTTGAAATCACAGTTCCCTCCAATTATAGAAGCCTATGGATAATTTTTCAGAATTTTCCGTGTTTTATTAAAATTCATGCATCATACTTATGATGCCCCTGTGAGTAATGTCCTCCTTTTACAAAGTACACCTTTGGCTATTCCTATCTGCTTGTGACATGAACTGCAAGAGTACAAGGTAAGATTTTGTTTATGCAGTGCAAATAATTACCAGTACTGGTTTTATTCTGTACCCCAAATCCCGAGCCATTTAATTCAGTCTGGAAAGCTGCTTCCTTAGTAGTGCAATCGTTTTACCGTGAGCAGTCTGAGCACCCAACACACTTTTCACAAGTTAGCCAATCAGGCTGCAAATTCAATTGACATGTACACCTCGCATAGTTGAGCACGATAGAATATGATCTTGGTGCTTCGTGTTTATCACAGGAGTGTAAAAATAGTTACAAAATACGAAGATTTTTTTCATTTGTCGGGGGTACTCATGGTGAGGCGCGCTGCACTGTAAGCCATGGCTAAACAAGTGATTATTTTGCTTGTAAAGGTGACATGATTTGTTTTAATTATATCATGTCACCAGTGTGCTGGGTGTCGAGCAAGTTGGGAGGGTCAAGAAAATAGGAAAATTTTTAACAAAAAATAGGAAAATACTCGGAAAAAAATAGTTAAATGAAGCATAGACCCAAAATGGAAGCCCTTATGCCCAAGATTAAAAGAAATGTGATTTGTAATAGTGATACAGGTGCGGTAGACAGTTTTATTTGTTGCTTTCTACAGGTTGGCAGATCAGCATTTTTAGAATGCCTGAGGGGCTTGTCACTTATGACGTTATCCCCGCCAAAAGTCGACTTTTGCTTGCGATGTTCAATTCACATTTTATCTTTGTTGTCCGACATTCGACATTAGAGTTTCACAATGCGACATTGGACTTTCACGATGCAACATTGGACTTTCACGATGCAACATTGGACTTTCATAATGCGACATTGGAGTTTCACAATGCAACATTGTTTTTGCACGCGCCATTCCTGTTACACTTTTTTCGATTCAAAGGCTGTCATTTGATCATTTTATGCTACTTCCGACACGCATGAATGATTTACCTTTCTAAAGGTAACCTGCTGTACTTATTGCGGGCGCAAACCAATATGGCGGGGATTTCTGTAAAACCAGGAATCGACTCGGAACACCCCAGGAACACCCCTGAATAACCCCGAAACATCCCCGGAACATCCTTGGAACACCCCAAAACCTAACCGGAACACCCTAAGAACATAACGGAACACACTTGGGGTTATTCAGGGGTGTTCCTGGTTTTTATTTCCCGCCATATTGGTTTGCGCCCGCAGTAATTACAGCGGGTTACCTTTAGAAAGGTAAATCATTCGTGCGTGTTGGAAGTTGAAAAGTGAAACAAGCATAAAATGATCAAACTACCATGTCAGATGACAGCTTTTGAATCGAAAAACGTGTAACAAGAATGGCTCGTGCAAAAACACTGTTGCATTGTGAAACTCCAATGCCGCATTATGGAAGTCCAATGTTGCATTGTGGAGCTCCAATGTTGCACTGTGAAAGTCCAATGTTGCATCGTGAAACTCCAATGTCGCATTGTGATACTCTAATGTCGAATGTCGGACAACAAAGATAAAATGTGAACTGAACATCGCAAGCAAAAGTCGATTTTTGGTGGGGATATAACGCCATAGTCACTAGTGGGGGGTCCACGAGCATTATTCCCCAGAAAGTTATGAAGTTTTAGACTGGCAGGAATGCCCTTTCCTGCATTTTGAAGCACAATATGGCATCTTTCAGTTGCCTGAAAAATGATTTTAAACACTTCGATACAAAAACGATAGGTCTCTCTTTAAAAAGAAGACTTTAGAAAAATGGGAACTTGATACCATGCAGTGTGTGGTAAAGATTGCACACTTTGACATACCATTCAAATGCTACTTTAACCCTTAAATTCCCAATATCAAATTACAAATTCTTCTTTCTTGTCCTCATACAGTCATTATAGGTTTTGACTAAAATGATTTGACTGAGAAAATTTTGGTGTTTTGGTAAAGTGGTCACTTAGGATAGTTGGTTGCACATCAAAGTTTGACAATATTTGAAAATTCTCAAATGAGACAACCACCTCTCCTTAGTAACCACCATTCTAGCCTGTGTAACAGGTGGGTTTTGTAGTGACTCACACTCACTTGTTGCTTACAATTTGTGCTTGCATACCACAAAAGAACCTGTTACCAAGGCTACCACCATTCCTGGTGTTTTTTGGGGATGACATATGACAGATATCATGTGTATTACTTTAGTAAAAATAATCATGAGTATCAAAAGCAATATTTCAGCTGTTCCAGGGCTGGTTATTTCTTTGTACACCAACAAATATCAGTCATATATGGCAACTTGTACTTTTTTGTCCCTTGTAAATCAGGGTGATTTGTAAGGATGTCTCTGATCTTAGCTTCAACCTCAACTCTCTTCTCCTCACTACTTTGGCTAATAGCACTTATACACATAATCGCAGATACTATTTTATCCATGTCTCCTTCCAGGTATGTTCTAAATGTAGTGTTCCTTTCCACTGAAGTAAATTTTCCAGAATTATCTAAACTTTCCATCCATTTGAGCTCTCTAGGATCAGCAGGCATATCCTTCTGTTTGACAAATGGATCAACAATATCTTGCATGGCGCGCACCCATGGCACAGACCAGTCTCTGTGGTTCCAGATCATTCCATACTTTCCTCCTGGTTTAAGAATGCGACATATTTCTGCAACTGACCTTGCATTTGAAAACCAGTGAAATGACTGGGCACAAATGATTACTGAGACGCTTTCGCCTGGAAGGGCTGAAAAATCAAAGCATAGTTTATAGAATAAACTGATTATGAAACTCAGTCAGTCCTTTGTTATATGTTTTTGTTCTCCATTTCTTTTGTTCGTTTGCCTTGACCCTGCACAAAACACAAAAGGTATTGAAATGCATATGAGCAACTGAGCAGTAGAAACATTTGGGCTCACACGTTAAACAAAACAATGTGCACGGTCACAGTTCATTCAACATAAAACAAAGCAGCTTTGTACATTCTTTTTGAAATTTGTTGAGCTTCATAACCAGTTTGTTCTATTAACTATGATCAAAGTAACCCAGGAAGTCCAAAGACAAGATTCAGTGCTTTACAAATAAACCCACCCTTCATTCCGCATTCCAAAAGAAATGAAATCCTTTAATGAAAATAATCACACCTACACTGTATCTTTCTGTCTAGGTAAAACAATTCAGAGAGAGAGAGAGAGAGAGAGTAAAACTGACACTTCCCTCTTATTTTGCAAAGGAAATATGTGCCAAAAGTTTTTTTCAAAACCATTTCCACTCCCTCCCCAAACACTAAGGAACAAGTTGCAGGGGTAATTTGCCGAATGCCGAACATTGTTCTCACCCACAACAGTTAATAAAAGCTGACCAATTTGAATCAGTGCTTTCCAAGCCTGCTCATCCCCCCCCCCCCCTCCCCGGGGCATTGTCAAAACAACGTTATCTTTCAGATTTTAAAGGTTGACTCATACATGCTTAGTTTTTTTATTTTAAATTTCCTGATTTCCCTCAAAAATACAAAAACTGAGTTGATAAACATTGTTTGGGTCCCACACTTTTCAAGTGAACCAAAGCAACAAGCAACAGACCAAATGCAGTCACATTCCATTTTGGGCTTTCAGACAATTTTCAAAATAGGCTAGTGCCTTACTTTTCAAGTGCCACAGAAGATAATATCATGGCAAATTTTTATACCAGCATTTCGAAATTCCAATAGAACTTTAGAGGGACACCCTAATTAACCTAGAGTTAGACTAGTTAACAAAAAAAATGAGAATCAACAGGAAATTATTGAAATGATCTCCCGCTCATATTTCATTTACTACAAAAAGACAAATGCCCAACAAATTCCTGGGGGGGGGGGGGAGGGGGGTAGTGGGCTTGGAATTGACAGAGCCATTAACCCTAATTAAAATACTATAGCACTGACTTACAGTATTTAGGGTTAAGCACTGATTCAAATTGGTGATATATTATTTACTGTTAAGGGTGAGAACAATGTTCGGCATTCGGCAAGTAGAAGGTTTCATGGTCAGGACTGCCATTTTGAAAGTAGGGCAAACGTGGTGCAAAATACAGTGTTTGTATGAGAATTCAATGTTAAATATTCACAGTAAAATTTAATTTCTGGAATCCTGCAAAAGTTTTTAGAGTGATTAAATTTGAGGGTTGTGATTGTGCTGGAAAGCGCATGTTTGCTTTTGAGTTTTCCATACATTTCTCTGTAAAACTGTTGGAAAATTTATACACAGAAATGTATGGAAAACTCAAAAGCAAACATGTGCTAATTCCCAGCACAATCACAACCCTCAAATTTAATCGCTCTAAAAACTTTTGCAGGATATCTTAAGCTAACAGACCATAGGTATTCCAGAAATTAAATTTTACTGTGAATATTCAACACTGAATTCTCATGCAAACACTGTATTTTGCACCACATTTGCCCTACTTTCAAAATGGCGGTCCCAACCGTGAACGCCGTGTCTAAATGCCCGGCAGCCGGGCACGGTCTCAAATAGACTAAATGCCCGGCAGTCAGAAATTTTCACAAAATTTTCACTGAACGTCTCACTCAAACCTTTTTTGAGGGTATTCGATGTTCGTTTAGAAATGCCAAGCGATTCCAAAAATTATTTTTCTTTTCCAGTTGACAAAATATCCAAGCTTCGGCATACTACAAGATCGCTATGTTCATGACACAACATTTCTGCAGACTGCCGGGCACAGTCTAAAATAGACTAAACGCCCGGCAGTGAGAAATTTTCATAGAAATTTCACTGAAAGGCTCTTTCAAATCTTTTGAGAGTATTCGATGTTCGTTTAGAAATGTCAAGCGATTCCCAAAATTTTTTTGATTTTGATTTTCCAGTTGATCTATCATCGTGTTGTAGCCTATTTTTCAGCAGGGTGTTATAAAGGGCTATGTACAATAATTATGTGCACAGGCTGTATAATAGTGTTCGTGACAGTCATCAGTATGGTGGCATGACAGCTGTAGCCAAGCACTATAGCTACTCGCAGGCCGCTGAACCAGCGTGACGGGACGACATTCACGTTGAACTGGCGGGGAATATCACAACATGTGAGGTTTGAAACTGTCTAGAAAGCAACTGGTTACGACGAAGAAGAGAGGATTTTCTGGAGAAGAGTTTTGAGTGAGACGTTCATTCAGTAGAAATTCTGCAACAATTTCTGACTGCTGGGCATTTAGTCTATTTGAGGTCGTGCCCGGCAGTCTGCAGAAATTTTTGAAGTGTCATATAGTTTGCCGAAGCTTGAATATTTCGTCAACTAGAAAAGCAAAATAATTTTTGGAAGCCCTTGACATTTCTAAACAAACATCGAATACTCTCAAAAGGTTTGAAAGAGCCTTTTAGTGAAAATTCTAGGAAAATTTCTCACTGCCGGGCATTTAGTCTATTCCAGACCGTGCCCAGCAGACTGCATTCCAAGTGTCATGAACATAGCTAAAAAATAGCGATCTTATAGTATGCTGAAGCTTGGATATTTTGTCAACTGGAAAATGAAAATAATTTTGGGAATCGCTTGGCATCTCTAAACGAACTTTGATTACTCTTAAGAGGTTTGAGTGAGATGTTCAGTCGAAATTCTGTGAAAATGTCTGACTGCGAGTCTCAGCAGAAATTTTCTAAGTGTCCAGAACATAGCGATCTTCTAGCATGCCCAAGCTTGGATATTTCGTCAACTGGAAAAGAAAAATAATTTTTGGAAGCGCTTGACATTTCTAAACCAGGGGCGGATCCAGGAAATCTATAAAGAGGGGGCCAGAGCAATTTTTATAGTGACAATATGGGCATGCCAGCGCCCATCAGGAGCGCCAAAGGCGTGACAATCTATAGGGGCAAAAGGCAAAAGGGGGGGCCGTGGCCCCCTTCGCCCACCCCTAAATTCACCCCTGTAAACGAACATCGAATACTCTCAAAAGGTTTGAAAAAGCCATTCAGTGAAAATTTTGTGAAAATTTCTGACTGTCGGGCATTTAGTCTATTTGAGACCGTGCCCGGCTGCCGGGCATTTAGACACGGCGAACCGTGAAACCTTCTGTTACCCCAGCCGAGGAACAAGTCAATCTTCTGTGACTCATCGCGTTGGAAAGAGCCTTTGCTTACCAATGTTTTCGGCAGGAAAGTGAAGCATTTCAATTCTTGGCACAAAGCGTTTAAAGATGTCACACATTGCTTCCTGAGAATCGCTGGCAATTACCTCCACCCCTGCCTTCTTTGTCGTCAGCACTTCAGCCATTACTCGAGTAAATTTGCCCGTTCCCGCCGCAATCTCCAAAAGTTTTGTCGGTTCATTGTCTGAGGGTAACGCACCGACACGACTAAGAAGGAATTCTACGGATTCTTTTGAGTATTCCGGTCTTCCTTTCTCGTATAAAGATAAGTCCGTCTTAAACTCTCTCAAGCCATTGCCAGTGTCCGCCATGTTGAATCAGAGTGATCTAACGCGGGGGTTGATGGGAAGGAGGAAGGTGGTGTTGAAAAGTTGCCAAATCAGTACACTCTTTACGTTTACGTTTTCACCTTCATTTCCATCAGAATTCTAACGGTTATCGGTAGATTACTTCATAATGGAGTTTTGCCACTTTTATATTTCGGCTGGAACTGATTATTAAAGAGGCGTACACGTAATATGAGAGCACGAGAAAAGCCTCTGTGTAACCGCTAGTGATTATTAACTTGTGAGTCACGCAATACCGTCTTAGGAATTTTAGCGTTTACGCTCTTTTTGATAGGATAGAGTTTCAATGCGATCTTCTGTGCGACTTGCGAACTTGCGATTTACTGCGAAGATTTAGGACACTGCGAAGTCTTCGTTTCCCGTTCACTTTTCGTGTGCAAGTACAAAGGAGAATAGTCGGTAGGATCTCTTCGTTTTTAACCCGTGAATACGCGCATGCGTAATGAACGGGTTATCGTTAACGGAGACAGATATGCAAACGAGCACTCGCTCACTCACTCGCTCACTTCCATCAGCTGTAAACTTAGTGACGTAATGTTTTGTTTCGAATGCGTTTTGTAACAAGAATAACGTGAATCCAGCGATAACAATAACTAAATTGTCAGTAAACGAATATAAACAACAATAAGCTTAAAGATGTTCCGCATTTGGAGTCTATAAAATCGATCTAAAAGGATTTTTCAACCGAGACACGCGTTTTGATGCGTATCTACCTTGAAGTAATTAAATTTACAGCTATTTCAATTAACGTTGTCGGATGAAAAAAGCTCAAAGCCAAGACCGCAAGGTAGTATGGGATTTATATGCATAAATTTACCACAACTGCTATTAACAACTATCCACACTACCTTGCGGTCTTGGCTTGTAGGCTTTGAGCTTTCATCCGACAACGTTAATTGAAATAGCTGTATCCTATTCAAAGTCAGTGATCGCGGTGGTCGAAAGGTGTAAAGCGCGGAATGACAGCCGAAAGGTCCCAGGTTTGAATCTCGCTCGTGCCGTCTTTTTTTTTTTTTTCTTTTCTTTTTCGGACCAAACATTATGAAAGTGATGTACTGTATTTTCTTTTTGCGTTTGTCAAAAATCCTTACGTTTAATTTTAAAAAAAATATTGAACCGTGTCAGTGTGAAAACAACAGCTTACCGCAATATTGCGTTACGCGTTAGCATTTCTTATTCACGGGTTGGCTCTTAGGAGCCTTTGATCTGATTATAATTTAGTGAATATTTTTTAGTCGTGATCACGTTTTAGTAAACAGTAGTTTATTGTATGCTTTGATCGTTTCCGCCCATGATGTTAGAATCTAAGAGATATTTCTTTGTTTGTATTTTAGTTTGACTTTGAATCATATAATAAATCATTGGTTAATCACTCTGTGATTCAGTTGGTCTATTCGACTGGTTTATCAGTTCCGCGACATTCCTAGTACATGCTTGCACTGTTGCGAAATCGAACTATTTGCGGCCAGGAGCTACATTCTGATACCCAGGGTACATAGATGTCAAATAAAAGCCCTTATTGATTCACAAGATAAAAAAAAAAAACGTGTTCCCACACTCCCATGTGCAAATTGGTAGACGAAAGATCCAAAAGGGCTTTATCACGCCCCGCCATTTTGTAGTGTGTGTGTGTGTGTGTGTGTGTGTGTGTGCGGATGACGTCACAAACTTACCGGCAGCCATGTTGGAGGACTGATGTAATCAAAATGGTGACTAAAACAACAGAAATCGAGCCTACGATGCTGTCATATAATGGCTAAAATCTTGAGGGAAATGTAAAATGTAGATATCTTAAAAAACGTTCTGGGATCGGAATCGATCCGCTTCTTACGGTCTCTTATCCCATACAAAAATTTGAGTGTGGAAAGTATTCCACACGTCGAATACAATCAGAAGCTCACAATATCCTTTATTAGTTTTCCCAAATAGGATCTTCCAAACTAATTTACAATATGAAAATGTAAAAATAGAAATTACAATAATGGAAATGAATTATAAAACGAATACAATACTTTTTTTTTCAGATTGAGAAAATGAGCCACTCACTTTGCAATCGATGAATTTACTTTCTTACCTTATGCTGGATTATTTTTATACAAACGCACAATAAAGCTTATAGAAGCCTTTAAGCCTACAACCAAATGGCCAGCGACTTTGTTTCCAGTGTCCTTGATGTGGTCATGTGATGATTAACACTGAAGAAGACATTGGCAGATCAGTAATAAATCAGATTCACTAGCGCAACTCAGGCAACTAATGTTGTGGATTATAACAAACAAGGAAGGTTCTGTGTGTCAGAAGGCATTAACCGAAAGAACGAACGCTGAACTCAGTTTTGTATCACACACTATATATGTCATATATTACTTTTATCTTATGTCTACAAGTGCGCTGTCTACATGTCATGTATTAGCCAATCATTTATAACCATATAATTTTCAAATTTGAGGAGCCGTTACAATATTTTCTCTCAGTATAGCCCTGGCCCTGAGGAAGACTAGTACAATTAGTCGAAATATTGGCCATTAATAAATCTGCCCTTTGCCGTAGTGCCAGCCTTGCATTCAGTTTTGTATTTTTAAATTTCTTCTCTATATCTAGACAGATAACTACTTTACATATTTGTACCGTCAATACGTGAGATAACTGAAAAGAAAAGCAAAGAAACCTTGAGGGAAATTACAAACGTGAAAACCTACATCCTGCCGTCGAAAACGTACGTTGAAAACCTCAAACGGGAAGTCAGAGCCTGGTCACGTGACTCCTAGACGTTTGCGGTTTGACGTTTGCAAGCCGAAAACCTGTTAATAAATGTCTCTATTTAGGCCTAAACAACCAGAGAAGCTAGGTGGTACTCTGGTACAGTAGGTTATGTACGCCTAAGCCTAGCTGAGGTCACAGGTTCAATCCTGAGTGGGGATTTTAGATTTTCTTTTTTGCACTTAAAAATTTATTGAAAATAAATTCTAAATGTCGACATTACGTTATGTAATTCTCAATAAGTGTCCGAGGTGGTCCAACCTGATTTTGGAGTATCCATTCTAGTCACAACCGTGAGCCCACATACACTATACTCTCTTCTTCTCGCGCCCTGAGCCAGGGGGCGGGAAGAATAGAGACCCTGGGAACCTCGCTATGACAATTGACAATCGTTTTAGTGTATGTGAATTTTATTAACGGGTATTGCATAAACACTCGCATTCCATTGCATTAACAGACGACTATTTTCACAAACGCGTGCAGCAATACAAATATTAACATCGTTATAATGTCCAACAAGGAGAAAGTTCTATTCAACTACACGTCTATTATTAACTGTGTTAGTTAGCCTTTAATTTCCTCTCTATTAAAACATTGTGGTAGATATGTCTGCATCTAGCGATACCATTGTCCACATTTACCTGCCGTGATATTTCCGATATTGCGTTGTAATGCTTGCAGCAGCAACTGTGTGCGATAGTCGCTAGACTCTCGCTAAGCATGAGAAATTACTTGCCGTGTTGCCTCTTGTCGGTAAGTTTTAAGTCATTAGTACTTTATTAAGATACCCTGTTTAGAGATCGGCTGCAGGGGTTTATGAAAATCTTCATTTAACTTTCATCATGTTTTGTGTTGTTTTTTTTTTTTGCAAGGGAGGGACTCCCATATAAAAATCAAAGGGCTCTTAAAGCCATCTCGTTAATGCGAGAGAACGTAAGGTAATAAAAAAAAAAACAACAACAACAAGAATTGGAAAAGCTGGGTGCCTTTGATAGGTAAATATAGTCAAGATGTGATAGGTAATATGTGTAAAGTTGCTAAATGGTCTATTGAAGTTGATGTTAATTTTTAGCGGGTAAAGTAGCAACACTTCTGAATGGACACGAATGGGTTTGACCTGTATGTCTTCGCGCGTGTTCTGTTTCTGACAGTTGCGTCATATATATAATATAACTTGTTTACGAATTATCTGTTTCGTTTTTATACGAGGTATAGCATACAGATGTAGTATACAATGGCTTTGTGGCTACATCGGGTGGGGTAAGACGAGGCGACTTGCTGCCTGTATTTATTCAGTATAGCAGAAGGACAAAATGCGAGTCGCACCAGTCAACTGGATATGGGTATTGGCAGGATAGAGAACATTGAGAAAAAGATTGAAAATACCTGTAGGTCTAATCATGGAGTAAGACATTGCAGTCAGAGAGGACTTAAGGGCTCTTTTAGAAGCCACCAAATCAATAAAAGTCATGAGCAATGACTTGTATGGCATTACAATGGCAATTTTCTTATCAATCGAAATTTGGGAAAGATGAACGAAGGTTAAAAAAATTTACTATCTTTATTTATTGATATTTAAACAGAACTAAAACATATTGCAACGATTTTCATTTAGGATTAAAATTGATTTACTGGCAATGTTTTTAAACAGCCAATTCATATATGCATTGTATATGTGGATGTATGAGACAAAACAAGAACTTTGTGCATGTGAATAAGTTCACTAAAAAGAGGGTGGCGAAGGGTCTATGCATGACGCGTGATCAGGGAAAAAATCAGTGCGTGAAACGTGAAAGTTAGTAAAATGGAAACGTGATTCGTAAATTTAGTAACTAATATCCTTGTAAGGAACCAGACTAAGGAATTTAACGAATATGTGACGCGTGAAATTCACAAAAAAAGTGCGTGAAACGGGATCGTGACCCCCCTCCCATTGTAATCTCTAAAAAGAGGAATGTTTTCTCTAAAGACTTCATTATATTTTTAAGGTAGACTATTGTAAAAAAGGCAAATGAAAATCTTTTACTTGTCGCTTTTTCCGTTGACTCAACAAATGTGTACCTTCAGGCAGAATGGTGTATCTTGTAGGAAAAGAGCTGGTGATTAGGTTTCGTTTCCTTTTATAGCCAATTGAAATGCGAAGCTGTTTTCAAAACATCTCGGCTCAAAGAGGCCTTCCAAGGGGTAAAAGCGACAAGCGACATGGCCCCGAAAACTGCCGACACGAGACGTTCCACTGACGTTCTGAACAGAACAGCGACAAGCGACTCGATTCCGCTTCAAAAATACGACTTATTACGACAGCGACACAATAAACACTAAAAATAGACAGCAACTTCAGAAAGTTGTGCAATTTACCAATAAAAGTTAAACATTATTGACCATATCGTCCATATCAACACAGGACGGTCTGTTTTAATGATCTATTTCTTATTGAAACTTCTACCAACCTCGTTCCCAAGGCCCATCTCTTCCTAGCCTGCGGACAGGCTTCCAGTAAAATAGCGCCGGAAAATAGCGCCCCTCCGAACCAGGAGCCTGTTCGCAGGCTATTCTCTTCCTCTCTGCAGTTAGAGTAGACCCTAGACTCCTGGTATACATACTCGGTGACCTTTGATTTTTGGCACTCTTTTATTTCAAAGTCATTCTTTGTGTTCTGAATTCTGGTGATCTGTACAGCTCCGCAAATGATCCCCAAATTGGACCGCAAATGATCTCGCTCATAAATAATAATGGAATGGTGTGGATTTTTTTTTACTAGAGCTGTGCATATACATCTAGTTTATGCCTAAGCCTGGATTTACATATAATGGTGTGGATAATGGAATGGAGTTGATAGGGGAATGACGTGGTAGTTGAGCTTTTGTCACAAGTATTTCTAAAGCCATATTTTGACCTCACAAATCAGGGTTTACATTTTTTTATCGAGGCTAAAGAATTTCGTTACGACACTATTGGATTCACTTTCAATCAACAAAAACGTAATTCGTTTTATTTGAAATCATAAAATTGTGAGCAGATTCTATTGATGCCCACGCAACATACGTCGCATATCCTTACTTATAAACTGGACATTCATTTAGTCAAACCATACATTTGGTATTTCAAAGGAAAAAACATTACCAGGAACATAACGCAATGTTACAGGCTAATTAGTTTTCTTCCAGGTCTGCTCGTCCCCTTTATGTTCACCTACTAGGCTCAAAAAAAGTTCATGCATTAAGCAAACATCACAAAAAAACAGTCATTGGAATAGACCTGCAATGCTCCACCACTGCCAAAGACGCCTTGGGTGTAACATTGAAACTTTTTTCCACAGTTACTGGACAAATCTCCTCCGTATAAACTTTTCCCTCGCCGTGCTTGTTTTTTAACTGTTCGGTCGCATACTGGAACGTCGCGGACTCTTAGAAGCGGAAAGGTCTATTGGTTCCAGACTGTGATAATGTAGCTCAGCTTCATGGCTAAGTAACGCCATACCTCCGTTGCTTTTATCGTTGTCGTCATCTTCATACCCAGCTGAATGAATGACTTTTAATCCTGCCTCTCCTAAACTTGAGACTATCGCCAATCAGTCCCAACAATGCAATCCAGTCCCCCACTATCCATCCTTTGCCATTCTTCGTAGATAGGTCTTCCATGCGCCATGATTGACAAAATCTCTGAAATGAGCTCCGTCTGGTGTGGTTGGGTTTAGTCTGAGATAATTAACCAGGCTAGAGCGTAATTCTGAGACGCTCTGGGATACCATCCCCAGGCAAATTATTTGGTCATTCATCGCATGGAATAAACAATTGCCATCTTTTGGCGTTGGAGGGCTGGTGATAAGTAAGTTATTGTTATTTTAGCTTTTTAAATCATTGTAAGTTTACTCCTAATTGGAATTTTAGCTTTTTAGCCTTTTCTGTTTTTAATCTTGTTATGCGCATTTGAACATTTTATGGAATTTGCGCACTATAAATGATATTATTATTATTATTATTATTATTATTATTATTATTATTATTATTAAGTCCCGCGTAACTGACTTCTTTATAACAGACACTGGGCTCTTTAGACGACCTAACGCGTGTTTTATGAATTCATATTCTTAGATTAAATAGTTACTCTTTTTAAAAATATGTAGAAGTCTGTATACATATGATATTATAATTTTTATTTTTTTTAATTTTAAGGTGCATTTCCAATGTCGCGTAATTTTTACGAGCGTAATTAAAAATAAGAGATGATGTATGAACAACTCGTGTAAACTTTTGCACAAGCTGTTCATACATCATTTCTTATTATATTTACGCACGTAAAAAATACGCGACAGTAGAAATCCAGGCTTAGGCATAAACTAGATGTATATGCACAGCTCTGGTAAAAAAAATCCACACCATTGCATTATTATTTATGAGCGGGATCATTTGCGGTCCTCTATGGGGATCATTTGCGGTCCAATTTGGGGATCATTTGCGGTGCCGGGATCAATTGCAGAGTTGTACAGATCTCTGGTGATCTTATATCGTCAAATAACAGTCAATAAGTAACTCTTCCCGCATGGTGAAACACAAGGAGGAAAACAGGAAACGAAAAAAGTAAAAAAAAAAAAGCCGAAGTCGACACAAATCACACAAGGCTCATAAGACTAAAAAGCCTCGGAAGGATGCAAAACGTAAGTGAATTCTTTTTATGGTATTTTATGACTTTTTGGGAAGGAATATGATGAAGGTAACCTTGAAGATTTATACATCAGTGGTCGTTGGCCACCCATGATTGTAAGTTCAGAAAATTACTCTGAAATCACATGCACTGAAGACCTCGAAAATACAGTTGAACTCCTTTATTGACAACATCTCGCACTCTCATTAGACTCGTATAGTATATGACATAAAAGAAAATCGAAGGTCACCGAAAGGAAATGGATTTGAGTTCGAGATTACGGAGAGTTTGAGAGGTTCAACTAGTCTCAACTAAGAAACTGTAGGTACAAATTGCGGATCATCGCCATACAGAATTAATTCTCTGAGGACTGTCAGAAATGTCAAGCAGAACCGGTTCAAAAACAAGCTAGGATCATCCTATCTTAATCTTTGATGTGTGCCACAACGCATCGGAAAACTGTTTACATTTATCCGCGTTTGTAGATCTTTATATATAAGACATAAACATCTTAGAATTTTACGGAGATTTTGAAGAAGAAAAGAACTGATTACTGATCATGACCTATGACACCTATGGTGATTCTAAAATGTTGCGTGGTACTCGTCGTCGCTATAATGTCTGTCATTGATCGGTCAGAGTCCATTCACGTATAATCGTTTATCATATATAGCGCATTGTTCATTGCTATTTTGAGACTTAAATTCAGTCAGGAAGTCAGGACAAAAAGTGCATATCCTTAGAATTCCTCTATTCCTCAAAGAAAGAATTGAGCAAATATTTATTTTTCCAACTTTAATTTCACTTTTAAGATTCGCCTTCTCCCGTTCTTTCTAATCTTCCGGAAACCGGACATTCCACAATGATAAAAAGGAAACTTTATTACGAAAGCTGTCAAAGCCAGGCAAACACCGAAAAGCAATTTTCACTACTTTTTACTTCAACTGAGTCTCAAGCTGTCGCAGTGCTATATTTTTCTGAGTTTTCTGTCTTTTCTTGTGATCTTCACCGGAAATGTTTTTGTCTTTCCTGCACGCCACAACCGTGGATCCGGAAAAAAGGTGAAAAACGTTAATCAAATGGTTTTTACTTGAGTAGTATTGGCACTCAAATAATAGGGCCATTTATACGACAGAAAATAAGACGCGTCTTATCTAAGACGCGACTTAAATAAGACGCGAACCGATCGTATAAACAGTACAAAATAAGCATTCGTGTCTTATTTTAGACGGGACTTAAATAAGACGCGTCTTATCTTAGAACAGGGTTTTCAGCTGTTCTTATTTTGTCCGCGTCTTAAATAAGACTAGAGATTGAGATGAGATTATCCAAATCGCATCAGAAATCGCAGAATATTAAGTTTGATTTAAAGCTGTTTTTTTATTGTCACGCAACCTACGCCGGACTGTAGATTGACTCACGCCAAGACAATCTGCAATCCTGCGCGTATTAAAATTCGCACCAACGAGAAACAACAGCTGGGCATATGTAATTGCATAGGACAGTGAACAGGGACGTTATACGCTGAGCTATCTTGACTTTCTTCCACTAGATTTACTACACGTAAACGCAATAATAAAATATACGTTCGGCTGCATCGATGACATTGTTATATGAGGTCTTATATAATTCACCATCAATGACCCCACAAAGGTTTACACAGTTTGATAGTAGATTTTCCAGCCGAGTGATACAGTAGTCCACAACACCTTCTTGGTTTTCTACCGCACCTAGTAGTCTAACTATTTCGTGAACCAAACCACGAGCTCTTTCGAAAAAACTATCCAGACTCCTAGGCTGTGCTCTTCCATGGAACTGACCGGGGCGGGGGGGGGGGGGGGGAGCATTAGTGTTAGAACTAAACAGTACAAAAAGACTTTCACAGCGAAGCATTATCTTCTTGTAAAAATATCGGCCAACTAACTTTCGAGTAATTCTGAACAAGTAAAACGTCAATATAGCGTGAAGAAAAGATGCCTGCAATTCGACACGGCCAGACATTTGAACATTTGCTAAATGCTTTGGAAACTGATTGACGTGATATTCTAATAGTTGACAGGATATTCTAATCGTATCTCCGGGAGAAATCGATATCTCGATATCACTCTAAACTTACCATTCTAAAGGTAAGTATTTTTGATATCTTGATATCATTACGATATCATAATATCAAGCAGTGATATCATGATATCTACTTTTGACCGCGATGGCCCGCCATAGCGGGGTGCTCCTCAAAAAACGCAAAGTTCATGCTATTTTGCTCTGCCATATCGCTCATATTAAAACACAAACTTTCCTGTCCCATTTAACTTTCTTAAAACGTCTCCATTCGTAAAAATACACCGTGAAATTCTCAAACTGCGTTTCCCAAGAAAACGCATTTCTTCTAAAGCAGCTTTCAATGGCTTTACGACAAATGATTGAAACTGATAGGTAACGTGAGATATCGAAACTTAAAGAAGGACTTAATACCTTTGCGGTAACGTAATGTGAGATATGACAAGTTCATGACAAGTTCTGACATCCCAATACCCTTGGGAAATTAACAATAGGTCCGGGGGTGCTCCCCAAAAATTTTAGTGGCAGTATGTGACGCCCTTCTTGAAATCCTAACCGGTTTAACCAACCATATCCTCAATGCCCTAATATAGCTTCTATAAAGAAGGAAGAAGAAACCCCCCCGGACAAAAGTCCACAAAATTTTGTTAACAACTTTTGCCCCTTTTTCGTACTCAATTTCGAAATCTCGCTTAATGCGCATGCGCATTAACGAGATAATGACAGGGGTGCTCGTGGTACCGCTTTGGGTACTTCAATCGCGGTACCTTTTAATGTATAACGCCGGAAAATTATGAAGGAATATGACATGTCTTGTTATAGAATTGGTACCTCTTAGGGGTAATAATTCATTTGGCCACACCCATCAAACAAGATTCCGGTACCTCTTTGGGTGTTTTTCAAAAATTTCCGACGAGCAACTCTGTTATTTTTATATCGGAGTCCCCCCCCCCCCCGGGCTTAATAACCAGTGCTGTTAGCAGAAATGGTAACCACTCAAATGCTTTTGAATTTGGTTTATCTAGGGATAGGATCGTTAATGGGAAAATTGGAGAAGTTATGGTTTTTATGTCCAACAGTTTCGTTAGCGTTAGCGTGGTATTTTTTGTTTCATCGTATCATGAGTCACACTTAGTTTTTGTGACCTATGTGAAAGCATAAATTTTTTTCCCAGAGATCGACCGTATGCAGACCTGCCAACCCTTGATAAAGGAAAATCTGGAGATCCATGAAAAAAATCTGGAGATTCTACAAAAGTAGTGAGATTTTTTGCCCAGATCAATATTTAAAACAAACCCTTTTTCCATTAGGGGCAGTCATTAAGTGTTTATTTAAATGTTATCTTGCTTTATTTGTGTTCCCAGTACGTTGTAAGCATGGACGACTAAATCGTTGCATAAAAGCACTAGCAGGGGCTTTGACGAGGTCCTTGAAATTAGGCAAAAAGCGGTAAACACGAGTACAAATCAGACAGAACTCCTCAGTATGGTAATTGTGTTATATTAGTTTATGGTACAAGCATTCTCTGTCATTTATTTTCCATTTTTTTTTTACTCAACAAGGTAATATTTCATTCCAGAACGATTTCCCCCAAAAAACCGTGAGATTGGGAGTCTTGTCGTGAGGCCGTGAGAAAAGATAAAAAAACTCCCGAGACTCACGGCAAAATCGCGAGAGTTGCAGGTCTGCGTTTATTTTGGCAGTTATTTAGCACTAAATTTTACATAAAAATATTGTCTCATGAATATTGAATTTTGCATTATGATGTGACATCAATAACAGGTAACCACATCAATTCCACTGAAGAGCATACCTACATTTCATACATTTCCATTGTAATATGTTGGGGCTGTTGGCAAAATTGGGGAAAAGAGAGAAATGACCTGTTCTTCTGAAAATTTGTGGTCTTAGGCTATCAGTAATTTTGGTATAGGGTGGCAATACTCCCAGTAAATTTCCCTTTTCAAATGTCATAATAATGAGATCTGTTCTTTAATGGTAAAACACAATACATCCTTGAGTATGCACACCGAAAAGTGTGTGATAGTATAAATACAGTAATTTTTTAATGAAGGTAAACATGACTAACTTGTCAACTTGAATTTTGAAAGAACTTTTTTTTTCTTGAGACAGTCATTTTAAGAAAATACTTAGTATTGTATTTGGTATGTATCACTAACTCGCAAGTTTTTAAATATCCCAAAAGGTTACACAAAAAAACTTATAATAACTGATAAACTGCATTTGGTAGCCATTATTATATACAGCACTTTCAATTAACATGTCTCCTTATGACTGCAATATGGGCTCCAGAAATCCCAGTTACCCAATCACGTGCCTCTAAGTTCTGATTTCAAATTGTTCGTTTTACTGGTTTAGCAGTAGTTTAATTTTTTACGAACTTCAGAAGTTTAAAAACATCTCAAGTTGTTCGTTTCACTGCTTTTAAACCGCTTATTTTGTTTGTTTCACCTAACAAAAACATAGAAGCACCAGTTGTTCGTTTTACTGTTTTTAAAGCACTCAAGTTGTTAGTTTCACTGCTTTTAAACCGCTCAAGTTGTCCGTTTCACTTAAAAAAGGACAAGTTGTTTGTTTCAGTAATAGACCGCTCAAGTTGTTCCTTTCATCAATAAAACTCAAACACTGCAGCGTGTTGTCTTTGTGTACTAGATGCCCCTTGGGATTACTGTTATGAATACTGATTTAAGGTTAGACATTTGAAGGGCTGGGTGCATAACCGTCTTATGTCAAATTTTAGGCCTTTTTATTTTATCTCACCCAGATTTGCCTCATTTTTGGCATGTGAATAACAAATTAATTGCAAAACATTGTTCTAAGTAAAGTAAGTAATAGTCAAGTGATGCCTTAATGTATCCCAGCCCAAAAAAGCCTGAAAAAAAATCAGGGCTTTTCAACGGGAATCGAACCCGTGACCTTCGCGTTACCGGTGCGATGCTCTATACCAATTGAGCTATCAAAGCCACATATTGGTAGAGCATCGCACCGGTAACGCGGAGGTCACGGGTTCGATTCCCGTTGAAAAGCCCGATTTTTTTCAGGCTTTTTCGGGCTGGGAAACAGTAGCTTAAGGCCTCACTGGACTATAGAGTGTTTGCACATGACGTCATAAAAATTAAAAAATCTAAAGTATACATCCTGCAAAGCTGTTTCTAACATGGTATGTGGATACCAGTGTTATAATCTTTCACAAAAAGTTTCAGGTTTTAACGATATTTCGTTTTCGATTTATAAAGGTTGTAAATGTGTCACGCAATTCGTCACGCTATTTCAGATAAGCCGTGAAAATAAGAGCTAATAAGCAAAATTGAACCAGTTGAAAGTTATTTTTGAATTATAGATGCTTATAAGCCGATTTCATGCCTCTTAAAGTGAATACAATATTTTGTGATGAGATTTTTGGCCGCTCCATACATTTCTTACTAAAAATGTCTATACTCATTCGCCAATAACTCTTGAATGAAATGCTCTCGCGCTTCAAAATTTGGCCCAGATGTGTAGTTTTAAACTCTCTACAATTCCATAAACATTTTAGAATCGAAAACTGCTTCTGAATTTTGATATGACGTCAGTGAAAACACTCTATTACTTACTTTATTTACGATGCTACTGAAGGACGACAATAAATGTTTATTGTTCAGATTTTTTTTCTGTTGGTTTTTCCTTCGCTTTTGAAAAATAACGTGTGCAACTCTGTGTCTCCCGCTCGAGAAAATGAATCCCAAAATTTACCCAAATTTCTCGATTTTATGCTGATTTTTCACTTCAGATGGCTAACTTTGGGCCCCTACCACTAAATCCCGCTTTAAAAAAAAACAATCCTGAACGAAAGTTTACTACTTGGGCGTAGCGGCCAAGTATAAAAATGCGATTTGGTAGTACACAAATGTGCAGTACTGCGCAACTCTGGGGACGGGAATGGGCTTGTTCAAACCTTCACCGTGGTCAAACGTCCGAGGCGTTTTTCGTTTTATTTAGTGGGATTTCATTTAATAGCAAAATGGAAACGTGGGCAAGGATGTATAAAATAATTTGTTTATGTAACTATCTTTTCATCTTGCTCAAAATAATGAGCTTCTTTTCGTTGAAAACTGATCAAACCCTTCGTGCCTGAGCAAAATTGTGTTGGCAAATGGCGCCGACAATTCTGCGGTTCATAGTTTTCAAACGCTTAGAACGTTTTTAGTAAACTTGCAAAACGTTTAGTGAATTGATAGTGTATTGGTAATATATTAAACTTTAAACAGTGAAAATGACAACCTTAACTTTGAAGTACTTTGGTTAACTTTGCAAATTTCTCTCGTTTGACCGCGGTGGAGTGGTTCCCAGTAACCACTTGAGATTAAAGGTTAGTCCAGTCGACGAACTAAACACATTTAATTTTCGATACAAAACAGTATACAAAACGACTCGATACGTTTTTCAAGCATGTGCTCCCTAAGTCACGTGTCTAAAAGAAATCAACTAATACTTCATATAGGTACGAATCAACAGTCCTTCTCATCATCCTCCTCCTCCTCGATGGGCCAGTGGCCTACCGAAGCTAGGGCTAACTTAGAACTACAGTTGCTAGTGTTCCTTTGTTCTTAGTCTGACTCAATGTCCTCAGAGTTCTCAATGTTCAATGCTTTTAGTGTCCGCAATGTTCCGCTAATGTCCTCATGCTGTTGTGCCATCCTTAGTACACTCCAATGGACAAATCTTGACGACTGGTCTGATCAATTCCTTGTGACCCACTTGCACTTTCACTGCACGAACATGATTGTCCTTTCCAGGGTAAACCTCCAGAACTCGCCTGCATAGCCCAGAATCGGCACGAAAGTAATGACAGGGTGTGGTTGGTTCCCGCTGAGTGGTTACTTCTTTCATGATACGATTTCACAATCAGCCTTGTCACTGGATTCCTCCTTGGTAGAATGATAGGGAATCTTGCATCAAATGGCAAGAAGTCAACATAGCACAGTCTACCATCTGAACGGAGTTGACCGTCTTCGTCTAGGGCCGGTTTCAAACCAAGCAGTTTGTTGTTTGGCGGAAGAGCCTTGTCCTTCACCAGCGCCTTGTACTCTTCACAAAATGCTTCTTGCTGTGCTTCTCTGATCATTTCAGTCTCTGCATCTGCAACTTCCTGGTATTTCAGCTCCCCAGAGCTTCTCCCACTGCTGCTCTACAGTTATTCACGAACCGTTGAACCCATGCTCTCACTCTCACTAGACTGTTCCAACTTGAAAATCTGCTGGGCTGTAGAGGGGAAGGTATCTCTGGTTTCAGCACAAACAGAGTCGATTCTCTAACTGGCTCTCCAAACATTGTCTTCACTTTCTTTCGCACTTCTGTGGCTGCTTCAGGACTTAGATCAACTTAGTCTTCGGCCATGCTTCTTCCTCTTCGCTTAAGAATGTAGGTCCTCGCCACCACATCTCACTGAGTGCCAATTCAGCAACTGCAACACCTCTGGTAGGTAGATCAGCCGGATTCTCCCTCGTGCTCACTTAGCGCCACTTACTAGAGCTGCTTGAATCATGAATTTCTCCGACCCGATTCGCCACGAAAGGTTTGAAGCTACCACTGCGACCCCGTATCCAATACAAAACATTCATGCTGTCACTCCAAAATATCAGCAGGTTCTTGTCAACCTTCAGTATCTTTGCAATGTTCAGTGCCAGCCTCAGATCTAAGACAGCCCCCATAAGTTCCAGTCTAGGGATGCTTGTTGCTGACAGTGGTGCTACTCGTGTCTTGGAAGCTACCAATCTGGTGGAGATCGTTCCATCCTCGTACTGGAACCTTACATACGTCGCTTGCTCCATAGGCGTCTCCTGATGCGTCAGTAAGGTATGCAGGGTCACTGCACCAACATTGCAGTCCAACTGCAGACAGCGGGGAACTTTCACATCTGTCAGCTCTCTAAGTTCCTCAAATCACATCTTGGCTGTCCTTGCTTGGCTCTGGCCAAGCGGATCATCCCAGTCCAATCCAGAGGTCCACATTTCTTGAAGGAGTATCTTCGCTCTAATCACATACGGATTACGGATTACGGATACGGATAGAAATCCCATCGGATCCAACAGCATAGCTACCTTGCGCAGAAAGTTCCTCTTAGTTAAGGGAGAGTCACCCTCCGGTGGATTCACTTTGTAAGTAAAGACATCTTTAGCAAGCCACAGCACACCAAGTGTCTTCACTGAGGGCAAACTTCCATTGTCTAAGTCCACTTCAGCAGCTCTCTCTTCTTCTGGTATCTTTTCCAGTACTCGCTTGGAGTTTGAGAGCCATTTCCTTGCGTGCATACCAGCGGACTCCCAAAGTTTTGATAGCTGATCATACAGTTCTAAGCACTCCTCGTCACTAGTTACAGAGTCCATGCTGTCATCCACGTAGGTGGACTCCAAGATCGTTTCAGCGGCTTTCGGGCACTGTTTCTTGTTCTCTGCTGCGTGCTTCTGTAAGACAAACTGCGCATGATAGGGGCACGAGTTGACGCCGAAGACCAAGCTGTTGAACTGATACTCTTCAGGTGGGCTTGACTGATCCAGGTCTCTCCATAAGAAGCGGTGTAATGGTTTACTTGATGGTGCCATTCCGATTCGTAGATACATCTCGGCAATGTCACATATGAGCGCAACTGGAAATCTTCGAAAACGTAACAACACATCAAAGAGATCACGTTGAAGCTTATAGGCCCTTGATAAATAGCATCGTTCAATGATACACCATTGCACTCGCGGAAGCATCGAACACCACGCGAGTCTTAGTGATCGTCTTCTCTGGTTTCACAATGGCAAAGTGAGGAAGATACCAGGCTTTCTCAACCTTGTCTGAAGGCGTCACCTTGGAAACGTAGCCTTTCTTCAGGTACTCCTTGATAACGTTAGAATACGCTCCACCCAACTGCGGATCTATCAGGAGTCGTTTCTTGGTGCTCAACAACCGGTTCACAGCCATGTCATAGTTGTTTGGCAATTCAGAGACATTTGGTTTCCACGGCATTTAGACTTCATATTTTCCATTCTTGAACTGAACTGAGTTTTCAAATCCTTTGATGGCTGACTCTTCTACCGGTCTCAAGACTCTCTTTCTTTAACTCTGACCCAGACGTCTCGATCTCCCAAAATTTTTGTAGAACTGAAGTCAACTCTTTCTCCTGTGGGTGCACAAAGCCACGTTCAGATTTGTGCACGGTAAACTACCATCAGCCACATCAGCTGCATCAATGCACGTCCAGCTCAAAGGTGTCAATCGAGCTACAGGTTCACCAGGCTGCCCACGAATATCCTTGATTGAATAATGCAGTTCCGCATAATATCCCTATCAACATATCAATAATTGGTCGAGGGCCCAGGTTTGGGAAGTTAATGCCTTGCAGATGCTTCCATTTGGTGGCTTGTACTTTCCAGTCTACTGGTCGCATGAAAACTGAAACTCTAGTAACTCTAGAACACTGAAACTCTAGTACTGGTCCTGCCATCTACACTCAAACTCTACAGGCATCGTCTAAAACGAACCCTCTTTACCATTCAGTACATTAACAGTTATGTTCTGGACAGTCCCTTCCAAACCTAACTCAGCAGCCACATCTTCATTTATGTACGACTTGGTACTAGCAACATCCAACAATGCATTCAAGACCAACTTTCGACCCCCGTTCTTCACTACTACTGGAACAGTACGCAAACCCACAAAATGTGTCTGTTCAAGGAACTTTGAAGCTGTCATAGTCGTTGTTAAGGAGCACTCACTCGAAACCATTCGCTCCTCTCCGTGCCAGAACTAGAACCAGCTGGTCCATTTCCACTCCGCGCCATCCCAGCAGCTAACTCTCTTCTTCCCCCTGGACGCACTGTCCCTGGATCTTGATTTGCTCCGTCTCCAGCACCATCATCTATTGTTGTCGGATCTCCATAAAGCAGGCTATTGTGTGTTCTTTGACAGCCATCAATACCACAAGGTTTGCTCCGGGTGCATTGATTACTTGTGTGATTTCTTCGTAGACAACAGAAGCGAACTCTAAGCTGTTTAGCTGCACGCCAACGACTGCGGACATTCATTTTCTTAAACTCCTCACAACGCCACAGTGGATGATCCCTCTTGCAGTACTCACAGTCCATCTTGGTCTTTCCTGATGGTTTTGTCTGTCCGAAAAAGGTTCGCCCCCCTTCTCTGCGCTTTCCTGCTACGCCACACAATGTCTCCGCTGCAACAGTTTAGAACTCGGCCTCTTGAATGATCCACTCTCGAAGTGTCTCAAGACACTCTGGTTTCTTACACTCAAATACCCATCTACTGTAATTAGAAAGCATTGACTCGCTCATTTTCTTCTGTATCTTCAAGTACAAAGTCCCATGGCCAAGGTCTTCCTGCCTTCCAACTTCCTTGAGATTAATGACAATTACATCCAGCAGGTCCGCCAATTTATCCAAATCCTGAGCAAATCCGGTGCAAATCGGCCGAAATTGGTCCAACTCTTCCATGTACAAGTTAATCTGACGACGCTGTCCCCCATACTTTCTCTCTAATCTGCTCTTAGCTGCTTCATAAGCTTCCGCCGAATGACCTAGACTTTCAACTGCTTTCAGTGCTCCCTAAGTCACGTGTCTAAAAGAAATCAACTAATACTTCATATAGGTACGAATCAACAGTCCTTCTCATCATGGAGTTCAAACCTTTTGTTTGTCGATGCGAGGCGAACGTACCCTGGGTGCCGGAGGTTTTTTTTTTAGTGAAAATCGGAGAGTTTGTGCGGCGAAGCCGCGACAACGAGGCGCAACGCGCCGAGAAAAAAGAGAAACCTCCGTCTCGCGAGTAGCCTCCTGCGCAGACGTCCTTAGGGCGCGTCACGCACTGGGTGCCGGAGGTTTTTTTTTTAGTGAAAACCGGAGAGTTTGTGCGGCGAAGCCGCGACAACGAGGCGCAACGCGCCGAGAAAAAAGAGAAACCTCCGTCTCGCGAGTAGCCTCTTGCGCAGACGTCCTTAGGGCGCGTCACGCACTGGGTGCCGGAGGTTTTTTTTTAGTGAAAACCGGAGAGTTTGTGCGGCGAAGCCGCGACAACGAGGCGCAACGCGCCGAGAAAAAAGAGAAACGTCCATCTCGAGAGTAGCCTCCTGCGCAGACGTCCTTAGGGCGCGTCACGCAATCTTTCCTCCCCCACGTGGGGACCTCCTAGGAAGCACTCCCGCTTCTCCGCTGCTGGCTCATATCCTTTGCCTGTTTTGCCCAATTTCGGATGGCCAGCAAGAACTCACTTCGAGCTGCCCAAAGCTGTATTTCAAGTGTCCGACCACGCATAGCGGACCTATCTGCCACTGTCGCAAAGCATTTCGGGAAATTCTATAGCAAAAGCGAAATGGAGGTTCCCGCCCAGATTTTATAGAAAACAAGAGGCTACATTGGTAGCCTATACTCATGCGCTTGCATAAGAAAGTTTTACGGTTTATCTTAACTGGGTCACGCACCCCTTCCCTCTCAACGAATTTTGCGTGACATGGATGGAAGTCTTGTTTTGTTAACATAATATCAGATATCATTTATTACGACTGAATTTACGACTGAATTTGAACACGTTTTATAAGCATTTCTCCAAAAATAGCGAGAACACAAAGAGAAAGTCAATCACAAATTGATATCAACATAAATTCCCATCGAAAAAGTCCAAATGCTAGTGGCTTATAAAAAAAAGTTTATAGTGGACGAGCACTTAGCTATCAAGCTATTTCACAGGCACGCCACTTAAATACTGAAACAAATATTGAACACTTGACTCGGCTATTTGAAAACAAGAACGTGATTACGGGCACGCCGAAATCACAAGGTCGCGTGTCAACCAATCAGACCAGTGAAAGTCGTCCCGCGGGATGCGGGAAACTTTAAAAAGAAAACAAGGAAATTTGTGACTACGAAAAGAAACTCGACCGAAACCTAGACTCATACCGCTGCGCGCATGAGTAAAGAGTCTCGACTTCGGATATCGGGCATTTCGACCACGCCACAGGATGGCAAATGGCCCACAACTCACAATGCTGCCTACTTTCTGATCCGAAGTGATTCCAGACTTTCCCACCGGCTCGTCTTGTCCACCACGGCCCATTTTCACCTCCAGTGCTGAATAGCACTCTGGGCCGAGGTTTGGCAAGGACACGTCTCAATTCCTCGAGAGGTGCCAGAGACTTTTAGGATTTCTGGAACATTTTTCCACTTTTAATGGTTTCTCTGTCCTCAAAATTAGAAACACTATACTACCCACTTCATCTAGATGACGGACAAGTACAATAGTTACTACAAGATCCAAGTCGGAGCTATTCCATTTGCTCGTCAAGTTGTCTGGCCTTGTAGTTATGAAAAAGATCTACATTGTATCCTTTGCTTTCAACCCAGCTTGATCGCACAAGGATGTAATAGGTCTTTGTACCTTTTTCTAAACTTTCCTTCAATAAATATTATATATTGTATTTCACAGTCGTAAAATTCAGGAAAGCTATATCTGCCATTGTTTCAACAACAAGACAAAGCCACCCCTCCCGTTGCCATGGCAACTGTAATTTCTCCATGTAGTCTTAGCAAATCAGTTTTCAGAAATTTCTCAGCCAGTAGTATAAACCCTTGAACTAAACATCATAGCCAAACATAAATTGACCTGATCCCCATCAAGAGAGTTATTTGTATTCAATAGAGTAAACAGCACTACAAACACAGCCAGAAACACCAGCATTTTGGAATTCCATTTCTCTATCCATGCACAACACTACAACAGTAGTTCACAAGTTCTTACAACCCTATGTGATAATTGATTACAATTTGCTTTATGAGGATAAATACAATTTACTAATTTGAATAAACTGCCTACAATGTAACCTGGGGGTCATTTATCTTCTAATATTGGAATAAAATGCTGGTAAAAGTCCTTTGTTTTCTCTGTCATTAATTCCTGCATACACTCGGGCAATTCTGCAGAGAATACACCTGAAAATGTAATGGCAAATAATAAACAAACATATAAAAATGTCAAAAATAAAATCTTCATTTACTATTAATAGCAGGTAACCCCACCCACTCCCCACTCCCCCTGAAAGCAAATACCCAAAGTGTCAGACTAACTATTTTAAATTGTGCTCTGACATACTTTAAACCAGCGTTTGTCCTTTTTAAATTGCAAATACACAGCGTTTGCTCTTTTTAAATTGCAAATATGTGAAGTGTGAACAAGTTGCAAAAGTGGGACAAAATGTCACTTGATTGGCTGTTAACATTGAGCCAACAATATGCATTGGTCACCTGCCTTACCCATGGAAATGGCATTGGAGGAAAGGGAGGGTGGGGAGGGAAGGGAGGGAAGGGAGGGAAGGGAGGGAAGGGAGGGAAGGGAGGGAAGGGAGGGAAGGGAGGGAAGGGAGGGTGGGGAGGTTGGGGAGGGTGGGGAGGGTGGGGGGAGGGTGGGGAGTTGGATGCAGGGGGTGGGGGTCTGTAAAGCAAAATGTCTAAGAGATGGGAGGGTTCTGATGTTATGTATCCATGAGTTGGGTAATAGGAGCTTTTGATAATCTTTTTTTAAGAGAGCAATGACTTACCAGGGGATCCTGAGTAAAGTGTGAATGGGGGAACAACAGTTTCGGGAGGAAGAACAGTATTATCTGCTATGGCACAACAGTCTTTTAGCACACTCCGGCGACCCTTAGAAAACAAAACAAGAAGATTTCATAAACTCCATGATCTGAGACTCATCTAAGAATGAACACAGAGAATGTTGGTCCCCTTCAATAAAATTTGTGGTTACAAAATATGAAACAATGATTTCTCTCAGTAAAATAATTGATTCCTTCACAGTCCAATTGGTATGTAATTTCAATAAGCTGACATTCAATATTACAGTTAAATGTCTGTAATTTAAACAACAATAAAATTATATAAGACCTTATATATAACAAACATAATAATATAAGACAATAAACTGTACTGTGTGAGTACAAAATGGGCGGCGTTACGCAAAAAGGGCCCGGATGCCATGGCACGTGATTTTGAGTAATTTGCATTTAAACCAGCTGCTCAAAATGGCGGAAGCCTTGCGGTATGTGCATTCAAGGCGCGATTTTTCGGTTTTAATTTTTATTTCCGGACTTTTTTCCCTTCCATCATATTATTTAGGGATTGAAGTGGGCAAAAAGCTGAAAACTCAAAATCGAGAAAATATGTCGTCCAGGCCCTTTTCGCGCGACGCGGCCCAAATAGTAATGCTACTTGTAAAGTACTACTTACAATAACACAGTTTTTCCCAATGTGAACGTAAGATCCTACTTGCGCAGCATTGACAACACAGTCCTCCTCAATAATTACATGGTCTCCAATATGAAGTGGAAAGAATGCAACCCTAACAAAATTTAATATTTTAGTCAAAGCAGATAGAGTTCAAATTAATCTTGAAAGTCCTGACAGGGAGGTGCAAAGGAAAGCTGTTCTTGATTGATATGTGACAGTTCAATTGGACAATTCATTTCTGACATAATAAATAATTATGAATCCTGTTTAATTTTCACTTTGAACACACCTTTTTAATTTGAACAAGTATTTAAAACAATGTACAAACCCTTTGCTGAATTTCTTGAATGGAGGCCTAATAACACTTCTTTTGCTTATCACACACTGTCGTCCTATTCTCACATTTGCAAGATCTCCACGGAGGATACAATCAGATTGAATGATGGTCTGAAATGCCAAAAATGATCGTAATTTAGCATAGAAACTATCTACTGGTACCTATTCACTGAACTACTTCAGGACAAGATAACAAGTAAAACAATGAACTTAAGGGGGCACTGTCCCACCAAAATAACAAAATTCTGCTTTCCTTATTTCCATGTTATATCGCTAAATGCCACAAAATATTCAACTTAATTGGATAAAAAGATTCTATAGAGCAAAACAGAAGCAGTAGTTTAGAGATAAAGTGCAGGATTGCAAGGATTGAAGTGGATTACATTTCATCAAATTTGATTTTGTGACAGGCAGTCAAGAAATCACAATTGCCATTCTTGTGGAATTTTGACTGTTTTAGGCATTATTTTGTCTCAGTCTTTAGTTAATATTAAGTTTTCTTTGCTTTCATCACTTTTGGTGATTTTTTTCTTCCTATTTCGAGATAATAAAATTAAGTTTAAAGCGAGCTCCTGTCCATAATCATGAAAACATGATATATCAACAGGGATAGTGTCCCTTTAAAGCTAAATGTTATGCACCTATCAATGTTAAGATCAGGGGAGGGGAGGCTGGGTACATATATGAGCATTTCATTTTTTTCAATAAGTTTTGGTCAAAAGCCCCATCCCTAGGTGCAAAATATGGGTCAAATCTGATCAAATCCCCTACCTTGGTAACAATTTACCATAATAGTTATGAACATACTTTTGACAGTCCTTCTCATTAAAATATTGAAATGTCCCCACCCTGGGGCCCACACATCAAGAGGGTGAGGATGAAAATAGAGGTCAAATGACCCATATATGCCCAGCCTCTCCCCCAGGCTTAACATTGATAGGCATGTTTACAGCAGTGTTACAAACTCGTCAAGCCATTTCCATTTTTAGTGAACCATTCACCTTAAATCTGTCAGTTATTGTCAGTACCAGTATTTGTTACTATGGTAACCTTCAATGCACTGGTCAGATGCTTTAACCAATTAGCTACAAGAGATTTGTGGCAAACAAGGCCATATACTAGGTTCATATATGACAATTCATTATGATAGTTCATAATAACTACCTATACAGTTTAAATTATTGTTTAACATTCTTTTGTCTTAGATTGCATGTAATACAATAATTTCAGATTTTTCAGTGAGCTATTCAAACTCTGTCTTCTCTATATACATTTTCTGTGTTTTTTGTTGAATTCTTGTGGCAAAAAATGAATTTCATTCTTGTCAAATCTCCAAACCATTTCAGCATCGATACATCACTGTTGACACTCACCCAATGGAACCACAAAGTTATCATGTCCTTGTTACATTGTTGAAATTTTGGAAGTGAAAATAACTTAATAATAATAATAATAATAATAATAATTAAAAATGGAAAATATCTTTATTAAAAATAGCAATAATAATAATGTACAATAACTATAAATTGATACTTGAAAATAAATGAAAGTTAAAAAGAATTACATTTCTATATATACATTTTTTGATAAAAAAAAAATTATTTAAAGAATAGCTGAAAATTTTGGAGTTAAATGGGAGATTAAAAAACAAAACAACAAAATCTGTGTTTTATTAGTCCATGACGAAAGATAAAAATAAAGGGAAAAAATAAATATAGCTAATTTCTGCACGTCCACTCTCAACTTGCAAGTCTGTGTTTTGTAAGTCCATGGCGACTCTCCTCTTTGAATGCGAATCTCTGAGGCATAGTAAGCTGAACTCAAGATTGCAAAGGAGACTTTCATTCTGATCCAGGAAATCTTCGTCTTTCTTGATAATTGCAAGAAGCTCTGCGAGTTGACTGTGGTATTATCTACATTCTTGCACCATACAGGGCTCGAAATTAAAAAAAAAACTTAATCGCAATTTGCGAGTAATTCCTAAAATTTAGTCGCAAGTTCGAAAATTTTAGTTGCAAAAAAATAACTACAATGTAACTACTACTACCGGAACCAGAAAATAGAAACGAGAAACGAGAAATTTCTGAGAAAGTCTGAAAAAGTGTGCCCATGATACACTTGTTGGAAACCGCGTTAATGGAGCATGAAATCAACAATTAAGTCATACAACATTCAACGTGAATTTTGCAGGATTTTCTGATAAAATTACAACTACCAGTTACAAGTACGACAAAAGACTGTTGAATATAATTCCTTTATTAGCTAGGCCATAAAACAGTCGCAAAATTGGACTAATAGACAAATTTTAGCCACAAACGAGAAATCTTTGGTTGCAAATGAGCCCGATACAGATGCAATTTCGAGCCCTGTATTGACTATGATATATAAATATGAAAAACAAATTAAAAGTGTAACTGAGGATAAAAATAGAAGTTTCCTTTAAAACTATAAAACTATCAAAGTGAAATTAACTATACATTATAGTCAATAAGATAAAGCCATGTATTATTATTAATTACATTACTAATTACATCAACATCAATGAATATGTGATATATAACTCAGTCTTAAACATTGGTAATGCAGGAATTTCTCTAATATTTCTAGCAGACCTGCCAACCCCTGATAAAGGAAAATCTGGAGATCCATGAAAAAAAATCTGGAGATTCTACAAAAAGTAGTGAGATTTAATTTTTTTGCCTAGATCAAGATTAAATAAACCCTTTTTTCCAGGAAAACTAAGCACCGAATCAAGGGTTCTGTTAATGATTAACTTAACTGTTGCATAAAGGCACTAGCAGGGCCTAGGAACTAGACAAAAAAAAAAAACAGTAAACAGGAGTACAAATCAGACAGAACTCCTCAGTATGGTAATAGTGCTCTACTAATATTAGTTTATGGTACAAGCATTCTCATTTATTTTCCATTTTTTTTAACTCAACAAGGTAATATTTCATTTCAGAATGATTTCCCCCCAAAATGGTGACATTAGGAGCCTTGTCGTGAGGCCATGAGAAAAGATAAAAAATTGTGAATCGCACAGCAAAATCGTTAGAGTTGGCGGGTCTGTTGTAGGAAAACTGTTCCAGTCTGCTGCTGCTGCTGTGAAACACCATTGTTACAAAGGAATCAGGTACTAGAGTAGTGGCAGCTAATGGTTTGTTTATAACTGAGTGCTAACAAAATAAACAATATAAATATTACAATTGTTATCGTTTTATAAAACACAACTTTTACACATAACAGTAATAATAATAAATAATAATAATAATAAGATTTAAATAATAAGATTTAAATTTAACATTTTATCTTGAAGATGATCGTTACATTCTCAGAAACTCTGATGGCATAAAATTGAAGAAAAACTATGCCAAAACTAGCGCCTTTAAATTTACTTATTTTAATCGTATTATTAACAGCTAGAATAGTTTATCGACCGAAGTTCAGCTTAGTCCTAACTTACGTTCATTCAAAAGGAGTCTACTGAATTTTTTAGATTAACACTATTTTTTAATTGTAATTTGTAATTGTAATTTTAGTATAAAATTTTTTATCAAGTCTTTTAATGTGTTTTGAATATTGGGGGTCCACCTAGAATGGGTCTAGGACGCTTTTGCGGACCTCCTATGGTTATCTCCAGTTTATAATATTTTTTTTTTGTAATGTAATTTATTTCTATTTTTTTTAGCCATGAATTGTAATAAAAAAATTAAAAAATTAATAATAATAATAATAATAATAATAATAATAATAATAATAATAATAATAATAATAATAACAATAATAGATTTTATTTAAACAGGATTAATGTCACTGTTCCTATGTTGCTATTTGGACTTATTTCTACGTAACCAAACCCAAAACGTTGAGACGCAATAAAACAACAACAATGTGGCGTAATAGGGGGGACACAGCCCTGTGGCTTCGGGTTATGCGCACAACGTAAGCCTCACTTATCTCCCCGCAACTTGGGGATAGGACAAGAGTATTGGCAGAGCCTTCCTTATCTCCCCAGCACTGCCCAGGCTGGATCACGAACAAGATGAAGGCAATGGTAAAACCATGGCAACACACAAGGAATGCCAAGAGCTTGGGGGAAGTCGCTACGCAGACTCAGCCAAACCACAAGGAGTGACCCCTAGTTTAATAAAGTAAACAAAACAACCCATCTCCAAAGGGAGGGAGGGTGGGAAACAATTTATAAGCTGTTATTATCCTGGCAATGCTACCAGGATAATGACCTGGGATTGTCTACTACTGCTTTTATGACAAGACAGTGTCTTTGAGTGCGACCAATGACTACATTTGTACTATAAAGTAAAAATACACAATGTGGCTAACTACGAGCCATGAATAGAGCTTTAGAAAAACGACAACCAATCGAGATAAAGATAAGATACATTTCTAGTCTGTATCTTCACATATCTGATCGATTTCTAGACATGAATACCATTTAATCCAAGCTAATGAATAGAACACATTCATAATGAATGGAAGCTTTGCTTATTGTTTACTCACTGGGAAATGTTTGCGTGACCAGCTACCCCTAGGGCGTCACGTTCCATTAACTGCATTTTACCGCTTGGTAAAAGCTTTATAAAATTACAGCGGAGCTGATGTAGTCGTGTAATTACACTAATGCCTATGAAATATATAATAAGTTTATCCTAAACAAGTTCTAATTTAATCCTAACAAATTCTTATTTATAGCTCACACAAGTGCCTGAATCCGTAGCTGTGAATCAAAAAATAAGAAAAGCAAATAATATTCGCAGATCAGGATCTGAAAGATCAAATACACTAGGTGAACAATTTGAATACTAGAGAACATAATTGTCGATTAATTTGATAATTACAAAATGGTGCATGACTTTACTTACATTCACTATATATAAGCTTAAGGTTATAAGCTCATGACCGTTAACACAACATAATAGGCCATTTGCACGATGACGTCATTTGACTACTACTACCAGAATTCATTTTGTTTTTCCTTTCTTATTTAAATTTTGTAATCCCAGTGCGGTTTAAATAACAATAGCCCTAATTTGCACTACAAAACAAAAAACCAAAGGATTCTGGTAGTTGTAGTCAAACCCGGCAGTACCAATCAATGAAAAGCAATAATCAATATAATCAATAACAATCAATAATAATCAATACCAATTAATTGATTGGTATTGGAAATCAATAAAAATCAATGCCTTGGAGTTGAGTGAGTATCAATTTTCATTGATTATCATTGATTTCTATTGATTAATATTGATTTTCATTGAAAACTAAAATCTCCGTTTTCGATTCCAATAAATGCCCTAATAAAGAGTAATTGTTCTGATTTGTGAAAAAAGTTCGCTTTTGTAAAAAGAATAAATAAATTTTTGACACAACAACAAAATTAACTGAACAACAACATTTTATTACCTATTTAATTGTATATCGATCTGGCACGCAGACAGACACGATTTAGTGTTCGCATTATAGAGGGAGTTACATTTTTAGTTTTTAGCACTGTGAAGTTATATTTGCCGGGATAACAGAATGTCTGTCATAGCGAAGTGTCCGCAAGGCGGACAGAGAAAGAACGGAACGAGAACGAGAACAAGAACGTCACGAGAACGGCAGAGATGGTCAAGGTAGCTGCCGTTTTCAACACGAGAAGACCTGCTTTCACATATTTTGTAACGGCAAGTGGCAGAGTCGGCAAGTTTACATTTTCCGTTTGCGGTACACGCGATGGTTATTAAAATGGGTTTATAACTACCTTATTAGAGAGATTAAGCATCGCGTAATTTTTACCCGCGAACGGCAGGGATAGTCACGGCAGCCGCCTTATTTGTACGCGACGAGTCCTGCTTTTATACACTTATAGGACGGCAAACGGCAGACGACAAGCTTACATTTCCTGTTTGCGTTATACGCGAAGCTCTGACGTTTGCTATTTGTGGTAAGTTTATATAAATTCTTAAGCACTCTAGCTAGTCAATGCAGTCTAGTAAAAGATAAACGTTTCTCAAACATACCTTACATGCATCGTTTGAAAGCACAACATTGAAACTTAACAAGTAGTAAAATAAGCATTAACTTTTCAATCTGGAAAAAAATGCTAAGTCCTTCACATAGAAAGGCTTTGATTTTATCGCTTAATGAATTCAGTTCTATGCAACCTGAACGTGCGAAAATTGACCAACATTTACCCGTGCAACTGAAAGAGAAGATAAAATAAGAGAGAGGTGGCCAAGCTGCCCCCGATCATTCAGAACTTTGAATGCGTTTCCGCGTTCTCCCCTCTTCTTACTAACGAGAAACATTTCTCCTTCGTTCACGTGAAAAGGACACTGGTGGTATCCTTTTACGACACAGAATATGGCTATTGCGACCTCTAATTGCTTTGACATCTTCCGTTGAGTCCGCCGGGGAATCAAGGTAACGGTCGCCAAATCTGATCTCAAATGCCTTGAAACGCAGGTTTTTACATTGCACGATCAGTTATTGATTATCTATAAAAATCAATAATAATCAATAGCAATTAAGGAGTCTGGATGAGTTAGTATCGATTTTTATTGATTGGTTGAACCAATCAATATCAATCAATGGATTATTATTGATTATTATTGATTGTATTGATTGGCAATCAATGATTGATTTTCATTGATTGGTACCGCCGGGAGTCAAATGACGTCATCGTGCAAATGGCCTATTTGTAAAAAATCAAAGGGCTCTTAAAGCCATCTCGTTAATGCGAGAGAATGTAAGGTTAATAAAAAACAACAACAACAACAACAACAAGAATTGGAAAAGTTGGGTGCCTTTGATAGGTAAATGTAGTAAAGACGTGATAGGTAATATGTGTAAAGCTGCTAAATGGTTTATTGAAGTTGAAAGATTGAAAATACCTGTAGGTCTAATCGTAGAGTTAGACATTGCAGTCATAGAGGACTTAAAGGCTCTTTTAGGAGCCACCAAATCAATAAAAGTCATGAGCAACAAAATAATCACGAGTATGAATGTAAATAATTTTCATGTTAATTTACCGTATTTATTCAAAATAGTCTTCATTCTACAGTTGAGGGGAAACTTCAACTTGATTATATTTAGCGAATGAGCCGAGGCCAATTTGGTTGCTACGGGAGAAAATTATGAGGAGGGATGGGGGTGGCAAAACTACTTAGATTCAATCTATCTTACTTAGTTAATTTTTCTATGTTTTGTATCAGTCACAGTATTTTAGTAGCAATGACTTGTATGGCATTACAATGGCGATTTTCTTATCGATCGAAATTTGGGAAAGATGTACGAAGGTTAAAAAATATTTACTATCTTTATTTATTGATATTTAAACAAAACTAAAACATATTGCAACGATTTTCATTTGGGATTAAAATTGATTTACTAGCAATGTTTTTAAACAGCCAATTTATATGTGCAGTGTATATGTGGATGTATGAGACAAAACAAGAACTTTGTGCATATGAATAAGTTCAGTAAAAAGACTTCAGTAAAAAAGGAATGTTTTATCTAAATACTTCACTAAGGTAGACTATTGTAAAAAAGGCAAATGAAAATATTTTACTTGTCGCTTTTTCCGTCAACTAAAAAATTGTGTACCTTCGGGCAGAATGGTGTCTCTTGTAGGAATAGAGAGCCTGGTAATTAGATTTCGTTTCCTTTTATAGCCGAAGCTGTTTTCAAAACATCTCGGCTTAAAGAAGCCTTGGTAAAAACGACAAGCGACGTGGCCCCGAAAATTGCCGACATGAGACGTTCTGAACAGCGAGAAGCGGCTCGATTCCGCTTCAAAAATACGACAAATTACGACAGCGACTTTAGAAGGTTGTGCAATTTACCAATAAAAATTAAACATTATTGACCATATCGTTCATATCAACACCCGACGGCCAACGGTCTGTTTTAATGATCAATTTGTTATTGAAACGTCTACCAACCTCGTTCCCAAGGCCCCTATCTTCCTCTCTCTTGGATCGGACGTGCAGTTAGAGTACACCCTAGACTCCCGGTATACACATACATATCCGTGACCTTTGATTTTTTATTTTTTGGGGCAAATTGGTTTTAACAAGCTTAATAATTTTCCTTTGAGCATTTTTATTTTAAAAAGAGACTTTTCTTTTGATCTTGATGAAAACTTGCAATTTATCAAATAAAGACAAATAAGTGACAGGTCACGCGTGTGGTTTCCGTTCGAATTACACGCACCGCCGGCTCCCCCGACGGTGTCAATTTGCGCGAGGGCAAAAGTAACGACCCTCCCCTCGGGTGAATGTCGGTCGCTAAGCTTTAGTATTCGAATTTCGTGGTACAGCCGTTTGGATCGCGGACAATGGCGAAGCGAAGATGGCCAGAATCGCTCCAAAACGGAGCCCTTTTAGAGCCCGTGAAAGGGAATTTGGAAGCTAGCACGAATCGCACGGGTAGACATTTAACCTGGCTTTCGCGTGGCGAGGGTTCGCTCAGAGGTCTCCAGCCTTCCCTTCTTTTATAGTGGATAGTGGGGCGAGTGACAAAAGTTGTAAAAATGCATTTAAACCGGTCAGGATACATCAAGAGACAATAAAGTAAAGGTGAGAAGACTTAAGTGTGTAATATTTTCGATTTTTCTATCGCTTATCAATTCCGTGACAAATCGTATTATTACCTAGTATATTTCTTTACTGTGCACTGGATATCACGATTGGTCTGCCTGTGGGATCATCTAATTTAAATCTTTGATGTGTGCCACAACGCATCGGATAAATGTTTACGCTTATCCACGTTTGTAGATCTTTATATATAAGATATAAACATCTAAGAATTTTACGGAGATTTTAAAGAAGAAAAGAACTAATCCATGACCTATGGTCGCTACAATGTCTGTCATTGATCGATCAGAGTCCGTTCACGCATATTCATTGCTATTTTAAGACTTAAATTCAGTCAGGAAGTCAAGACAAAAAAGTGCATAATTATCCTTAGAATTCCTCTATTCCTCAAAGAAAGAATTAAGCAAATATATATTTTTCCAACGTTAATTTCGTTTTTAAGACAGTTTTGAGATTCGCTCTTTCCTGTTCTTTATAATCTTCCGGAAACCGGACATTCCACAAAGATAACAAGGTTCGCAGAACATTCATAATCCATCGGATCAACAAAAGCAAAGAAACTTTTGATAACTTAGACGTCTGAAATATCTGTTTTCCGCTTAGTTGTCAATGCTTGTTAAAAGGAAATATTTCACGCAGTTGTATGTTGTTATCGATATCGATGTGAAATGTTTTGGAAAGTGAAGCGGACATTGGTTTTTCTTTTGTGGAGAGTTGAAAAAGAAATGGCTGCATAAGTTAATGTTATACATGAATGGGTTATTTGCGAATATATAGTAGTTCTGTCTTTTTTTATTCGAAAGTCGAGAGTTTTCTATTTCCGGTATCATGTGTTTAGTAACTATTAGAGATTAAATGGGTCTGCTTTAAACCTCAAAATATAGTGTTGACAGTGTCTTCTTTACGACCCCCGGGGTCACGACCGCAGCAAAATTTCGTAAAATATTCTATTAAGATCCAAGTCTTATGCGATAGTCATATATTGGAATAGTGGGATCTTTCAATTGTTTTTTAATAGCTCCTCAGAGTTTATTCCGCGTGTAAGTGTGATGTGTTTCTCGGAGCTAGGCAGTATCTCCATTGTCAGAAGCCCGGGGGGGTACTCAACAAAGTTTTGTACGGGAATGCCCCGCCCCGAGGTCCAAACCCTTACCCTTTCATATACCGATTTTGACAGAAAAGGTACCCCTTTCATATACCTTTCATTGAAAATGGTACCCCTTTCATATACTTTTCAATGAAAATGGTACCCTTTTCAGAGCCTTTACGTGCGTCTGTTTGATATATTTTGAAAGGCCATTTTTTAATACTTAAATGGCAGTTTACCCTACCTTTTTTATTCTTCAACGGCGTGGCTTCGCTTCCCTTTCCTATTCTTCGTGAAATCCCTACCCTTTCATATACTTCAACCCGTGAAATCCCGACCCTTTCATATACCTCTTACCTCAAAAAGGTACCCCTTTCAGGCGGAGCATCCCCGTATAGCCCATTATAGGGAGTACCCCCCCCCCCCCCCTCGGGGTCAGAAGTATAGCATCATTTCATCCGGTTTGAAATATTTGAATCTCCAGCATGATAGCTGTACACTCTTTATCAAGTTTCCCGGAAAGTGACATCATGAAACTTAGCGCCCCAATTTCTCGAATTATAAAATTTGTACTAAAGTAATCAAACATGCGGGATTCCTCACTGCAGTATTTTTCAAAACCTTTTTCTGATCCGAGATACAGGCAAGGTTGTCCGTTGTTGCATTATTATGCAGTATTACTTTATTTTGTATTAAATTTTCCACCGCAGAAATATACTTGCGCAGAAAAAAATTACTTGTTTTAATGATGTATATCGGCTTAAGAAGAACTTTTCAACAGTGAATATATTGCTATCATAACTCCGAGGCGACCGGCACAACAGTCATCTGTATTCCCGATTCAACTCCACACACGTCCTCAAAAGAACCAGAGACTGTTATCATAATACTGATACATTTTTACAACAACGTACAATAATTCACTCACTAGTTTTCTCGTTGTTTATGTTCATATTGGTTCCAGAACAGCAACTATATAACTAGGAGAACTATACAAACCTCCGGTCAGGATTACAAGTAAAATTGTTTAATACCGATGCCTTGGATTTTATTTATACTTGACCAGAAATCCGCAAACATTTCCTCCCAGCAGAAATTTTAGCTGTCCCGACGCGCAAAAATTTCCTCCCGCAAAACAAATTCAGTCGGACAATCCGAAAAATTTCCTTGTGCACGGTAGCTAAACCAATAAAACTATGACGTCTTTCCCATACTATTGCATACAAACGCAAAGTTCAAATAACCGCATCCCCAAGGGTAAGATGAAACCTGAGATAAACCGAACCCAAGCCATTAACCCTTGGGAAGGCCCCAAACCCAAGGTGTGTGTAACCACAACTCAATAGAAAAAAACGCAAAGTTCATGCTATTTTGCTCTGCCATACCGCTCATATTAACACACAAAACTTTCCTGTCCCATTTAACTTTCTTATAACCTCTCCATTAGTAAAATACACCGTGAAATTCTCAAACTACGTTTCCCAAGAAAACGCATTTAACCTATTTTTACCCTTTTAAAGTAGCTATAATGGCTTTACGACAAATGATTGAAACTGATAGATAACGTGAGATATCGAAATTTAAGAAGGACTAATACCTTTGCGGTAACGTAATGTGAGATATGACAAGTTCATCACAAGTTCTGACATCCCAATACCCTAGGGAAATTAACAATAGGTCCGGGGGTGCTCCCCAAACATTTTAGTGGCAGTATGTGACGCCCTTCTTGAAATCCTAACCGCTTTAACCAACCATATCCTCAATGCCCTAATATAGCTTCTATAAAGAAGGAACAAGAAACCCCCCCGGACAAAAGTCCACAAAATTTTGTTAACAACTTTTGTCCCTTTTTAGTACTCGACTTCGAAATCTCGCTTAATGCGCAAGCGCATTAACGAGATAAAAAAATTACAACTAACCTTTCCATTTAAAACAATGTTTTGACTTCCACACAGAACAGACTGGCGACTGACTTTGTTTCCAGATGCCTAGATTGCCAAGGGGGAAAGAATCTCGTTTTTGAGAATGTCCAATTTATAAATTCCACATTGTTAATTTCAGTGAGTTTAAACTTGCCAATTCGGAATGTATTTGAGAATAACTCCTCATACTTACGGTTTCTATATACTCCGCCTTGTTGTAAAACATATCTTTCTGTTCCATCGTTCAGTTCTTGGCAATATAAACCCTCTAATTTTCGTCCGATAACTTTCCCTACATTTCTTCGACTTCAAAAGCTCCCCGTACATAAACGCCAGGCATCTCCATCGTGATAAACTGGGCTCTAGTCTTCAAGTTACAATACTTGACTATCCGGGAAGGGGTTATTTTGCAAATGGAAAATATTACTTTCATTTTAAGTAAAAAGAAGTGAATGCTTTTCTGAATAGTTCAGATTTAAAACCGTTATTTTTATATTGCATTTTTATACATAGAACTTGCCTAAATTGGTAAAGAATGTCTGAAAATAAATATAATCATTTGCTTCCTCCCCTCCCCTCCCCGCAAAATACATTTGTCACCCATGGAAAGTTCTTTGATTCGTACGTCTTCCTGTATATTTGTACGAAGTGATTTGGATTTTCCGTTTTTCCAGTGCCTTTATGGCTTGGAATCAGCATCCAGGACAGCAACCAGGCTATAATCCGGCTTATGTAAGTATGGTTGCCATTGTTTTGCCAGTAGTGAGCTTACATTCCGTTTCCAAGCGTCGTATTAAGCTTGGAATCCGTTGCAGCTATCTAGCTTTTGTACCGCCCGATAGATCCCGATAGTAAGTAAGCTTAACTGCAACCAACCAGGGATAGTTCATGTTGCGGAATTCTGGTTTATTTATTTTCAAGATAAAAACTAACCATAAAAAACGACGTTTCGACTCCTCTGAGGTCATTTTCAAGTTTAATGAAAGCGATTGAAAATTAGCATATGTAAGCTTAAGTAACTTAAGGTCGCGGGGACAGGTTCCGCTCATCAGTATGCATTTATGAAAATAGTATGCACGAAGTGCGACGGCTGATACCAAAAATGCGCGAAATATTCACGAACAGGCTCTGTAATGTTTCTGCATCAGTAACTGCACGTGCAAAGCGTGTCAATGTTTTGTTCTTTCTGCATGAAGTGTTGACAATAGCCCCTGGATTAAAATTAGCAAATTAACAAATTTACACCGGTTTTCCGTGGTGTGGACTCTTATTTACCACGATTTATGTCATCACATGGTCAAAATGTTGTGGACTCACGAGGCGCAGCCGAGTGAGTCAGCAACATTTTTGACCATGTGATGACGTAAATCGTGGTAAATAAGAGTCCACACCACGGAAAACCGGTGTAAATTTGTTTTTTACAACAATATTTAGAAAAAAACACAAGGAAAAATCGAAGTCTTGTTACAAAACGTGACAGCAAAGAAAGAGCAAGCGTTGTCTATAACTTTCTCGCATTCTGATTGGTGTTTTTCAAGCGCACGTGATGTTAGCGTCAGCACCGTTGTCTGGACTCTCATTTACCACTCACGTCCACCAATCAGATTGCGAGTTTAGCGGCAATTGTGGTAAAAATTACCATATATAAGCTTATGTTTTTTTGCATTCGTGTTTGCTCCGGAAGCCTTCGGAAGCGTAAAAACAAGCAATTTCAGCGCGGACAGAGAATTTCATGAGTTGACACCGCAGGGAGGTAAACTAGGTGTATTGTAGACTGTCATATTCATTCATTCATTCACTCACTCACTCACTCACTCACTCACTCACTCACTCTCTCTCTCTCTCTCTCTCTCTCTCTCTCTCTCTCTCTCTCTCTCTCTTACTCACTCACTCGCTCACTCATTCATTCATTCATTCATTCTTTATTTGCCATATATAAAAATTATGTTGTGGTTCAAATTTTTCTTTGGTTTAAATTTTTTGGAACCAGTTTGATTTTTATTTCCTTTTGTCTCAGAATTATTATCATATTCTGAGACAAAGGAAAACAAAAATCAAACTGGTTTCAAAAAATTTAAACCAAAGAAAAATTTGAACCACAACATATACAACATTTTACAAAGCAAGATGGAAATAATATAGGGTTAGAGAAAAAAAAATGTGAATAGCAAGGAGACCTGAAAGAAACCACAAGGCTTATAATGAGTCAGGTTTCCTCGCATAAAAAATTTTGAGTCATATCTGACTCAAAATTTTTAAATAGGCTTTCAAAGGGAAGATATGAGGCTTCAAATTCTAACATGGACAATTTTACTCCTTTAAAGGCTAATAACTTTTAATTAAAGTTGAAATCAAAAAATTGGAGTCAGATATGACATAATAGATGTTTTGACGGATCAGTGAGTGGCGAAATCAACTTGCTTTGTTTTCTTCTCGAGTAGCAAACTTGGACACAAAACCACGTTTTAAAACAAACTAACTTTAGTGGCTTACAGCATTGACACCCCTTGTGTTCCTCAACACGTTGGTACAGGTGTCGGCATGTGTACATGTAGCATTCTAACATGCATTTAAGCATGGATTAAACCAGATTTTATTCTGTTAACACAACAACTGCATGTGACTCGTCTTCGGCGTTTCGGTTCTCCCATCCAGTCCATAATAATCTTTTGGGGTATCCCGGCATACACTACAGCCCCTCTTTCCCTAAGAATAAGATGTTAAAGCATAATGTCAACGTGCTAACATAAACTGTTCAACATGAGTTTGAATAAACTGTTCAATCATTCAACATAGTAATCTAAAGTTCAACTTTGTAAGGATTTAGAGTAACAGTTCCAAGTATTTAACACAGTCCATAGACCTCATAGTCAACTGGTTAGCTCAGCTCTCTGATTCGAACCCTGGCCGGACCAACACTCAGGGTCTTAAAATAACTGAGGATGAAGGTGCTGCCTTTGCTATGACATCGGCAAATGGTTAGACCTTCACGTGGTTCAGATGACCATGTAGAAATGGCGATCCCGTCTCCCATGTGGATGTAAAAGAACCACTGAGGACGTAACAAACCCTGGCTGTGACCACCCTCAGTGTCACTTGTTCATGGGTAGGATGGGTCTGATTGATTGTGAAGCGATTTTAATATGTATATAGAATTTGCACTATACAGATGCATAAATTTAATTTTTTTAAATTTATAGTCATTTAAATAATCTGGCAGCTTTCTCTCCCTGGTTGGTCTTTCTCGTGGCTCTGCTGTCCTCCCAGTGATATCTCCCTCGGTAACACCATCTTCAGTGACTTGTTCATCCGTGGCATCACTCTCTCTCTCTCTCAGGTACTTTTTTATTCAGTTACATTTCTCTGCAGGTTGGCTCCTTCAGGAGACATTACTACGACTTCATTTCCTTATTTTCTGCTAACCTTGTAAGGCACGTCTTCAAATGTGGTCGATAACTTGTTTGCTTTTTTCTGTTTCAACAGGACATGATCACCCAACTCTATGCCACTTTCCTGAGCTCTTCTTTTCTTGTCTGCGTAGTCAGCTCTACTTTGTTTCTTCTCTGCGTCCTTGTCCCTTCTTCACTGTCAGTGTACTTAGACCTTCCCAGCTCAGGAATCTTTGATCTGATTTCTCTGTTAAACAACAGCTTCGCTGGTGTAACTCCCGTGCTGCTATGCGGTGTTGTCCTGTAGGCTGTCAAGAATTTTCGCAGCTTGGTCCAGAGATTCTTCTTTTCTGTTTTGGCAGTTCTAAGGACTTTGAGCAGACTTCTATTCTGTCTCTCAACCTCCCCATTAGCCTGGGGCCATAATGGGGTTGAGGTCCTGTGTTCAATGTCATTCTCTTTTAGGTAACATTCAAATTCTTCAGATTCAAATTGTGCACCATTGTCTGTTTTCAGCGATTGCGGCAGTCCATGGATGCAGAAAAACTTCTCCAAGCTTCCGATAACTTTGGCAGATGTTACTTTTGTCAGAATGTCTACCTTGAAGTACCAACTGTAATAATCAACTAGAACAAGCACATACTCTCCTGAAGGTGAAGGCCCCATTAAATCTGTTGCTAGATCAGTCCAAGGTTGGCTGGGAAATTCTGTTTGTTTCAAGGGCTCCAGTGGGATGGGTAGTCCAACTAGCTGGCAGCCATGACAGGTATTACACCAATCCTCTACTTGTTTGTCGACTTTAGTACGGAGTCTTTTTGTTTGGTCTTTACCAGCCCTTGATGATCCTCATGTGCTAAATTTTAGTACCCTTTCACATAGTTTTGCTGGGATAAGTAACCTTGTTCCTCTTAGTACCAATTTGCCCAAAGTGCAAAGTTCGTTTCTTACAGCTCTATACACCGGTGGGGCTTTGTCCCAGTCTCCCGTCGAAATACATTCTCTTAGCTGTGATATCTCTGGATCAAGTGCAGATTCTTCTTCGATCTCTCTTATGGGTATTGCCGCTGACGCTGTGTACCTCTGCTACAACGCAAACAAACTCTTCTGCATCATTACAGCCACTCATTCCTTCCCCGTCGACAAGCCGTGAGAGTGCATCAGCAATGTTCTGTCTGCCCAGTATATACTGTACGTGGAATTTGTATGGCTGAAGTCGGAGTACCCACTGCTTTATTCTTGCTGAAAAGCGGGTATTGCTTGAGTAGATAACCTCTAAGGGCTTGTGGTCAGTTAATAGCGCGAAGTCCACCCCATACAGATACATGTGGAGTCTTTCACGCCCTCATACAAGGCCCAGTGCCTCTCTCTTTCTCTCTGTGAGTACCTGCTTTCCACTTCTGTTACTGTATGCAATCACAAGCTCTTGTCCTTGTGTGACCTGGGAGGCCTACGGGGCTCTCATCTGTGATAAGCTTTGTTTTCTCTGCATTGTTGTCAAAATAAGCCAGTGTCTCTGAATGCTCTAGGCTACTCTTCAGGGCATCAAAAGCAGTTTGTTGTACTGCACCGCACCCAAAAGGCACATCTTTCCTTGTCAACTCTCGAAGTGGCTCTCTAATACTTGCTAGATTAGGGATGAACTGGGCACAACAACAACAACAACAACAACAATTTATTTACAAATAATAATAAAACAAATTATATTAGCAACCCGCAAATAACTAAAGTTAATCGTGGCGGGTTGCTAGGAATCTGCGCACTTCGCCAGCATTTCCAGGCTCCTTAGCTTGGACAACTGCTTCAACATGGGACTCGGTTGGGCCGATTCCTTTGCTTGACAACAGGTATCCCATAAACATAAGTTGTGACATCCTGAATGCACACTTTTCCCTGTTCAGGGTTAGTCCCTTCTCACAAATACATTCCATGTTCTTTTGCAACCGACTGTCGTGCTCTTTAACTGTACGACCATCGATAATGATATTGTCATGTATGTTGTAGGCACCCTCACACCCTGCAAGCGCTTGTTGGATAATATGCTGATATAACTCTGAGGTGGAGCTGATGCTGAACATAAAGTGTTTGTATCTATACAACCTTTGTGAGTGATGAACGTGGTGATAGTTCTGGACTCCTGTTGTAGCTCAATCTGGTGAAAACCCCCAATTTACTGAACATTGTGCTGCCATTCAGGTGGTACAAAACGTCATCTACACTGGGTATCGGGTGGCGCTCCTTCACTATAGCCTCATTAGTTTTCCTTATATCTATGCAGAGCCCGATCTCGTTCCCAAGCCCACAGGACTTACCCAATGGGTTGAGCCTTTAACAGGCTCAATGATATCAAAGGCAACAAGTTCATTGAGTTTCTGTTCAATTTTGTCTCTTAGCCCAAAGGGTGGCTGTCTCAGTTTCTGAGCAGCTGGTTTAACTGATTCATCAACATGAAGCTTTGCTTGGAAGTCTTTAAGCTTTCCAACACCATCAAAACACTCAGCAAAATCTCTAAATAAGGTCTCTTCACTCACAGTGTTTATCTCAATATTTAATATGCCCAACTGTTCAGAAGTTTGATGGCTAAGTATTGCCCTAGCATTCTCTTCCACAGCAACAAACACACAGTACAACGTTTATCTTTATAAGACAGTTCAGTTTCAAACTCACCAGCTGTAGTAAGTGGTTCGGCAGAACCATAGGAGTACAATTTCCTGCTTGATCTCCTCAAGTTACATTTAATGTGGTTGGACTTAAGCATCTCCCATGTTCCTCTTTCTATAACATTGCATGTCAATCCTGAATCAATGAGGACTTCTTTTAACTTTACTCCCCCAAGCTCAATGTCTACGGTTGGCACTGTTCTTTCATGATCACATAACTGAACAGTGAAGGCAAATTTGTCATCTTCGCTAACTTGGCGAATGTCTCCTTTCTTGGATCTGTCCTCCCCTTTTGTCTTGCAAACTTTGGCGAGATGCCCCGCTTTTTTGCATTTCATGCAGGTAGCTAGACTTGACTTGCACTCTGGGTCATTTTGAGAAATGTCCCTCAAGTCCACATCGATAACAATTCCCTCTTATAGCTGGTTGTGCCTTACACTCTGGCCATTTGCGAAATGTCCCCCAAGTCCACATTGATAACAATTTCCTTTTTTCCTTCTCCACGACGCGGGGTGTAGATCTTCCAAAGCATTCACATTTGCACCCTTCGAATCACTTTCAATCGACCTCACCTGGCTTTCAGCTGCTTCCATGGATCTAGCAATGTCCCGGACTTTCAGGAGAGTGAGTTTTCCGCTTGTAACCGTAAGGAGTTTCTTACGAAGATTGTGTGATCGACACTTATCGATTACCTGATCGCGAATCTGTTCTTCTTCGGTTGTTCCAAAGTTGCAAGTTTCTGCAAGCTGAAATAATCGGGTCACAAATTGGTCGGCTGTTTCCGAATCCTCTTGTCTAGCTTGGCAAAACTGGTATCTCTCAAATGCGACGTTTACTTGTGGTAAGAAGTGTGCATCTAGCGACCTCATAGCTTTCGTGTATTCTGTGTCGTGTTTGGGAACCGGTCCGGGTTCGGCTAGGGTATCGAAGATATCTTGTACATCTTGTCTGGCACAGTGTAACAACAAGGCCTTTCTCTGTGAATCCTTTGTAATTCCTTTGGCCTCCAGAAAAAACTGAAGAGATCGTTTCCAACGCCTCCAGTGGGGTCCCATGCTCGTCAGGTTGCCCATGCAATCAAATGCATTTATGCTACCAAATTCGACGTTTATGGCCATTGCTTCGTTCTTGGCAATCAATAAAGTGTCTTGCTCATCCTCGTCACCAGTTGTACAATTCTACCACGCATTTAAGCACAGATTAAACCGGATTTTATTCGGGTGTAGACAAAACGTGGACCCCCCTTTTGGACCCCTCTGGACCCCTTTCTGGACCCCTTTCTGCACCCCTTAATTTTTCGGTAAAAAAATAAAATAAAAATTAAAGTAAATAATTAAACAGGGCACGCGACTCACCTGAAATTATTCGATCAGTGAGTTCGATTTTCTGGCTAAATTCCACAGGTTATTCCCAGTTGAAGCTGAAACTCCTTCTTTGCAATCAACTACTTAGTTAATTTCGTGATATATTTACGCGAAAAGTTGCGAAAACGTCAAGAATCCGCAAGTACAAGTTCACCGATCTCGAACCAATCTTACCCGTCATTTTGTTCCGAGCCACCATATTGGCTTTGCTGCTGACCATGCCCACGCTTCGATGCCTCGCATATTTTTGGGATTGCCAGGGGGGCAGGGAGGGAGAGGGTCTGTGTGTCCGACGTCTAGATAAACTGACAACATTTCCCACAGTAAACATTTACAGCATGTTTCCATCCCTGAATTATTACTCTATTATTCTTCGAAATTGCTATGTAACATTAATTTACACCCTCTCCCCCCAGCTGGAACATACATTTTTTTTACCCAAATCAAATGCCCTTTTCCTTCTGGGAAACTGACTCTGAGTTACATAGCCTATAAATAAACAAAAGCAAGAAGCTGGGGCATGCGAACGTACAAATCCTGACAATGAGTATCTACTATGCAAGATTCAGATGTTTTAGGACAACAGTACAAGGAAACTTGCACGCTCTGAAAAAAGACTGTAACACTTTCTGGTTCCGAAATAGGGTTGTGAACACATCAAATGTTATTTTCTTAACAAAAGACAAAACGATTTCAAAGATTGTAGCCTAGGCCTGCCAAGTCTCACGCCTTAGGCGTGAATCTCACGCCTACTCACGCCTATGGAGCAAATTATTACGTTCTAATTCACTGCGCTCAAACGAACGTAAATCATTTTACCCTTCAATTCCCGTAATAACAGTCACCAGACACAAAGTATGGTAGGATACGCAAGCGAATCCAGCACAGTTTTATTACATCATACATGAAGTTACAGAAGGGAATGCATCTAAATAGCCTAATTACTACATCTTACAATTCTTCGTATACCTTAACTAATCTAACGGAAAAAGTAAATATATGTGTCCCGCAATATTACAATCCCGAATACTTAGTTACTTGTAACCTTCTCTTAAGGCTTCCTTCGACATCCATGTCCCTAGCAGAATCGGACTTCCATCTCGGCCATGTATTATGAGTAGCCTTTCTGGGATCGAATTGCTACATTTCAACTCCACACATCATACGCTCCAATAGATTGATTTTGCTGCATTTTGGCCCGACACCAACGGCATTTATGAACATATTTACAATAATGTGAGTACAACAATACAATTTTAACGGTACGTGTAGTCGAAATCCATAAAATGAAAACAATACAATGCTAATGACGAACCAGAGCTGAGCAACCACTCACATACAAAGAAACTGCGGTTAAACGGAGGCCAGAAAAAACCTGTCACCCAAAAAACTCCTTTTGGGGAAAAATATGCGGCAGGAAATCTGGGTAGGATCCATGGCTCAAACTCTGTAGCCCATCCTACGAGGCCCTATATAAGTATTACACAATAAGTACAAAATGCGCCGAAGTTCCTACATAGCAAGAAAAAAAAAAAAATAAATAAATAAATACTGAAGCTGAATGTTGCTGGCCTAGAATGACTAACCACGTGCGATACTTCGCTTATAATGAAGTTATGCTACCCACAATGCACTACAACAATAATGCCCGGCCCCTGCTGTTCCCGTACCGTAGAAATATCAAATTCTGTCTAACTCGTTGACTACGTTGCTCAAACGCCAGAAATTACATTATCACACCGCGGATGTAACATCGCCAGATCCTTGGCTATGAAGGCCATAATCGTTACGGGTTATAATCTATCTGACTTAAGGCATCTCTGAGAACTTCCCTACATCTAGTGTAAGAGAACTTACCACTTCTAGGGTATAACTAGAGTTACTACGGTGAAACACGAGAGGTCTAAATAACGGGAGAGTACTACTATCGGAAATACCTGGCTACATTCAAATACCTTCTTAAACACTCACAGGGCAGCATTTAGAACCAGATGCACTAACAAAGACGTAGTTCCCTTCCCTATATATATCCGTCTTATTTTACACCAGCTCATAAATGTTTTAATAACACGCATGTAAGATGTGGCTGTACCATCTGCTCTGTACCATCGCCTCCAACACCTGATTAACACTCAGTGAAGCAAAATTGCGAAAACCCTTGCATCCTTTGCTTGAAGAAAACGTCTGAAAAAGCAAGAGCATAACATACGAACGAAAACGAACAAACGAACTAGAAACAACACCCGAACACCCTGCCCCGTAATCATGAGCGCACAAAACTGCCAACAAGTTAAGTGCCGCCTCTCCGAAAAGGTCACTGCTACATAAATCGATAAGGCATTGTTTCGGGCCAGTGCCACATAAAGCAATGAATCCCTATTCGGCCAGTGCCACACAAATCAATGGATCACAGTCTAGGCCCCTGCCGCATATCTTGAGAAATCATTATCTTGGCCCGTGCCCGTGCAATATATAAATTTCACTAATAAATTACGCTGTAAACTCCAATCCATATTCGGCCAGTGTCACACAAATCAATAGATCGTAGTCTTGGCCCCTGCCGCATATATTGAGAAATCATTATCTAGGCCCGTGCCCGTGCAATATATAAATTTCACTAATAAATTACGCAGTAAACTCCAATTCATATTCGGCCAGTGCCGCACAGATCCATAGATCGTAGTCTGGGCCCGTGCCGCATATATTGAGAAATCATTATCCAGGCCCGTGCCCCGTGCCATATATAAATTTCGCTCATAATAAATTACGCAGTAAACTCCATCCATATTCGGCCAGTGCCGCACAAATCAATAGATCGTAGTCTGCGCCCGTACGTGCCGCATGTATTGAGCAATCGTTATCTAGGCCGGTGCCCGTACAACATATAAATTCTACTAATAAATTACGCAGTAAATTCCATTCTTATGGCAACAATATCTCCTGTGAATTGATCTGACCCTAAAAGCGAATAAGATTTTCTCCCGCGCGTTAAAACCTCCTTCCCGATATGAGGATATGAATACCGTGGGCCCCGAGATAACTATTATATTTATATGCATAATGAGCCGAAGACCAACGAGTACAACAAGTGTACCAACAGTATACTGACATTCCATATAATAATGTAATACCTGCGGAATAATACCAACAGGGGGAAACACCCGACAATTCTCACTGCGGAGATGCTGAGCGAAAAGATCGACATCCGCAGTGTATGGGTTTCATCACCGTGAAAAGAACTTGGGGAGTTTGTGATTGTAATAATTGGTAAGACAATTGACACTATAGGGCCCCCACCGATGCTCAAGAGGTAGAAAGAACTCATGTAATTTGCCAATCATCGATATCAATTAGCCGACTAATATAACCCAACTTGCTGATTAACAGTAGGAGGGAACCTTAGGACCTCCAAATAGATATACGATCGAATGCAAATGTTAAAAATACCCCGGGCCATCTTGCGAAACTCCAATTTCGTGCTACCCCCTTCAACGATTTTAGCAGCCGCTTGGCTATCAGCAAACCGCTTAACACGCGATCCTTGGAGCACTCAAGGCAAAACATAGCAATGAAAATTCAATAACGGACAACTCCCTCCACGTGGCACTTGAAAACGTTCGTCCTGCGTCCACGTTTTGTGACACACGAATTCATTGTTTGGGTCAACAAATGCACCACCCTCAGTAGCACTGGAATCTGAATATACAAAATAAATAGAATTTTTACTTTCAAAGCAATATCTGCTATTGATATTAACCAGCTTCTCCTTCCAAAAATATAATTCCTCTTTGCAGTAAGCATCAAGGCAGAAATATGGAATCCCACTTATCTCGACACAAAATAGACATGATGCAATGACTGGTCATTATCCTTCCAAAGTTGCCCACTGCTGATGCCGTAGAAATAATTTGATCGATGAAGGAAGCTTACTCTCTAGCGGAAAACTTTAAATCAGTGAGAATTACACGTTCTATTATTGAGAATTGCTAATTATTAATTAATCAGTGAGAATCACACGGTCGTTATTGACTATGGTATCAATAATCTTTGCAATTCTTCTACCTACAATTTTAAAGTCCCCAATACGGAATTCAAGGTTATGCCTAACCAGTCCAATATTTGAATGGGGTCCCATACCGGTTTCTCGTCATAAGTTACAAAACCCGCATTACATAAATTTGTAAAGTTGTGTAAACTGTGTGGAACCGCAAGCGTGAATGAAATTCATGAATAGGCCAAGGTCTATAAGTACTGGAAAGCTGACCAATAGGACGTGTGTAATACACAATAGAGGGTGCGGCAGGTGATAAAGCTAAACAAGTTGCATAAATTACTTGGAATACCAGCGGAAAATACATTTTCTCACGCCTGACTTACAGATTTGAGCTATCAGCCTTAACTGATCTCATGATCCAATTAAAAATAATAGTTGCGTTCATGAAAATATGGCACTTTTTTGTAGGTTTTTAATGTTCTGAACATTATGATTACAGAGGTCTGAGGTCCAAGAAAACTTCCGAATTCTTCGGGACATCTTCGGAATCCTCGGACACCTTCAGAATACATCGGGTTCCCTTCGGATTTGGTCGGGTCACCTTCGGACAATCCTGGCACTCCCACGAACAAATTCTCACGCCTATCACTCGGAAAAAGTTGGCAGGTATAGTAGCGTATCCATGAAGCGTGGGCATACTGGTCAGCGGCAAAACCAATATGGCGGCTTAGAACAAAATGGCGGGTAAGATCGGTGAACTTGTACGTGCGGATTCTTGACGTTTTCAAAACTTTTCACGTAAATAATCACGGAATTAACTAAGTAGGTGATTGCAAAGAAAGAGTTTCAGCTTCAACTGGTAATAACCTGTGGAATTTAGCCAGAAAATCGAACTCACCGATGAAAAAGTGAATGGATGTACATCTTCTCTGTTACAAATCAACCAAGGTATTCCACAGGGAACCATCGTTGGTCCCATGCTTTTTCTTATCTACATAAATGATGCCCCACTTTACGTCCAATATTCAAATATGAATATCTACGCCAATGATGCAACATTAATATCAAGTTCGAGATGGGATAACATCTCACCAATGAATAACAATATTCAAAAAGACTTAGATAGTATCCAACAGTGGGCAATAAGGAACAAAATGATCATCAACGAGAAGAAAATGAAATCAATGCTTATTAGAGGCAAGAGATTGAGAAAACGCATGGAAAAGCAACATCTAGCACAAAACAGCAGTGTAAATCAACTGCCTATAACTCTCAACAATTCACCAATCGAGAATGTCCATTCACATAAATTCCTGGGAATCGAGGTCAATGAAGATCTTGACTTCACAAATCATTGTGAAATCCTTGCTAGAAAGATCTCAAAACGAAATGGCCTGCTGAAACACATTAGCCCATTTTTGAAGAGAAATCAAAGAGAAATTTACTATAAAGCAGTGATTAAACCTGTTATTCTCTTTGATGCTAATATAAAAATTATGGACATCAACATCAAAAGGAAATATAGATAGCATCTTTAAGGTACAGAAAAGAGCAGCTAGAATCATCTTAGACGCTGAACCTCGTTCTCGTTCTGTTGCATTGTTCAACTTATTAAACTGGACACCTTTTTACCATGAATCTTATGCAATTAGATGTTCTTTACTCCTTAAGAGAATCTTAAGAAAGATGCTGGTCTACCTGAAGCAAATGCTAAAGTTGAACTCTGACACCCACAATAGAAGTACCCACTGTAGTAACTTAAATTTTAATTGTCCACGTTATAAAAATGAAACAGAAGGTGGGTGAACATTTACTGTACGATCAATTAAAGAATGGAATAACCTGGATAAAGACCGCAAAGAATTAAAGAGTGCCAAAGCTTTGAAATATAATTTGGATAATGTAATTTTTCTTTTTTTGCATGTTTTTATTATCAAGAATTTTTAGTATGATATACATATGTGCTCTTTCAATATGTTTTTAACTTATATACATCAAATTATTACTTTTATTAATGTAAATTTTATGTGTTGACTAGATTACTTTATAGAGGGCCACAGGGTCATCAGTTGTACTTTAACTGTTACGTGCTACTCTCTTAAAATAAAGTCATTAAAGTTAAAGTTTAAAGTTTTAAAGAAGATTTTCAGGTGAGTTGTGTGCCCTGTTTAATTATTTATATTACTTTAATTTTTATTTTATTTTATTTTTATTTTTTTTTACCGAAAAATTAAGGGGTCCAGAAAGGGGTCCAGATAGGGGTCCAGATAGGGGTCCAGAAAGGGGTCCAGAAAGGGGTCCAGTAGGGGGGTTCAGAAGGGGTCCAGAAAGGGGGGTCCACCTTTTGTCTACACCCATTTTATTCTGTAAACACAACAACTGCATGTGACTCGTCTTTGACGTTTCAGTTCTCCCATCCAGTCCATAATAATCTTTTGAGGTATCTTGGGATACACTTGGACAGCATGTATAGCTGACATAATTCGCATCACACAGATTACACTTAAAATGATATACCATGCATTGCTGATTCACGATAGGGGGCTTCTCTTCTTTTGCCTTGATCTTGGATCCGATCTTTCGGTTTGTGTATGCAGGATGAATGTCTGTTTCAGTTTACCAGCTTAGTTCCCCTAAAGCCAACATTGAACAAACAGTCTGACTCTATCCGCCCAAAGTTATTTGTATAGTGCAGAGTATGTTATATTTATAATAAATTATTCTTTTATTCTTTAGTTTTTAACATATTCTGATTCTTGTAATTAATAAATGGTTGTAGCACATGAATCTTAGGGTGATTTCCATTGTGCAAGACTGACTGGTCAGAGACCACTCAGACCAATGACATTTTCCAATTGAAGGGACCAACCAAATGGAATTGCCAGTTAATCTTTTTCCCATTCCGGAAAATTTCAGTCAAAACTTAAATGAAATGGTTTGGTCCGAGCAGAAAATTTCCGAAAATAGAACAGTGAATTTCAGACCAACTGGTCAAAGAGGTCTATCTTCAGAAGTGGACCACTTGTTCCAGAAATTTTCAGATGGGACCTTACAATTGTTCCATTTAATTTCCAAACAGAATGTCTTGAGTTTTTGGCTTTAATGGAAATCACCCTTAGTAGTCTCAACTTATGACACATCATCTTCTAGGACCTTGAGGATGATTTCTGCATATTTTGTCTAAATATCAGCCAGTTCTTTTCAGAACTACCATCACCCAGGTGATCACACTTGATACCTAAGGTTAATTTAACACTGTAATTGAATGTTTGATCAAGGAAATTTAATTTATCAGAAAAATTTAAATCATAATGTTTTCTCAGTTGATAATTTCTGTACAAGCAAATTCACTCTTAAACCTCTGTAAGCCAGTCCCTCATAACATTTATATTATTATGTAAACTGTAAATAAATTATATATTTAACTTCATTGGTAAGCACATTTTAATTCATTTTAATGTGCTGATGTGCCTATTAAAACCATATTTATATGCAGGGTTGTCAATAAGGGCCGTCAGTCAGTGATCTTCCCTAGCTATGATATGTTTGCACCCCAGCTACTTTGATAGAAAAACAAAACATTGACAACACCAGAAACCAATTTTTCCCCACTTCTTTCCTCACTTACTTGCCTCATTTACATGTAAAAATTACTGCCTGCTGTTTATATGAGTATTTATGGTTATTAATAAAGGGTGGAGCCCACAGGGGAAGGGGACTCCTGTATAGAAATGACGGGGGTGCTCGTCATACCTTTTAGGTCAAAATTTGCAGATTGGTACTGCTTATGGTGCTAAAATTTAAAAATGACCACTATTAGAATAATATTATCATGGTACCTTTTAGGTTAATAAGCTGAAAATGCGCCAGCAACTATTAATTTTGTCAGTCAACTGGTTTGTTTTAGAATTGGTACCTATGAGGGGTAAAAATCCATTTGAGCCACGCCCATCAAACAAGATTCTGGTACCTTTTAGGGTGTTTTTCGAAAATTTCCGACAAGCACCCCCACTCTCAGTTTATGTCCGACAAGCACCCCCTTCAGCAATCCCATCAACCTGCACCTGGGATAATCTAAAGCATGCGCTACCTCTTAACATCCTGTCCCTGTCAGTTTATACATTTTTATGCTATTTGTGGCGTTTAGGTATAATTTGTCATTTTCTTCTCAGCAGGGTGGTCAGTATAATTATGGTCAGCCACAGGGTTACCAGCAACAAAATCCCTATGGACCTCCCCCTCCAGCCTCTCAGTATCCTCCTGGTTACCCAGGGGGGTGGGGAGCTCGTCCAGCTCCTCCCCCTGGGGTAGATCCAGTGCTTTGGGAATGGTTTCAGGTAAAACAGTCATTCAATATTTTGGGAACTGGCAGATTTGAATAGACAAAATTACAAGGGGATATAACACCAAATGCAAATACCGGTATGGCCGTCCAACAATTTTTTGTTTGGACAGGTTCGCAAGAAAAGAAAAGCAATTGGATAATGATAAAGACCAGGTCAAAATAAGACATTGTGTGCATTTTCAAGGCCATATTCTTATTCTAGGAGAAGTTATAGACAGTCAAATTTTGGGGAAAACATGAAAGCGAGGCTAGTGAGGAAAGAATGTCTTTTCTCATACAAATGCTTAAAATTTCAGTGAGCCATAATTTTACAACTGTTAAACAAAAAAAACTCAAACTTTGCAAGATGATGCAGTTAGCAGCACTTGTTTACATGATATCATTAATTTCTCTCAAAACATAGCCAAACAAAAAACTGCCTGACGGCCATATTTGCATTCAGTGTATAATTATTATACTCTAAATTTATGCATGGCAATGAAAAAATATTTTATTTTGCAGACAGTAGATCAAGACAGATCGGGCAAAATAACTGCCACTGAGTTGCGACAAGCCCTATTTAATAACAACTGGTCCCAGTTTAATCCTGAAACTTGCCGATTAATGATTGGCATGTTTGACAAAGATCAGTGAGTCCTCTCTTACTACTTTTATTACTAATAATTTTGTCTATAACAAGCTTTTGACCCAGAATACAAAAATTGGAGGTCAACCTTGCAAGCAGCAGTGTTTTCATGCACAAGAGAGAGAGAGGTTCTAGAGAAGTAGTGCTTATTTAAGTAACTGAATTGTTATAATGATGGTATGTAGTTCCAGAAAATATCCATACCCCCCATGGAAGGGATTTGTCCTATGTTTTCATGAAGACTGGTGACTAAAAATGGCGGCCACATCTACTCAACGATCTCCAATTCCTGTAGTTCGTGCTACTTCACTTCCAAAGTGCTTTTCATTTTGGGGAAAGAAAACTTGTTTTAGATGTAACTCAACTGTGAATTAACTGGTTGAACTAATTCATGGGTTCAAGAAAGATCTAACAAGTTGGTAAGTACATAGCAATTTCGGTTATGTCGGTCATTTTTAACCCATGAATACGCGCAAGCGTAATGAACGGGTTATCGGTAACGGTGACTAATTCACTCACTCACTCACTCCTTCCATCAGCTGTAAACTTAGTGATGTAATGCTTTGTTAAGAATAAGTTTCGTAACAAGAACAACATGAATCCACCCTGGATCCAGAGGTCCGTTCTCTGAATATCATGAGTGAAATTAACCGCATAAACGGTTAGAAGAAGCTCGCGAGACGGACCTCTGGTCACTCAAATATAAAACCTCATTTCCATGCAAGGATCTAGTTCAGAATCTGAACTAGGTCGCTGATTGGTTCTCCTACTTGTTTCCAGACTCTACCGGGAGTTAACGATGCAACAGCAACTTCGATTGGCTGGACCGAAACAATTCGCAACGGGCGCGTGAAAAACCGGTTTCCCAAAGTGAAGCCACACAAACAACAATGGCGGACGTAGATAGAGATCGCGGCTTTTTGCGATCTTTAAGAAACGCTGTGGATTACTCTTTAGTATCCAAATTTTCAAAATATCAGAGAACTAATTTATTCAGCGCAAGGATGTCTTGAAAAGAGGTGTTGACAGGCCAGACACGACTTATTAATTCGTGTTATCGTGGAGTGTGACCTTTAGAGTTTTGTTTGAACAAGGAAAATTTTTATCTCTAGCACGGAGGCGTGCTTTGGAGTTGCAGGTATTCTCGCTGAACGATTTCGCTGACCACTGGTAGGTGACAGGAAGAGAAATAGGTGTACTGGATTAATTGCTTGCGGATATCAAGGATTCTTTGTTTGTTAAATCTCTCGCCTTTAAAAACGGTTGTATCCAGAAAGTTTACTTCTTTGTCTGAGATTAATGTTTGTTTGCAAGGACAATAAAATCTTCTATCTCCTTTTTCTCGACACTCTACAGTGAAAAAATGTCATCGATGTATCTTTTTTGATTTAATATTTCTGTCTCGACCGCGTTTTAAACATGTCAGCTGTTAGATTTAATGTAAACAAATAGACACGCTTTGGTCCCCAAGGTTAAAACCGGTTTGGTGAGATATCCGATCCACAAATCGCATGGAAATGAGGTTGTGTACTCGAGTGCCCAGAGATTTTTTCTCGACGCGTTGCGCCTCGTTGTCGCGGCTTCGCCGCTCAAATTCGCCGTTTTCACTAAAAAATAAAAACCTCTGGCACCCAGGGTAACATGAATCCAGTGATAACATTAAAATAACTAATAAATTATTATTGTAAGCGGGATATAAATAACAATAAGCTTAAATGTGTTTCACATTTGGAGTCTTAAATGCAACATTAAAATCGATCTAAAAGGATTTTTCAACTGAGATGCGTTTTGATGTGTATAAAATAATAATGAATGTGAAATAATAAAATTTAGTCTTAGTTGACTATGTGTTCCATGATGGTCGAGTGGTATGAGGTCTCAGCCTTGTGCCAAGAATAGCAGTTGGGAGGCGCAAGTTCAAGTCGCGTTCAGGAGCCTTCTTTTTTCTTTGGACTGGACAGTTCTGCATTTGTGAAAAATCCTTACGGTTAATTTAAAAAAGTATATCAAACCGTGTCAGTGTGAAAACATAAGCTTACCGCAATATTGCGTTATGCATTTGCATTTCTTATTCACTGGTTGGCTCTTAGGAGCTTTTGATAATAACTGAATCAAAGTGGATCATCTGGAAATTCATTTAACTGTCCATCCCCTCCCCTCCAGAATTTTCTGGGCCCTCTCCGAATTTCCAATCTCTTCCATGGAGGGTGGGGGGGAGGGGGGTATGGATATTTTCTAGAACTACATTTTATACACAATGCTAACTTAATTGAAGGGGTGAGTGGAATAAAGCCCTAAGTGACTTCTGATCAACTGTTAGATTCTCCTTCCAGTTTGTCTTGTATATGCTCATGTAACAAAGGGAGAATTTGGTTTGAGATCAGGGGTCACTTAGGACCTTAGTTGAGTTTGGGATAAGGCCCTAAGTGACTCCTGATCTATAGCCAAATTCTCCCTTTGTAACATGAGCATATACAAGACAGACTGTAAGGAGAATCTAGCAATTGATCAGAATTCACTTGGGGCTTTATTCCACTCACCCCTTCAATTGTTTACCTGCTATTAACTAGTGTTTACAAGTTTCATACTGTAACCTTGAACTTGGAGAATATAGTGGGATCTCTCATAAGCGAACACCCTTAACACCATAAATGATGCCAGGCCATGGTCAGTTTGTTTATGAAAGGTTATTTATTACAACCAAGGCTTCTCATATTATGCATATTGGCCTTAAATCGCTTCCAGTCCCATAATTACTAATCAGCACGATATTTCTTTAAAATTCGCACAAATTAAACTAATTAATAAGCAAAACCTTTTTAATACCAAGAAAATTTACAAGTTTCTATTACGATGTTAGTCAGAAACACTAAAAATCTGGCTGAAAACTTGAAAAGAAAATTTTAATCACTAAAAGTATGCAAGGAACTGTTGGCTAGCAGTCTTCCTGCATGTAATCCAACATGATCTATAGACTACCTAAAATTGCCCTCTGTTGTTTTATATGAGGCCAGTTTCCATGCTTTATCTACTGTTAAGCACTATACTTTTGGGTGACAAACATCTGGGGACAGAAAAAGGTTACAGAACTGTTCCTTCTGAAAAAAAAAATGGTTGAAAGTGATTGCTCACACTTCAACTGTATATTGACCATCAGTACTGTTTGTGTTTACATAGGTCTGGTACAATTGATATCTATGAATTTTCTGCATTGTGGAAGTACATTCAGCAGTGGAAACAATGTTTTGACAGGTAATGCACAAATATCTTGGTTTTGAATCTCAGTTGTAATGGAACCTTCATTAGTTGTAAAGAACTGATAGCAAAAGAAGCTGATAACATAATAATTAATTTTTTAGCTGTTCATCCCATCTCAAATATCGATATATTGATTGATATTCAACTGTACGTTCCCAAGTTCATGTTTCCTTTTGTTTGTGTTTGTACAATTGTGAGAGTTATAGTAATATTCTTAAAGTGCCCATAATGTTAAAGTTTTTATTTTCTTATCTGAATGTAAACATTGGCTCACATGTTCCTTAATCTACGTCACTATTCCTTTGTTTGAAGTCACGTGTTCCTTAATCTACGTCACAGATCCTTTGTTAACCAAGAGGGACCGAGAGGAGACTAATGCGAATGGTGTGCCAAAATGGCGGCAAATTTGAATGTTTTAAAAAAAATCTAAAAAAATTGCATTTTAATTTAATCGCAAAATTTTTTCACTGACGTTCTTGTAGTAATGTCTAGTTTCAGATAAAAAAATAAAAAAATTAGGTTATGGGCACTTTAAGTTTATTATCTAAATCAGTAAAGTTATTATTAACCCATTGACACCTGAATCGCCCGTAACCGCCCGTACAAGACTCCACTGCTTTAAAAAATTGTAACTTTCTCAATCGTGTGAACATTGCCTTAACTAGCAGTTGTGAGCATTGACTAGAAAGTCTTTCAAATTGAGATACCCAATAAACACAAAAAAGTCAGCGATTTTTGCAGAATATCAGCGTTTGAATTTGGACAATAACAAAAATTACCGTTTTTAATGTCATAGAAAAACAACAAAAATCACATTTTTGCCTTTAGTTTTTTTTTATTCAAATCATCGTGGCAAACCCAAAAGTCAACATTTACAGCAAAATTCAGTTCTAGTCCTAGCTTAGCAGTGAATTTTTTTGCTCTTATTCGTTGCTCGGGCCGAATTACAGCTTCTTATTCCAGTGCATACTCACCTTGCCTCGATTTTCAACATCACCACCGCACTGCATGCTGAGAAATAACGAGATTTTTGGACAGCGTTCCTTCCGTCCTCCACACATTTCATATTTATACTAAGTCCACAGCCACTCCGACCCACTGCCAAAATTTCGTGCTTGTCGTGTTCTGCTGTGGTCGCAACTTCCAAAATATGCCGCGGTAGGTTGAGAAATTCATCCAGAGTCGAGTCCCAAAGCTACTTCGTTTCCTGACGGCCATTTTTCCAGTTCAACGAGCCATGAGCCAAGTTCGTTCACGAAGTATAACACCTTTTAACTCGCTTCATTGAGAAAGTGGACTCTGAACTACCTTCAAGCTTAATGATGCTCATCAGGCAGCTACTAAAGATGAAAAATGGTTGTGAACTTACCAAAAATCGAAGAAACATGATATTGTAGTCTTTATTGAGAACGAACGAAGCAAAATGCCAACGTCACAATGACGTTTCCAGTAAACTCGAGCCTTCAGTGTTTTAGAACAGCAACACTTTCAATGGTAACTCCAGATATGAAGTCACGAAATCCTATGGGGCGTGTGTATGCAGAAAATTACTCAAAAACGTAAAAATCCTCAGGTGTCATTGGGTTAAGTGACAGTATTATTATTTTGACATAATCCACTTAATGCAAAAAACAACTTAGTAAAGGCTGCCATTGTTACAGAGATAATTATGTGCAGAATTTTTTTAAAGCACACAAAGGCTTAATAGTTGGAAGGACAATATTCAGGCATACAACTAACAAGAAAAGTTTGATACCCCTTGGAAAAAAATGGCCATGGCAGTGTGTGAGAAATCATATTTTTTCTCTTATTAATATTGATCTTGAGCAACATGTGAAAAGTTTAGTGGTTACCCATATTTAAAAAAAAAATATTGTTCTAAATGTAGCTTTGATCGTGACCGATCAGGAACAATAGATGCAAATGAGCTGCAAACTGCATTCACAAGCTTTGGATATAGACTGTAAGTAGGCTTGCTGTCCTGATTAGTGGAGCAATAGTCTGCTAGAAGACAAGACTCTTAAATAAAGTTGATTATTATAACACATTTATCATTAAGTTGTTACCATGGCCATTCATGCTGGGGGTAACCCTGTGATGGACTAGCATCCCATCCTACACTGTACATGCCATTCATGCTGGGGGTAACCCTGTGATGGACTAGCATCCCATCCTACACTGTACATGCCATTCATGCTGGGGGTAACCCTGTGATGGACTAGCATCCCATCCTACACTGTACATTGCCATTCATGCTGGGGGTAACCCTGTGATGGACCAGCATCCCATCCTACACTGTACATGCCATTCATGCTGGGGGTAACCCTGTGATGGACTAGCATCCCATCCTACACTGTACATTACCGTTCATGCTGGGAATAACCCTGTGATGGACTAGCATCCCATCCTACACTGTACATTGCCGTTCATGCTGGGAATAACCCTGTGATGGACTAGCATCCCATCCTACACTGTACATTGCCGTTCATGATGGGGGTAACCCTGTAATGGACTAGCATCCCATCCTACACTGTACATGCCGTTCATGCTGGGGATAACCCTGTAATGGACTAGCATCCCATCCTACACTGTACATGCTGTTCATGCTGGGGATAACCCTGTGATGGACTAGCATCCCATCCTACACTGTACATGCCATTCATGCTGGGGGTAACCCTGTGATAGACCAGCATCCCATCCTACACTGTACATTGCCGTTCATGCTGGGGGTAACCCTGTGATGGACTAGCATCCCATCCTACACTGTACATTGCCGTTCATGATGGGGGTAACCCTGTAATGGACTAGCATCCCATCCTACACTGTACATGCCGTTCATGCTGGGGATAACCCTGTAATGGACTAGCATCCCATCCTACACTGTACATGCTGTTTATGCTGGGGATAACCCTGTGATGGACTAGCATCCCATCCTACACTGTACATGCTGTTCATGCTGGGGATAACCCTGTGATGGACTAGCATCCCATCCTACACTGTACATGCCATTCATGCTGGGGGTAACCCTGTGATAGACCAGCATCCCATCCTACACTGTACATTGCCGTTCATGCTGGGGGTAACCCTGTGATAGACCAGCATCCCATCCTACACTGTACATTGCCGTTCATGCTGGGGGTAACCCTGTGATGGCCTAGCATCCCATCCTACACTGTACATTGCCATTAATGCTGGGGGTAACCTTGTGATGGACTAGCATCCCATCCTACACTGTACATTGCAGTTCATGCTGGGGGTAACCCTGTGATGGACTAGCATCCCATCCTACACTGTACATGCCATTCATGCTGGGGGTAACCCTGTGATGGACTAGCATCCCATCCTACACTGTACATTGCAGTTCATGCTGGGAATAACCCTGTGATGGACTAGCATCCCATCCTACACTGTACATGCTGTTCATGCTGGGAATAACCCTTTGATGGACCAGCATCCCATCCTACACTGTACATGCCATTCATGCTGGGGGTAACGCTGTGATGGACTAGCATCCCATCCTACACTGTACATGCTGTTCATACTGGGAATAACCCTGTGATGGACCAGCATCCCATCCTACACTGTACATGCCGTTCATGCTGGGGGTAACCCTGTGATGGACTAGCATCCCATCCTACACTGTACATTGCCGTTCATGCTGGGGGTAACCCTGTGATGGACTAGCATCCCATCCTACACTGTACATGCCGTTCATGCTGGGGGTAACCCTGCAATGGACCAGCATCCCATCCTACACTGTACATGCCGTTCATGCTGGGGGTAACCCTGTGATGGACTAGCATCCCATCCTACACTGTACATTGCCGTTCATGCTGGCAGTAACCCTGTGATGGACTAGCATCCCATCCTACACTGTACATGCCGTTCATGCTGGGGGTAACCCTGCGATGGACCAGCATCCCATCCTACACTGTACATGCTGTTCATGCTGGGAATAACCCTGCGATGGACCAGCATCCCATCCTACACTGTACATGCCGTTCATGCTGGGGGTAACCCTGTGATGGACTAGCATCCCATCCTACACTGTACATTGCCGTTCATGCTGGCAGTAACCCTGTGATGGACTAGCATCCCATCCTACACTGTACATGCCGTTCATGCTGGGGGTAACCCTGTGATGGACTAGCATTCCATCCTACACTGTACATGCAGTTGCTTCATGCTACAGAAACTGGCTTAACCCTTTGACCCCTAAATTTTCTGAGAAAAATTCTAATAAAACCACCCATGTTCACAACAGATCAAATATAGGCTATTTCTCTACTGCAAGGTATAGATAACCTGACAAGCTGCATGATTGGGGATTTAATATATGCATTGTTATGTGTTTGTGCCCTATTATTCACTGAGACCTGCACAAGACTCCCAGACATTGAAGGCAGCTGCTCAATTTCACCAGTTATATCATGAATTCCTGATCCCAGATATTTCTGCTGCCGAGAGTCTAAGTTCCTCGAATTTGTCTTCCCAGCTCTGTATTAATCCATCACTATCATCAGGAGCATCGAAGATAATATGTTTTATTATTCAACTGCACTCAGTAGAGTACAAATAACACCCAAAACGAGTACAAATATCTCACAGTATTTGTACTCCAGAAGACCGGTTTGACCGGTTTTTCACAAACGTCGCTTTGAGCATTAGTCTTACGTAAGCGGTGAAAAAAATGGCTGAAATTGTTCCCAAACTAGAACCTTCAAAACTGAGAAAATCTAAGAAAAACTGACGGGATCTATTGACGTTTTAACCCAAAAAAATCCAAACAATTATGCCTTTCATCACACAAAGTCTTTCTTCGCTATACAAAAAGTACACGCGACCAAACAACTACACAACTGACAATTCGTCATCATTTTTTTTTAATAAAGCGCGCATGAGCTGACAAACAAGTTCAAATAGCGCGTGCACGACAAACTTGAAAAAGTAAGAAAGATTAAAACAGTGTTGATAACTAAGCTGAATAATAAATCTCTTATTGGATGGTTTAGTGTGTAGTATCGTGGGATATTTTTACTTGTCTCTTGTATTTTGACTTGCCCTACGGGCTCGCCAAAATACAGCGAGACTTGTAAAAATATCCCACGATACTACACACTAAACCATCCAATAAGATATGTGAACTTCCATCAAGATATCTATAAAAAGCTGCCATCTTTAAATCCCAGTGTAAACAAATATGTAACTCACTGCGAAAAACTGAAAGAAATCCCAAAAGAATATCGCAAAATTGATATAAATCGCTGCCATTTTGAAACATGTTGTTTATGGCCTGGTTTGAGGAGGTCTGGAAACTAGAATGGGCTCTGTGTTCGGGTGAAAGGGTTAAACTCTGGACATGTGGGTCACCTGTCAGTGGTATATGCAGGCTTCGGGTGAAAGGGTTAAACTCTGGACATGTGGTTCACCCGTCAGTGGTATATGCAGGCTTCGGGTGAAAGGGTTAAACTCTGGACATGTGGGCCACCCGTGGTATATGTGTTGTAGTTTAAAATTAATCTTAGGTCAAAATGATTTCAAACTAGTTTAGTTTTGATTTTCTTTTGTTCCAGATTCATTACCATAATCCTAAGACAGAAAAGTAAAAATCAAACTAGTTTAAAATCATTTTAACCTAAGATCATTTTAAACTACAACATATGCAGGCTTCTGTTAAAAGGGTTAAACTCTGGACATGTGGGCCACATGTGGTATATGCAGGCTACGGTGGCCCATAAGGGTCACCGCTTTCTGGAATAAATTTTGCAAATATTTAAAACAAAAGCACTACAACTGAATAAATGCACTGCAAATAAAATAAATCTGCATACTACAAACAAAATAAATGAACCCGCTGCAAACAAAAAAAATCTGCACGCTGCAAACAAAATAAATCTGCACGCTGCAAACAAAATAAATCTGCACGCTGCAAACAAAATAAATCTGCACGCTGCAAACAAAATAAATCTGCATGCTGCAAACAAAATAAATCTTGAAACAAAATAAATTCGCACGCTGCAAACAAAATAAATATTCACACCGCAAACAAAATAAATTCGCACGCTGCAAACAAAAAACTGGCACGCTGCAAACAAAATAAATCTGCACGTTGCAAACAAAATAAAAAGTTCTGCGCGCGCTGGGAGACGTGAAGTAGTGGGAACGAGTCCTTCGAAGGAAATTGGCCCTGTATTCTGTAGTTATGCCGAATATTATTTCAACTGGGGCCTTACGCTTACGTACAGGCATAATGCTGATGTTTGGCAAACATCATCATAGATATGAATGAACGAACACTGAAACGAAGGCTGAAAGACTATGGCCTCAAAAGAGGGGATGCTGTGAATGCTGATCTAGTTGAACGCGTATGTAAAGGAATATTGGAATTCCCATCGCATCAGGAAGTGTAAGCATGCTACCGTGTCAGGTGTGCCTGATATGATGTACATGTACTTTCTTCCAGAAGAATTTGGGGGAATTGACTATTTCAAGTTTCATACAAGCTAAGAGAAATGGAAGATAGGTTGCAAGAATTGGGTGTTGAAGACATTGACCCAATCTGGGAGGAGTACTTCCAATTTGAATACGTGATGAAAAAATGTTTTTTCACACCCCACCTCTATTTCTGAGGCAGGCAATCTCTTTCAGAACGTTGCTCGGTTTGCAAAGGGCTAAGGAAGATTTTTTAGAGACAAGTATTTTAAAGCGTTTTGTTTTAATGTCTTGAATTTTCATTTGCTAAACAGTACTTGAAGTCTTCTATGGTAAATTGAGGCTCTGGCCACTAATATTTGCCAGTAGGCTGATTTAAGGGTGGGGGAGTGGGAAGGGGGATGGACTTGAGCTACGGTCTCCCTTATGGACCACCGTATTGAGCACACCAAGGAAAGTTTATACGAGATACTAACCAGACAAACTTTCCAAAATACTTTTAGTTCTGACTCTAGTTCTGACTCTATTTCTTCAACTGGCGGGAAGACGGAAGGCCTTTGATTTGATGATGATGATGTTATTTCCATGCAGACTCCCTAGTGGGCTTGCTCAGAATAAATTATTGTATTGGGGCCTGCTTACAAGTACTTTATACATGCACATGTATACACCACTTTCATAATTACCGCCGATTTATTTATTCTTTTATATGTATGTTAATTAGCCTCACTGGCCTCGTTTTAGAATACAAATTCTTTTGAATTTTGCACACGCCAACGAGGCCAGAAAGGCTAATTAACATACATATAAAAGAATAAATAAATTGGCCGCCATTATGAAAGTGGTGTATGGTCATTCAACATTCAAAGCCGTATTAAAATTCGAGTTAAAATGCCAACATATCTTTTTATTAGATCATATTTTTTTTTACATTCAACCACACCACTCCCCAAGCTGATGTAACTTGATATCTCTGAACATGTTAGGAGAATCTACACAAAGGCTAACAAACTGCTTACATCCTCATCTGACCAAAGCATTTTTTAGCCGGCTCCATTGCCATGCGGGGAAAGCTATTCCATGCAAGATTTGTTGAATGGATGTTCAGTTATTCATTTTCAAAAGTAATTTAAAACACCTATATTAGTTGTGCCTTGACATCGTTATTGCGTCAGATGAGGATTAATATTACTAAGTGTTTGGACACGAGAAAAGAAATCCAATATATTAACTTCAACATGACAGACTGAAAAGGTTCCCATTATCGTCAAAACTGGATTAGAAAACTACTAATCAGTAGTAGTTAGTTGTAAAAAATAACTAAAAGTAACCCTCATTTATTCATAATGGTAAAAAACATTACTTCTGTTTCCACTGATTTGTTTTTCTGTTTTCTGACAAGGGTGCAAACTCAAAATGTGCTGAAAAGGAAATCTTAAAAAAAATACAACATTTTAACGTTTTAAAAACAGATGGTCCACATGCTTATTTCTTGGCCGAGTTGAACTAAAACCAAACTACGTAATCTCTGAAGTCATTGTAAATTGAGAATTTTTCTCAACTTAAACATACATGTATAAGCAGAACATATTGATGGTAACCCAAACCCATAATCCTCAAAAATGTCTTCCATGAAATTAAAGGCAAATTCGTTACTGTTACAAGTATACCTCTTGTTCACTGGTATTGTGATGGTAAGGGAACATGTATTTCCACTAATTCTTTTTTCAGTCGATGTACTGTCATGATCAAACTTCAATTTTCCTGAGAAATTAGGGAAACGGGACCCACTGCCAAATTGTAGTACATCACCCAATGTGAGAACTTTGAGTTCTGCATAATTCTGTGCACCATTCTGTGCACCATTCTCTGCATCATTCTGTTCACCAGTATCAGGGGAAGTTGTTTCAGGGAAAGGGTAAACATTACATTTCAATTTCCCCTTGCTGGCACTGCGCAGGAAACTGTGCCAGTTGTAGACAATATCTGTTTCCTTCTCATGCTGTTGAAATCCTGGAGTTGAAAAACAAGGGAAAAAACAGCTTTTCACATCCTCTATAGAAATGTCCACATGCATTAGCTTCTTTATGCCATCACTGGGAAATTTGCACAGCATCTCTGAAACACCAAAAGAAGCTAGCCCTTTCCTGAAGCTATAGATTTCCTCTGCAACACTATACAACACTATATGTTTGACACATGCATTCAAAAGATCATTCTTGTCTTCTAATCTCACAGTTGCTTTTGTGAAGCCCATATCAAATCGTTCGGGAAATGATTGAACAGCATTGAGAAATGATGCCTCATCACAGCAAGATGAAATGTCCTCAAGCTGAGCCAGGAACTCACATTCATCTGGAACTTCATTCAAATGAGGTTCTTGAGGGATCTCTAATATAAATCCTGCTACCATAGGGGTAAAGAAATGGGGCCCCGGGCAACCATTTACAATGGCAATAGCAACAAGTTTCCCAAACAACTCAAATAAGCCTTTATCTAAGGCCTCTTGGTTGTGTCTGAAAGTGATGTGAGGGTATGTTCCCCTTACCAGTATACTATACACACCAAATCCACGGAAAAGTTCAGAAAAAAACTCCCTTGTCACCCCTCCCGAGTCTACTGCCTCCTTCCCTATTAACTTAACTGTTACTCTTGCTTTGAGATCTTCCTCTTCTAAGCATTCGAATGTCCTTGTTACTATATTCTTTCTAGTGACTTCAATGAACGTGAACTGCTCATTTGGAAAACAATTCAAAGTTTGTTCCAATGCTTCTTCCAAGGATTTTGGAGGGACTTCTTCAGACCTTTCTTTCACTGTGTTATGGACAATGGCTTCCTGATTCATCAGGCTCTGGTCAATAGCACATTTCAATAGGAAGTCCTCAACATTGCTGGCGGTATCTGAAATGCATCAACATAGAATCATTTTCAAATTTCAAATACCAGTTTTAATTAACATATCAGTTAAATTTCTCAAGTGCCTGGAAACTGAAAAGGATATTTTATTACAAAGATCATGGAGCATTTGCTTAATGAGTTGCTGAAAAAATTTTCAAATAGTTTGGCACTCGACAGGAACAGAAAGAATAAGCAATTTTAAGCTTGCTCAAAGCAAAGGTCATCACCATTCTTCGGAATGGTTTCAGAAATAGAAGTTTTCAGAAGACTTTCTCAAAACTTGACTTCAGCCAATTATGCGAGCAATTAATCTCTGGATTTTCATTGGTCCAATTTAATGAATATTGTGAGGATGACACTGTTAACAAAAAGGTGTTGACACGTGGAAGAGGACAAAAAAACATCTGTTTGTTTCTTTAGACCACAGACTTTTTTTTTTTCTTTCAAGCGCCCTGCACTCTATTTCACGCTTTGCACTGTCACTCACAGGTGACAGAAAAAAGCTAAAAAAGAGAAAAGTCTGTGAACAGGCTACACAAAGACGAAATTTCCCGCAAATTGAATGAACAAGCCTACAAATACTCACCTTCCGGGTTTGTCGAGGCACCAAGAAGGTTTTCATCATCATCACTTAAGACTATATCCTGTTTAGGGTGGGGGGTAGCACATCCTGCAGGCCCAGTAAAATACTTGGCAATACCTCCCTTGTTTGTACATTCTTCCGAAGAACTGTTGTCGGTATCATCATCGCACCCATCTACAAACTCGTCAACTGGGATCAGGTATGCGCTTGTAATCTTTCCCTAAAGCTTTCTTATATGAAGACAACACAAATGGTTCCTTCGTCCCAGGAACGAACTTAACTTCGCTGAAATCGGGGAAGAGCAAGCTGTAGGAATTATTCCCATCAAAACTCTGGTCAAAGCTTGAGTGTTTTGCTATAGCCTTTCGGATGATCTCTTCCTTGTCGGCGGCAGATTTAACTGTCACGGAGTGCGTCTTGCCCCGTCGAACCTTGAAAACACCATCGGTCTGAAACGCAATGCCAACCTTCACTTCTACATCTACGACCTTCGTAGTAGGAATCGTCGACTTGCTAGTTGGGTTTTTCTTCTTTTTCTTTTTTGGAGGCTTAAATTGTTCCTGACGCTCTTCCTCACGAAGGGCATAGAATTCTGCAAACGACAACGTACGTTCTGAGTTATCTTCGGCAGAGCTCGAAGCTGAAGCAGAATTTTGACTGTTCCCAGTAGATGTAGAAGCGGAATTACAAATTAAACTAGTCGCTGTTGAACTAAGAACACGGGAAATTTCGTCTTTTACTGCTGATTGAATTTCCTTCTTCAGGAACGACCACAGGTGAACCAAGCACAATATGCGAGTAGGGAAACTGGGTACTAGAATTGAGCTTTGTTTAGCTTTGTTTTGCTTTGCAACATTTGCGAAAATTTCTGCACGAAATTTATAACTTTTCTCTTAAAAAGTACAAATGAAGTTTGAAATAAAGTGTTAACATGTAACCTGGTGTATTTGTTTGTTCATTGGGTCCCTCCATGGCCTGTATTTGAGTATTTTCTTCCATGCGCTACATCATGTATAAATATAAGACAAGGTTGGAAAGTATTTTGGTCGAGTCTTATATTTATACATGATGTAGCGCATGGAAGAAAATACTCAAATACAGGCCATGGAGGGACCCAATGAACAAACAAATACACCAGGTTACATGTTAACACTATTTCAAACTTCATTTGTACTTTTTAAGAGAAAAGTTATAAATTTCGTGCAGAAATTTTCGCAAATGTTGCAAAGCAAAACAAAGCTAAACAAAGCTCAATTCTAGTACCCAGTTTCCTACTCGCATATTGTGCTTGGTTCACCTGTGGAACGACGCCATGTTGGTTGCCAAAGCATGAGACTTGGTCCCAGTACTTCACATCTATCTGCGCACGCATAACTTTTTATTTTGTTTGCAGTGCGCGGATTTATTTTGTCTGCAGCGTGCAGATTTATTTTGTTTGCAGCGTGCAGATTTATTTTGTTTGCAGCGTGCCAGTTTTTTGTTTGCAGCGTGCGAATTTATTTTGTTTGCGGTGTGAATATTTATTTTGTTTGCAGCGTGCGAATTTATTTTGTTTGCAGCATGCAGATTTATTTTGTTTGCAGCGTGCAGATTTATTTTGTTTGCAGTGTGCAGATTTTTTTGTTTGCAGCGTGCGAACTTATTTTGTTTGCAGTGTGCGGGTTCATTTATTTTGTTTGTAGTATGCGGATTTATTTTATTTGCAGTGCATTTATTCAGTTGTAGTGCTTTTGTTTTAAATATTTGCAAAATTTATTCCAGAAAGCGGTGACCCTTATGGGCCACCGTAGCAGGCTTTGGGTGAAAGGGTTAAACTCTTGACATGTGGGCCACATGTGGTATATGCAGGTTTCGGTTAAAAGGGTTAAACTCTGGACATGTGGGCCACCTATGGCCCATGTGTTATTTTACCTTAACTACCTCATCTTGCTGTTTGTTCAGTATCTTAAGATACTTGATAACAAGCAGCTGTCCCCATGGAATGAAGTGACTATAGATTTCCCTGGATAGGGTATGGAAGCTCGGTGGTGTGTTGGTTAGCCGTAGTTACTAAAAGAAGGAATGACCTACAATGAGCTACAATGACCTACAATGAGCTACAATGACCTACAATGAGCTACAATGAGCTACAATGACCTACAATGACCTACAATGAACTACAATGAGCTACAATGAGATACAACGATCAGCCACAATGACCTACAATGAGCTACAATGAGCTTTAACGATCTACAATGAGCTACAACGAGCCACAACGACCTACAATGAGCTTCAACGACCCACAATGAGCTACAGTGCCTTAGAGAAAGCTACAATTAACTAAAATTAGCTACAAGGGGTTTATAATATCACCATCCTTACCGTTATATACCAAAGAAAGGTCGGTCCCGCGAGAGGAGAATAATTAGCGACCACCCGTTCACTTCCGAAAATCACCGGAAGTAACAAAAGGCCATACCTGTACTACGTTATCTTTACGTTATCTTTCCAGACCGGCTCACGTCAACCCGTCCGGCCCCGCTCACGTCACCTTGCGATTCTATTTTCTGTAGGATTGCGTCAGCGGGGCCGTATGGTCATATTATAAATAAGTTTATTCCCGGTTCAAAAATATTATCTTTCAAACATTTCACTTCAACTTTTTTTATCACAAATGTTTATACAAGGATATCGGTAACTATCTTTCGGGAATCATCGGCTAGCATCGGCAATCTGCAAAAGGCCCCGTGATTCCTTCTTCAAATCTTGGAAGGATATTTTTATTCTTCATTTTAATAGCTTTGAAATGAGGTATAATTATTTACACACTTAATGTCATGTATAGTAGTGCGTTTATAAACGTAGCTACATGGATCGTCACGCAACACTTCTTACCTGCCACGAAAGCTAGAATCATGGAAAATCTGCAAAAATTTTAGAACATGCTGGGTTATTCTTGGACACCTTAGGATAATGTTTGGTATTCTTGGAAAGTGTTCCTAACAAAACGAGCACCTTGCCCCTTTGTAAGTTACGTCCTTGAGCGGTGATCGACAAGAACCAAGACCACTTCCGGTTCAAAGATAATGTAAGATGGAATGTTTGTACAGGTATGTTTTTTTTTTACTTCCGGTGATTTTCAGAAGTGATCGGGGAACTTTCTACGGTATATAAAGGTAAGGATGGTGATATTATAAACCCCTTGTAGCTAATTTTAGTTAATTGTAGCTTTTTGTAAGTCATTGTAGCTCATTGTGGGTTGTTGAAGCTCATTGTAGGTCGTTTTGGTTCGTTGTAGCTCATTGTAGATCGTTAAAGCTCATTGTAGCTCATTGTAGGTCATTGTGGCTGATCGTTGTATCTCATTGTAGCTCATTGTAGCTCATTGTAGGTCATTGTAGCTCTTTGAAGGTCATTGTAGCTCATTGTAGGTCATTGTAGCTCATTGTAGGTCATTGTAGGTCATTCCTTCTTTTAGTAACTACGGTTGGTTAGCACATTGGACTTCAGATTTGAAGGTCGGTGGTTCGAACCTGGTCTCTGCTGTCATGTTGTTTCCTTAGGCAAAAATCTTTATTCCTCATTGTCTCTCTTCACCCAGGTGTAGAATTGGGTACTGGTGAAAAATGCTGGGGGTAACCCTGCGATGGACTAACCTCCCATCCGGGGGGAGTAGCAATACTAGCTCCTAGTTGCTTCATGCTATGGAAACCTGAAAATTTTACAAGTGTGATTTACAAGTGAATATAGCTATTGTTTCAGAGGTTGAAAACAATGGTTACACTTGTAAATTACACTTATAAACGTTTTATTGAATTGAACTCTAACTGAGTGGGCCACCTATGGCTTGCATGCGACTTTACCTTTCACCTTACCTTGAAAGGCAAATGGTAAATTACACAATGTCAGAGACGCATCTCCTAAGGGAATAGTGAGAGTCAATTTTTTTTTATTAATTAAATATTTTCTTATTTCAGATCACCAAGTTTTTGTAATCTCTGTGTGAGGAAATTTGATCGCCTTAATATTCGCACCATGAAGTTTGATGACTTCATCCAGTGCTGTGTTATGCTAAAATCATTAACAGATGCTTTTAGAAAACATGATCATCAACAGAGTGGTACAGTTACTATCAATTATGAACAGGTAAGGAAGGAATCAGAAAATTTAGCTTAGCCATTACCTGTCTTAGTCATTACAGTCTGCAGAGTTAGAGTTAACCAGTCTCTCTGTAATATTTACTATTTTAACAGCTATTTCACTGCAGTGTGCCGGGTTTTTCCAAACATGATTTGGTGGCTATGATTTGCCTGTCATGATTCACCCAAGATAAGACAATGATGAAGAAAAAATGAGCTCAAAGAGTAAATACTGACTTCCTTTAATAGAAACATCCACAAAGAACAAGATCTATGAATTTCCTTCTCCATTTGTAGTTGCTATAGCAACTAGGAGCTATAGGGGGCTTTTCAAGAGTAGTCAGCTGTTCATGTAGGACATAATAGTATATCCTGAGCCCAATGTCTTTTCTATTGTCGTCTGTTGGACACAATTTTTTAGCTTACTTGAACTGGATATCATTGTCAACTTCTAGTGTATGTGTGAACTTTTTTTGAGTGTGAAGTGGTGATCAGTTAATCGAGGCAGCTCTTTGAGAGCTTTTCTCAAAGTTAAGTGCTGTTTTTGCAATGGAGAATCAACAAGTGGTTGCAATTGTTGCAAATGCAAAGTTGCAAAGACCATGCAAAACAAAATAACTGCAGAATACCCCAGCCTGTGACATGAAGAACATTCTGGGCAGCCGGTTACATGGTATTACTGTTAGAAGATGGCTTCAAGGTATGCGGATTACACCGTGTTTAATTTATTCATCCACGTTATTTAATTTCTGTTCTTAAAGAACGAGAAATATAGAACGCGTTTTTAGAACGAGAGAAATATAGTGTTAGTAGACATCACGTCTTACTGCGACACGCTTTTCAGTTAATTTATTTCCACGTACCTAAAATATAGTCAATGTTCATATTATGATAGGGTATTAAGCAGGAAATAACTGTTGTGCGATAACAGTCACCCTGCCTATCATGGAAACACTTCTGAATCAGTGTGCTTTGTAAAGAAATGTATGAAAAGTTTGGCCCTCCCAGGGTTGCCCCGCTAGAAGGGTGATCCTGGTACCTGGGTCACCAGTAAATAGCACTACTTTCTGAGAAACAACTGCGAACTTTCACAAATGGGCAAATCATAATGGGCGAATCAAAAAATCAAAATTTGACTAAAACTTATTGCTTTCATCCCTAGCTTTGGTACTCTAGGCAACACCCCCACAGTCATTGTTTATGTTTTTGCTCTGACAAAATAAATTAACACAGTGAAATATTTATTTAATGTTCATTATTTGTTTAACACTGATTAATATTATACTATTTTTTCTTTTCAGTTCCTAGAAATGGTTCTTGGCCACACATTGACTGGTGTATGAATAAGGCGTTACCTGATCAACCAAATTCTTTGAGTCACTCAGAGAATCATTATTTTGATTTCCTGATGTGACCTGCAGCAAGTTTATTTTAATTCTGGTTTTAAAACTATATATAGCAGTAGTGTTCACCCTTTCACTCCCAGAGTCAGTAATGGAGAATGTAATGCAGTTCTAACTTTTGAGTCAATTATGGAGAATGTAATGCAGCTCTGACTTTGAGTCTGTTGTGACCATAAAAATGAAACTTCTTTGGCAGTACTTTTTCATGGTACCATTTTTTTTTATATTTTACAAAATGAAATTGGTATGTTTCTGGATGATGTGATATTGTTGATTGAAAGGGTTAACCTAATGTGTTTGTGAGGAAAAGTCGGCATGATGTGATATTGTTATGCATATGGACAATATACTTAATATATGTATTTCTAATATCTGACTTATCTTATTTTGCCCTGACATTACAGTGTCTCACTGTTATCTACAGTAAATCCTAGTCCTGCAAGAGTCTGTGGACTAGTTAATGTCAGTAGCTTATTTAGCAAATTCATGAAAAATGATGATATTGTAAGCATTAGTACTAGTTAGCTGTACTAAAAATAGCAATCTAAGGTACTTGTAAACAGTTTTTGGCAGTGAACGAAACATGTTTTTAATGTTATTCTAGTGAAAAAGTGGTAGATAGGATGTTTTGGTAGGTAGTAACTAGTTTTGTGATACATTTTCAATGTGCCATTAGTAGTTTGCATGGCAGCCATTTTGGGGGTCAGAAACAATGAAATTTCCATCGTTTGGGATTAAGTTCTCGTTTCATGCAAACAATTTCTTTTCAGGTTTACGACCACCAACAAGGTTGCTGTGCAATCAACGTATACTGTAATCTGTGACAACGAGAAGTCTTTGCTTGCTCACGTGATTAGCTCCCCTGCTTGCCTGCTTGTAAAGTTCCTCTTTTGTAGCACTGAGTTGATTTCATTGTGAGTATTGTGTAAATGTCAAAACAATGTAATATTTGTACGTTTGTTTGTATAATATTATAAAGTCGATGTTTTCAGATTTGAAGGTGTCGTGTTGTTTTCTTAGGTACCGTATTTATTCGGTTATAGGACGCACTCGGTTAGAGGACGCACTAGGTTATAGGACGCACCCGGTTACAGGACGCGCTCGGTTATAGGACGCACCCGGTTATAGGACGCACCCGGTTATAGGACGCACCCGGTTATAGGACGCACCCGCTTATAGGACTCACCCGGTTATAGGACTCACCCGGTTATAGGACGCACCCGGTTATAGGACGCACCCGCTTATAGGACTCACCCGGTTATAGGACGCACCCGGTTATAGGACGCACCCGGTTATAGGACGCACCCGGTTATAGGACGCACCCGGTTATAGGACGCACCCGGTTATAGGACTCACCCGGTTATAGGACGCACCCGCTTATAGGACTCACCCGGTTGTAGGACGCACCCGGTTATAGGACGCACCCGGTTATAGGACGCACCCGGTATTAGGACGCACCCGGTTATAGGACGCACCCGCTTATAGGACTCACCCGGTTATAGGACGTACTCGGTTATAGGACGCACTCGATTATAGGACGCATTCGGTTATAGGACGCACCCGGTTATAGGACGCACCCTAAACTATGCAATAGGCCATTTGCACGATGACGTCATTTGACTGCTACTACCAGAATCCTTCAGTTTTTTGTTTTGTAGTGCAAGTTAGGGCTATTGTTATTTAAACCGCACTGGGATTACAAAATTTAAATTAAAAAATTTATGTATGTATGTGGTAGTTCACGGCTCACTGGAAGAGCATTTTTAAGTGAAAGTGATCCCGTGTTTTTAAATAAAGATGATGATGATGATAAAGATGATGATGCATAATTTGAAGTTCGTCTCGTTCAACTCCTGAATCCTTTGTTAGTTCTTAAACTTATTTGAAGCTGGATATTGTTGCTCTGAAAGATTAGTCTTGTAATATATCAAACACGAGGAACCGTGTTTCATCAGATTAATGGGTTGAAAAAAACGAGGCGGGAGCGATTTTAGAATACCCGTCCACTTATTTACATATCCCTTAAAGCATATGAAAACAAAAGGATCCATTCTTATTCAATGAGATGCAAATAAGTGGACGAGTATTCTACAGTTTCGCCACGAGGCGCAGCCCAGGTTTTTTTCTAACCCACTACAGTGTTTGCAAATCTGATGAAACACTCTTTCGAGTGTTTGATATAGCTTCTCAAACTGATCGTTAAATGCTGAGAAAACGAGGGAATAAAATCGCCAAAATATATGCAAATAAAAGAAACGATTTCAAAACCTCCTTCACCATAGTGATTTCCTTTGTGTTCTCGTCATGAATTATTAATGAGATTGAGAAGGAGGCTTAACTGATCAGTTCACAGATTGATTTTTACTGACAGTTCATTCTTACTGCTTCAGTCTTTGTGCCGTTTTTTCGTTTCTTTTTGTCAGGAATTCTGGACTGACAATTAATAGAGGATATCTGGAGCCAACATGTGAGTCAGTGAGTTACTTCAGGCAAAAACTTATGTGAGAAAAGGTTGAACCTCTTTAAAAAAGATGTTTACGTTTTAGGTATATTTTCATTGAATAAAAACAAAGAAGCATCGATTTTTGATCGACGCTGGTGTTGCATAAGTACGGGTTGTCGACCTGAAACGAGGGGATGTCAGATTTATTCGGTGGAACCAGACGTGTATAAATCTGATATCCCCGAGTGAAAGGCCGTAAAAATGGCCACGTAACTAAGATAAACGTTTGCACGTATAAACAAATTAAACGGCGCATAATTTTGGGCAAACAAAGCAAAATAACATACATCCTTTCCGTTTCGATCTTTATATGACAAAAAAAATTGCATGTGAAAAAATCAGAAGCACATAACTGATAAGCTTCTGATAAAATAAATAGGACCGCTTTAATGGCTTTGATGTTATTTTAGAGGGGGGTTATGATAGGAACTAAATTTAAAAAATTGCCAATGGAGGATATCTAGTAATTATATTTTTTTTGCTACTAAGATTCTCGACTATTGTTTAAAAAAGAAATAGAGAGAAACGTTTTTGTTTCTATGTAAGTACCATATACTGCTCTTCAAATTCAAGAGAAACAGTCTCATAGATGCATGAGTTCCCAGAACAATGCTTTGGGAATTTTGGACTTAAGCCATTTCCCGGCTCACCCCATACCAGCTGAAGTGATCGAAAGGCTTGTGATCTGACAGACACAGGCAAGGAAAGAAAACAATTCTCGAGTGAAGGTTGAAACGTACTTCACAAACGATAACCATTCTCAACAAATCCTAACAAAATGATGGTCTGACTTCGAGAGATCGGCAGCTTCCAACACTATACATCGAGTTACCCAGATATAAAGCTAGCAGTTCAGTTCAATACTATAAATCGCGTTACCCAGATATAAAGCTAGCAGTTCAGTTTAATACTATAAATCGCGTTACCCAGATATAAAGCTAGCAGTTCAGTTCAATACTATAAATCGCGTTACCCAGATATTCCTGAAGGTTGGGAAGACCTGAATACGAGATTAGTGTTGCACTAAACTGCTGGTTTTATTGCCCGACGATTATTATTAAGGATACAACAGACAACAGTGCTTCAGAATACAGGGCCTAATTTGAAATTAATCCGAAAAAGGATAGATAGTATGTAGTAAATAACATTTGGTTGACTGTCTACTTGCAAAATATTTTGCCCCTTCCAGTTGTTCAAAGAGTGGATAACGCTATCCACCGGATAAATCACTATCCAGTGGATAAACGTTGACAAAAGCCATTGTGCTATCCACCGGATAGTGATTTATCCGATGGATAGCGCTATCCACGTTTTGAACAACTGGGCCCACTCAATGTAACCCCCCCCCCCCCGGGCCGAGACATAGGCGGCGGGGCATTTGCCTGGCGCTCACTGCAAAAGTTGCTAACTGTCCAGCACCCGGAGACCATTTTTGCCTCTAATCGGCGTTAATGACCCCGCTCGAATGCCCTGCTCCTTATGGGCAAATTTAATCTTAAACATTGGCATTGTAATGCAAAAAGAGACAAACAGAAAATGAGCAGTGAAAGCGGTAGTAGACACAGTTTAATATAAATGCTTCAAACTTAATGGAATTTCAACATCACACATCTTTGCAAGGAACTGCCTAGTTAATGAGACCTTAAAGATGGATGGCGGCATTTAGCCAAGGATATAAGCGGGTATTGGTAACAATCTAAAGATTCTCACGACACTGCCAGGAAATCGAGATAGTGATCATTTTCTGCAAAATTCGGTCCAGTCGCTTTGTAGCCTGCATTTAAACTGTCGGAAGGTATTGGCTTGGGACGCTTATACTTGGGAATCACTTTGTTGATTTTTCAACGACAAATACTGCGTGTTTCAAGCGCTAGAGTTTGTTACAGTAATTAGAGCAAGAAGTTCGATCGAGGATTTTTTGGCTGGACGTAGCGTAACATGGTCAACAAAACTTCACCGTCCCACCAGGGATTACCGATTACAGCCAGTGTCCGGAGAAACTATTTTGTGGATTTGAACATATCAATAAATCGCCTTATTTCATCAAGCAGCAGTTCACGACCAGCAACAAGCAGCTGGATCGCGAGTCTGGTTTACTAACTGTGAAATGTGTATTTATGAATTTCAAAAGTACTGAATTATTTCTACCAAAATCCACATTTCGTGGTAAAATTTGTCACGCTTCTTGAATTGATTCCATTCCATTACATTCCTATATAAACGATTGTGTACTGCACTGCATTTCATCAGATTTAAAAATATATTTTTGAGATAACATTCCTTAACCATCTATGACGGACTGTCTTGTGACCCTTTAATTCCACTATACTACTTGTATTGTTACTGAAGGAGAAATAAGCGTTATGGTGGTCCCCTCCATTTTCTAATTAATTTGTTGTTCTTATAACAAAGTGTATCCATATATTGCAATTTAAATTGTTTATTTTTTATGGAAAATGTATTATTTGAAGAGTTCAATCACCTTCAATGGTTTCACAATAGGGCTTTCAAGTATATCCTAAGTTCCCTTGAACCCAAGTTTGAATGTGAAAGAGTATAATACACATACTTGAACCCTACTATGTCATTGTGATCATGGAAACGTGTCTGGTCATGTCTGATAGTATGCAAAGGAAATCCATTGCAACTACATGTACTCTTTCGTCGGTTTCCTTGACTTCCTTGCCTTTCCCTCCACATCAATCCCAGTAATATAACTAACTGCCTGTAACTAGCCAACAGAATACTGATCAGAATGCTGACCAGTACATGTGTTGCAGTTATCTGCCAACTTGCTTTCTGCTACAGAACCTGTCTGTGTGGGCGATGTTATTGTATGTATGTGTATTTGGGAAAATAGTTTGAAATACCCTTGTTTGATAATGAGGAAAAGATAGCTGTTGGTGTACCAACTACTCTTGCTTTTTCTGGGAACAAAATAAAGCAGAGCCTTTTGTAAATGGTGCTTTATGCACTAAGTGTTTATGAGCTGTAACAGTTATTACATTGACGATCTGGAATGGATATTCTCCAAGCCTGGCCCAAATTCAGGTGATGAGGCTTACTAATCTCACACTGTCGCCAATAAGACATGCTTTACAAGGATGTTATCTGAATTAAAATATGCAAGTTCACTCTGAAACATTTGGCTCTTTAATTTTGTTTTAAAATCATTATGACAATGGCATATATCTACATCAAGTGGCACAGGAACAGATAGATTCCAGTTCCTGTTAGGTCGATCTTAGAACTCATGCTAATAAGTTGGCTTTAGTTCACATTAACCGTACGTTTACTTGCAGGATTTATGAGGATGAAATATTGAGTTCAGGGTTCTTCAAAAAATTGATTTTCTTGTTTATCTGAAGATGACAATGGATTTTGTTATCTGTCGTGAAAGCCTATTATCTCTGCAGAGGTTCAAATGGAGTTGTGAAAAAGGAGAATCTGTTAAGCATAGTGAGTGCATATGCAAATAGAAGAAGAGAAGACAGACGCTGGAGCACAATCAGTCTTCATGTCTTTTGCATATGCCGCATTCATCTTGTTTATCTAAATCACCTTAATCCCTCTGAGCTGATGTGGAGATGCCAAAAAAAAAAAAGCCAAAGCTAAAGCCAAAGAAAAAAGAAAAAGATTTTCATGTTTACAGAACTAGAGAGAACGGTGGCCTTCAGCAGTCAAATTTAACAGATCGATATTATAAGAGGTGACATTCAGGACCAAGAAAAAGAAGAAGAAGAAGGCTGGCTTGGCCAGCCGAAAAATAGTACATCTCTAAATTTCTACCTACGTTGTATCGGTCTTTGCTTCTATACTATATTTTCACTTGTTAAAACTTAGTGACGTAATGCTTTGTTACGAATGCGTTTCGTAACAAGAATAACGTAGATCCAGCAATAACAATAACTAATTTGTTGTAAAGGAATCTAAATAACAATAAGCTTAATTTCGCATTGGAGTCTTTAATGCAAAATTAAAATCGATCTAAAAGGATTTTCCAATCGAGACACGCATTTTGATGCATATCTACCTTGAAATAATAAAATGTTGTCTTCATTGGGCGTGTGTTCCTCGATGTTCTAGCGGTCTCGCGCCGGGCCTCGCAGGAGGTTCAATTCACGCTCAAGAACCCCCCCTCCGGTCCCCTTTTATGTTTTTTTTTTCGGATTTTATAATATGAAAGTGATGCACTGTTTTTTTTTTTTGCGTTCGTAAAACATCCTTACGTTTAATTTTGTTAAAAAAAATATCGAACCGTGTCAGTGACAAACATAAGCGTACGGCAATATTGCGTTACGTGTTAGCATTTCTATTCACGGGTTCGCTCTCAGCAACCTTTGATTGTAGATTGTAAAAGTTCACAGTATGGTGTGATTGTACTCAACGATTATATTATTTTGATTACATAAAAAATTTTAAAATGTCGTTTTGTAAAATGTTTTGCAAAAAAAACAAAAAATATTTCATACTGCAGGAGCAATTGGCTCCTACATATAACATTTTGGTGTCTCGCAAAATCTACTTTTTTATGTAGTCAGATCAGCCTTTTTTTAATAACTTCTGTAAAAATGCAGGACCACTTGAACAAACAGTAGCAAAATATAGCTGGATCTTTGTGCAGATCAGGATCAGCAATGAACTAAATAAAAAACTTTAACATGCAAGGCTGATCAGACTGCAAATTCGTTCGATTTCATTTAATAAGATTTGCCCGATATTTCGGTTAGACAAAACTAACCTTCATCAGGGGCTAGGAAAGCTAAATGAAGATGGGAAAGAAACGGTTACAATATTTAAAATGGGCTAAGATAAAATGCTGACACACGATAGGCTAATAAACAAGTAACGGTTGAAAACTAGAAACGGCTAGTAATGATAATAACAATAAATATGTGGAAGATTAAATTTCGTCGCGTCTGTTCATTCCATTAGGTTCAAGTGTATTGGCTATAGTGATTAAATATGATTCTCTCGCTTTACGGATCATGTCCCTATTAGAATTAATGAGTTCTAATGGGATGATTTGGAGGTCGGTAATGGAGTGTCCGGTGAGGGCAAAGTGATCTGACACGGCAGTAGTTGATCCTGATGTTCTTTCTTCAGGGCTTTCTCAACTGCACGTCTGTGTTCCCCAAATCAGTCACTCACTTGTCGTTTTGTCTCACCAATGTATTGTATATGGCATTTGACGCATTGGATCGTATAGATGACGTTAGTTGATGTGCAGCAGATGTGATGTCGTATTTGTCGTGTATCACCTGTAGAGAAGAAGGTGTAAAACGTGGTTCCTTCTTTGATAAAGGGACATGTTTTACACCGATTTCTGTTACAACGGAAAATTTCAGGTGTTTGAGGGGGTGGTCTGCGGTGTACAGCTCTGACAAGAATGTCACGCAAGTTCTTGGATCTGCGGTAGGAAATCAAAGGAGGGAAAGGGAATGCTTCTTTGCACTTTTAGAAGAATGAAGGATATGAGATTTGTTTGAATCACTTTAGGTATGTTAGGGAGGGCTGGATTGAATGTTACTGCAAATGGTATCTTGTTTGTTACTTTCGTGTCAGTTGATGTTTCCAAGGCTGTACTACGTGGGATAGAATTTACTTTTTGGATTTGTTCCTTTACAAAGTGATGATTATGCCCTCTCTTGACCAAATGTCTTGTAAGGGCTTTTGTTCTTTTGCTGAAAAGGGCGTCTGTTGAGCAGATCCTGCGTAGTCGAAGAGCCATGCTATATGGGATAGATTGCTTGGTGTGGGAGGGGTGGCAGGACGATTTTAGGAGGTACTGGTGCTTGTCTGTAGGTTTGACGTAAAGATAAGATTTCAGCTCCACTACACAGTAAACGACATGATCAAAAACCATTAGGTTTATTTTGGCGGTTTCGGCCGAGCACCAGGAACTATAACAATACGTTATACTACAACCTCTTATTACGTCCAAGTATGCGATACGTAACATGTTACAGAGCTGAGCGACAGTTTACAAACATAGTACTGTCAGACGGAGGCCAGAAAAAACCTGCCGGAAAAAAAAACCCGGTGGGAAAAAAAAACTCGGCAGGAAATCTGGGTAGGAACCATGGCTCAAGCTCTGAATAGCTCATCTTACGAGGCTACACGAGGGACAATATACTTAAAAATAAAGTACAATAACATAAATAAATAAATAAATAAATAAATAAATAGATAAATAAATAAATAAAAAAAAAACAACGTTACCTAAGCTGAGGTGTCGGCCTAGAATGATATCCCAAGTGATATTCATCTCTTATATAGCCCTCCCTCATGTACATGCTCATTCCACTGGGCTAGCACCAGTCCCCACTGCTCTCGTGCCGCAGAAATATTTCATTTCCGGCTAATTCGTATTCACTCAAACGCCAGAAATTCCATTTTCCAATTTTTTGTTGGTAAGGAGAACGCGAACATCTGAGAAGGGGATTTCAGTGTCTGAGAAAGAGCTGGTAAACTTGATAGTAGCATGCAAGCTATTTAAATATTCGATGAAATCATGAAGTTTCTCTTCGCCATGGGTCCAGAGAAGGAATATGTCATCGATGTAACGCCACCAAATAAGGGGGGAGTAAAACATGTCCCTTTATCAAATAAGGAACCACGTTTTACACCTTCTTCTCTACAGGTGATACACGACAAATACGACATCACATCTGCTGCACATCAACTAACGTCATCTATACGATCCAATGCGCCAAATGCCATATACAATACATTGGTGAGACAAAACGACAAGTGAGTGACCGAATTGGGGAACACAGACGTGCAGTTGAGAAAGCCCTGAAGAAAGAACATCAGGATCAACCTACTGCCGAGTCAGATCACTTTGCCCTCACCGGACACTCCATTACCGACCTCCAAATCATCCCATTAGAACTCATTAATTCTAATAGAGACTTGATCCGTAAAGCGAGAGAATCATATTTAATCACTATAGCCAATACACTTGAACCTAATGGAATGAACAGACGCGACGAAATTTAATCTTCCACATATTTATTGTTATTATCATTACTAGCCGTTTCTAGTTTTCAACCGTTACTTGTTTATTAGCCTATCGTGTGTCAGCATTTTATCTTAGCCCATTTTAAATATTGTAACCGTTTCTTTCCCATCTTCATTTAGCTTTCCTAGCCCCTGATGAAGGTTAGTTTTGTCTAACCGAAATATCGGGCAAATCTTATTAAAAGAAATCGAACGAATTTGCTGTCTGATCAGCCTTGCATGTTAAAGTTTTTTTTTTCAGCCTTTTTTTGGCTGATTAGGTCTTTAGTAGAACCTACGTATCGTTTACAGCATTATCGTTTGCGGTCTATTGCAGATTTGAGTTCCATTTTACTAGAGAGTGTTAAAATTGTCACTCTTCTCGATCCGTTTCTTTCTTTTCTTATCTTCAGTCTCAGTTTATTGTGGGAAAGTTGCTTTGGAACTTTTTGTTCGACCATTTTTTTCCTGCCATGATTTCGTTTCGCAGTTAATTGTCTTTTACTTTTCTGCCATTCTCCCTTCCTTATGTTCTTCCTCAATTCCTTCCTTTCTTCCTTATTCCCTCCCTCCCTTTCTTTCTTTCTTTCACTCTGGAAAGGGTACTAGACTACGAGAAGTCCCTCTTTTTTTCCTCAGAGATAGTAGAGCGAGCGAAACGCGAGTGCGCGTGAAAATCACCTCACGTGAGAAAGGCGCGTCTCGCTTTTCTCGCGTGGGGTGATTTTCACGTGTGCTCGCGTTTCGCTCGCCCTACTATCCAGGAGAGGGACTACTCGTAGTATAAAAGGGTACGAGATAGCGGAAGCGGAATGAACAAGATAATATATGTGACGGCAAGGGCGCAGAGATGCAAATTCAATGTAAAAAATAGAGCAAATGAGTTGCGGGGAGAGAAAACCGGGATAAAAGAGTACAGGTGGTGGGAAGATGACCCCACCCCTCAACCCCCCCCCCCTCTCCAAACATAAGACATGATTTCCTACCATTAGTACAACCAGAAAAACGCAAAGAGGCAAAGTCAACAAAACATTTCGTCCTTTCTTGTGATGTCCCGCACAGTGCTTTGGATCCAAAAGATCGGAGGGGATCTGATCGACCGGAAAAAACGTAAAAAAATATTTGTACAAGGCATGGTCTTGTTAACTCATGCGCGACTTGACTGGAAGTAAAAATACAGGATTAGTTGGCTAAACCAACTTTCTTCAGGTACAAGATGGTCTAAACTGCGGAGATGAAAAAAAGAAAATTGTTCTTTTCTCTTAAATGTTGGAGGGCCGGGATAGAGAAAGAGTGGGCGCGTCGGCGGGCTCGTCCTGTGAAAAAACGAAAAAAACCTTGCGTGTTCTAGTGCCAGTCTTCCTTGCTTTCGCGGTTATCATGGCGGAAGGTGGGGACCCATTTGCTGCAGCGTGTTTCTGTTCTTCTATTTGAGCTCGGCGAAAGGTTTCAGTGCTTATTGAGGAGACGAAACAAGCCATCGGAGCTTGCTGATTTAACAGGTAAAACAATTTGTGTATTGCAGGTGTTATTTTTGTAGCTAAACTTTGCGAATGATACACGGTAGAACATCAACTTTGATGGGTAGAAAACAATATTTGCAAATGATTGGCTCTCATCGTTCAACAAGTTGTAACTTGTCAGCCTGCCTCTATTTTAGTTCAACAACTTTCAACGTTTTGAATGGCCTGTTGCAACAGTTGTTGAACAGCAGCAGTCCAACATCAGATCAACAAATGTTGAACCGTGTTATCATCACAGGTAGCCCAAGCTCAAGTGATGTTTACAGGTAACTGTTGCGTAATAGCGAATTTATAAGGATTTGTATGGGGATAATTCACTTCGAATTTGAGCGTAAAATTAGGAATGATATTTGAATAAAACTGGCTCACCTGATCTTATTTGTGTGTTTACTTGTGTCTCGAGTGGTTTTGGGGTCGGTTCGAAGCGATTTTAGCGAGTTTTAGTTCAACTGTCTCTTCCTCCCTAAAAGAGAGACAGGGTAGGGCACTCCGCTCAACGAGCTGATCGGATCCACCGAAGGAAATCGACCGTAAATTCGCTCCATCGCCTCCAGTCACCTCGAAATTCCACGCAGACCATAGTCGATAGTTCTGCTTTCCATTCGTGACCTTCTTCAGAGTCGCATATACACTGAGGAAGAATTAAAGGTCGCTAACCTCTGCAAACTTTCCCGTTTTGAGCCATCGGAAACGGCTTTATTGAGACCAAACCGTTGGAATATAGCTTAGCAACCCGGCCAAGACTCAAATTACTCACACTCGGGGTGGGTGACGGTCCATTGCCCCTAATTTTGAGTCTTTGGCCGAGGTGACTGGAGGCGATGGAGCGAATTTACGGCCGATTTCCTTCGGTGGATCCGATTGGCTCGTTGAGCGGACTGCCCTACCTTGTCTCTCTTTTAGGGAGGAAGAGACAGTTGAACTAAAACTCACTGGAATCGACCCCCAAACCACTCAAGACACAAGTAAACACACAAATAAGTTCAGGTGAGCCAGTTTTATTCAAATATCGTTCCTAATTTTACGCTCAAATTCGAAGTGAATTTTCCCCATACAAATCCTCATAATAATATTAATAATAATAATAATAATAATAATCTTTATTGAGGATATCAATTTCACTAATAAGTGATTTACAAAAGAGTCCTCGAAAATTTAAATAGAACAAAAGGAAAAATATAGACTAATATACAAATAAATAAAAATTAGACTAAAAACTATTAACATTTCTTACCGCTCTTTTAAAACTAGCTATTATATAATTATTATAAATTCGCTATTATGCAAAAGTTACCTGTAAACATCACTTGAGCTTGGGCTACCTGTGGTATCATAGGCCTGCAGTTGTTTTGTTAGGGATTCTTTCGTCACTCTTAGGTGTCCTAATTTAATAGAGATAGTAGAGCTTATACAGAATCAGCCAAATCTGCTTGAGTGCTTTACGCATTTTTTTCAATCTCTTTATGATTGTAGTCATGGGCGTACAAGGGGCTGGGGGGGGGGCTGCAGTCCCCCCCCCCCAGTCGTAAAAAAATATAGTATTATTCGGGCAAAAACTGGGTGGCTATTTGGGCACCACAGACACAGTAAAATTACTGAATTATTTTGTGATTCAATGTCTTAATTTATTTGTTTTTATTTCGTAACTCACATTACTCACTTAACTTTCTAAGGGACGGACCATTTAATTTTTGTGGGGGGGGGGGGGGGGGGGGGGAGTTGGGCAATTTCTTCTGAGCATAAATTTTTTTTCCAACATCACTATTTGCAAGAATTTTTTTTACCTTAATGCTTGAATTTTTTTTCACGTGCTTTCTTGTGCACAAATTTTTTTTTCTCTTTTATTTCTTCTGCAGGAATTTTTTTTTCGTAATTGCCCAACCCCCCCCCCCCCCACAAAAATTAAATGGTCCGTCCCTAACCGAGCTCTATACTACATCGATCATGTCATTCATGCGATAGCTCCATTAGATGCTCACCGTGTGAGCAGGCATATATTGACGTTGTGGTTCGCCAAGCTGGGTGGGAATGATAATGTAGGCCGCACAGGGATTGAAACTAAGGGTCGGGGGTGGGGGGGAGCAACGTGAGTGAAGTTAGAACTATAAAATGCAGAATTTCAATGTATGCTCATTGCTGCAAATTTCTTACATCTGTTTTCTTTTGCATTCAAAATGCCTGCTATAAAAACGTTTTTAAAACGCAAATGGGCATTTATTGCTCAAAATAATCCTAAAGAGAGACTTAAAGTGCCTATGAAATGTATTTTTTTTCTTTGTTTTTCATTAGTTTATCATGTCCAAAGAACGAAAGCAATAATCATTTCCCGAGGAAAAGAAAGAAAATCGTTTTTTTAGCCCTACGAAGATGCGTCACTGCAGTTGAAAAGTGGCTCCAATTTTTGGAGAGCCTGGGGCGAGTGGGAGTGAGTAATGACGCAAATTACGTAAAATTAAAAATTAATAGTATGACATATTGGTTTGTTTACATTATAATTCCCTTTGAATCCTTTAGCGTGATGGTCATTTTGCCACGACAACGTTTTTGGCTGTACAAATGTCAGACATTGCCTAATATGTTTCTTTACAGTCCTCTGAAGCTAGGTGAAGAGGATCAGTTTCGGATCACTCTTGATCAAATGAAATGATTGTATCCACTGTAGTTTTGCCGTAGCAAGGCGAACTGACTGTGCCGCTTGAGCGAATCAAAGGAAGTAAACATGAAGAAGACGGACTTTGATTTAGATTATTGAACGTGAAAGGTATACATTTCAGTAGCACAGCATCTCAGTGGTTCACCAGTTGAGTTGTAAGCCTATTGAATGCAGAGGCTTTTTTGTTATTTCTTTTTAGTGGCTCGTTGACTAGCATTTATCGAATGCAAACGATATATTTGAAGTACAAACAATTACATTGTATGTATATTTCATGATATTAGTGCATTAGTGACTCAGCTGGTCTTCTCTGAAGTTCATTGATCGTGCATAGAGGTTATGAGCTTATTTTATCGGCTTGGCATTTCGCCCATCTACTTAAAGTTCTTTTTCCAATGCGAAGGATATATGTCTTAGCTTCTTGGCAGCTTGCTAGTTGAAAGTTTCTAAATTACACTGATATGTTATGCATATCCGAGGTGGTGTTTTTCAGGCGGCTTGCTGAATTGAATATGAATGGTGTATTTTTAGCGGCAAGGCACCTAGATAGTGTATTTATTTATTTATTCAACATGTTTGAACTCAAGTATATACGTAACAATTAAGCTTCTTAGTTCAGTGTCTTGCCAGCGATTGAACGTTTCTTGAAATTTTAACCACTTGGCAGCTTGTAAGTAAGTTCAAAGTATGATTCAGGGATGTATTTTGTTACGAATAGTCTTACGCATTTGTACATGGAGATATAGTTTTGATAGTTCCGTATGTAATAGCCTGCTAGTGAACACTTGCGTTGCCCCACTTTGAATTTTATAATTCAGAATACCGTATAAACATTTATATTACTCGCCAGTCAGTGCCAATCGAGTCAGTATATTTTTGTAGGCCTCACTGACTTCAACAACACTCTCCAGACAAGCTGAGGCTTGAAGGAACTTCTAACGAGATATGGATTGGAAAATTTTGCTTGATTAAACGGCCTCGCTGGCCGGAATGTTTTTTTTTTTGTAAAATAATCTTAATCTTAACAATAAGCGCTTTCATTGAAAACAGCATCCATTGACGTACCCTTTCCGATGTCGGCTAACAAATTTTGTGTATTTTGCCGGCCTATTTTCCTCTGGAGCACAATAAAGCTTTGTTACACCCTCTGTAATCGAAGAATTTTAATATCTTGTATGTTTGAGGCCACTCGCCACATAATATTGTCCACCTCTAGCGACGTCTCTTGTCAGCTCTCTTGTTCTCTATATTCCCGCAGCAGTTTGTACAACTATTTACGTCACAGTGTAATATGACACTGGTTTTGGCCGCGCACAAATTGGAGCCACTTTTTAGCACCAACAACCTAACTTTGAGGCCATAGAAAAAGCGTTTTGCATCATCTCTAACAGTCTTTAAACCTTTTATTTCAATTAGGTCTAAAAAGGTGAAACTTTCGATACATCAAAAAATAAATTACGTATTCATAGACACTTTAAGGATGTTCGAAGTAATTGTTTATGCACATCCTTACTGCGCATGCAATTCATATTGCAATGCCATGCTACATCATGAACGAGTGCGCGCGCAAAATAAGAAATCTAAACAGATAAAGGGCTGGTGGCCATTGCGTTAACTTTACTTAGATTTTACTCACTTGGATGGTCGGTGACCCCTACTTTTTTTGGCTAGATAATTTTCTTTTCTAATTCTTGACAGATTGTGAAAAAATAAGATTTTAAAGTGCACTTAACCCTAAAATTGTTTTTTCACTTACTCGACCCTGTATGTATGTTGAAAAGTTGAATAGTTAAATATTTCGTGTTTTTAATGTTGTGTTAGTGAATTATAGAAGTTTGAATTTAAAAAATGTTAATACGATGACGTCAAGTCAAGAATCGTTATACAACTACTTGTTTCCACCTCCAAGTAATATGTTTTTTACAAATCAATTGACTATTAAGAGTTGTTATTTAGTATTTCTAAAATTGATTATCCTGAAGATGTGAACTGCGTATTGTAAATTGAAGTAGAAATAATGGTAAAGTCTTGATTTGACATCATTTAATTAGCATTTTGTAAATTCAAATCTCTATAACTCACTAACGCAACGTTAAAAAACAAGAAATATTTCATTATTCTATACCTGCCAACTTTTTCTGAGTGATGAGCCTGAGAATTATTCGTGGGAGTGCCTGAATTTCCGAAGGCGACCCGACCAAATCTGAAGGGAACCCGATCTATTCTGAAGATGTCCGAAGTTTCCGAAGATGTTCCGAAGAATTCGGAAGTTTCCATGGACCTCAGACCTGACTGTAATTGAAATGTTCAATAAACCTTTCATTGAAAATTGTACCCCTTCATATACCTTTAATTGAAAATGGCACTCCTTTCATATAGCCTTTACATGTGTCTGTTTGATATATTTTAAAAGGCACTTTTTATAATACTTAAATGTCAGTTTTCCCTACCCTTTTTTATACTTCAACCGGTGTTTTCCCTACCCTTTCCTATACTTTGTGAAATCCCTACCCTTTCATATACTTCAACTCGTGAAATCCCTACCCTTTCATATACCGCCAGCCTAAAAAAGGTACCCCTTTTGGGCGGGGCATCCCCGTATAGCCCATTATAGGGAGTACCCCCACCCCCGGGGTCCCGCTGGAATAGGGATTAGGGATTGGGGCATTCTTCAAGTGATATATCAATGGTATCGTTCGCCAATCACAGACATCGTTTGGACATTTACAGGGTTGCCAGGGTAGTCCAGCACTTGTTGTCACTTGTCCCCGCATGTTTTGCAACATTAGAACCTTTAACATCATTGACATTACGATCATTGACAACAGAAACAATCGTACCAGAAAGACACTGGAATCGTGGCACACGGCCAAAACTGTTGAGGCTGACAACAACTCTGGCCTGCTCCCGAGACAATATAATATTCTTTTAAACAAACATTACACAAAACATGTAATTTTAGCACTTCTTAGCATTTTTCTGAACATTCTTTTTACATGTATAATTTATTTATTCATGCAAATTACCTGCCATTTTCCTAAGTTTCTACATCTCATTTCATCAACTGTCGAAAGCTCATAGTTCTTAATAATTTTTTAACCAGAGAACACATTTTATATTTTACTTTAATTTGATTATTGAAATCTTCCAATGGTTCAATATGTCTGAATAAAGTTTTTGTTTGTTGTTGTTGTAGCCTTATTCCAAATAACAAAGTTGATTGGTTTGTTTACTGACATTGGTCAAAAGTTCACAGGCGAAATATGCAACCATTGGCCGCTGTTGGTTTCAGAGAATTCAGTCGCTTGGACTTCATAGGAAATTTTCTTCACTTTTGGTGAAAATTTTTCTTTCAGTACCAGCACACTAGCATTTTAAGAATTCTTCTTCAGAGCTTTGTAAATGCAGAGCTTCTTTCTTAAAAAAATACTCAGTGATGAATTTTTGTTCAGCGAACAGAAATAGGTCAGATGTGTCAAGCAGCCAACTTTTGCCTGCTTTGCACATGAACATTTGCCAGATGTCAATAACAATTAAACCAATCAGCGTTCGTTATTTTGAATGAGGCTACCGTTGGAAGATTCCAATAATCAATTTAAAACCTGAATTTTGATTTCAATAATGCAATCTGTTCCCGATTAATGAAAGTCATCCCCAAATAATAAGCGGAATGCACTGAGTAGTTTGACTGTAAGGAATCAGTAGGAAATGGACTAAGAGTATGGGAACACTTGAATATTGCAAACATTTAAAATAATGCTAGGGTAAGTTGGAACAGCCTCACTATCACTTGTATCGCTGGTACAATCCATTTCAAATGAGTCCAACGTCAGCATATTAGCAAAAATTATGAAACAGCATGTAGAAAACAGGCCACATGCCAAGTGCTACAGAGATTTTCCTTGCATCAACCATACAGGGTAAATATTGTGGAATTTTTCCATGGCCATTCTAATGAATGCTGTAAACATGTTGGCAGCCTTTTTTGGGTATTAAAATTATGGGAGCAGGGGAGTAAAAAAAGTCATGCAAGAGACAAAAATATTGTAGTACTAGTGAGGTGGGAACAGAAGCATTTTGCAATGCTTGAAATTATTTTTGTTCACCTGGCAACGTTCCTTCATAAACAGGCATTATTTATAAAAAAGCAGCATAATTCACTCTGATTTAAACCCTCAAGAGGGTGATCAAGTGACACCTTCAGTGAAAGTGTCAAATGGATATTTTTGCAGTAATAACCCAAGTATTGTGAGCATAGCCCTTCATCTGTAATTTGGAGTATTTCTGTCAGTTTTCCTCATAATTTTTTACAGAAATGGGTTTTGTTGCAGGTTTTTTCAACAACCTTAAGACACTGGGTGCTTTGGTAAAATTACTAATTAAAATTAAGATTAGACAAATGTGGGCACCTGCTATTAACAATGACACTTTAATAAAGTTATCTATCTATCTATCTATCTATCTATCTATCTATCTATCTATCTGTCTGTCTGTATATCTATCTGTCTGTCTGTCTGTCTGTCTGTCTGTGTCTGTGTCTGTGTCTGTCTGCCTGCCTGTCTGTCTGTCTGTCTGTCTGTCTATCTATCTACAAACATTACATAATTTTCTTTCAACCTAACTGACGGATATGTGTAGCTGACTGACTTGGTGCATTTGATAACATTTTCATCACTTAGAATAACCCAAATTGTCTGTAGTAAGGAGGTCAACTTTGTATGAGATTGTTTTAATTGGGATATGGGATAAACTGTCCTTTCTCCATATTAACATGTGTCTGTATTAAGCAGGTAAATTTTAGATAAAATGTATGCAATCGGGTGTTCAGCCAAGACAAGTGGGTGTCTGTAAAGCGGCATTTGACTGTACACTTTTTATATTGGATTGGTTTATTATTCATTCAAAATGCCTCGATTTATAAATATGTTATTATTCTCCATTTAAATCATGAAGTCCAGTCAGTCCAGTCCACTTTTTCGGTAGTTTCTTGGTGTTGCGGATGGTGTGATCACCAAATGACGTAAAACAAAAGATTCAAAAGACACTGAACAATACCCACACCACAACACAAAAGCTAACCAACAATGGCTTCCGCAACACCAAGAAACACCCACTTTTTCCAGCTGGCCAACAAGTGGGAAGTTCAGAACACTACTGTCTCTCCACCACACTAGGGAAGGAGTGGGAACTTGGAGTCAAGGGTACAGGTAGTGGGAAGTTCAGAACACAGCTGTCTCTTCACCACACTAGGGAAGGTGGGAACTTGGAGTCAAGGGTACAGGTAGTGGGAAGTGTAGAACACTGTCTCTCACCACACTAGGGAAGGAGTGGGAACTTGAGTCAAGGGTACAGGTAGTGGGAAGTTCAGAACACCACTGTCTCTCCACCACACTAGGGAAGGGTGGGAACTTGAGTCAAGGGTACAGGTAGTGGGAAGTTCAGAACACACTGTCTCTCCACCACACTAGGGAAGGGGTGGGAACTTGGGAGTCAAGGGTACAGGTAGTGGGAAGTTCAGAACACAGCTGTCTCTCCACACACTCTAGGGAAGGGGTGGGAACTGGAGTCAAGGGTACATGTAGTGGGAAGTTCAGAACACAGCTGTCTCTCCACCACACTAGGGAAGGGGTGGGAACTGGAGTCAAGGGTACATGTAGTGAGAAGTTAACACCACTGTCTCTCACCACACTAGGGAAGGGGTGGGAACTGGGAGTCAAGGGTACAAGTAGTGGAAGTTAGAAAACACTGTCTCTCACCACACTGGGAAGGGGTGGGAACTGGAGTCAAGGGTACATGTGTTATTAATCTCCATTTAAATCATGAATTCCAGTCAGAGTCCAGTCCACTTTTTCGGTAGTTTCTTGGTGTTGCGGATGGTGTGATCACCAAATGACGTAAAACAAAAGATTCAAAAGACACTGAACAATACCCACACCACAACACAAAAGCTAACCAACAATGGCTTCCGCAACACCAAGAAACACCCACTTTTTCCAGCTGGCCAACAAGTGGGAAGTTCAGAACACCACTGTCTCTCCACCACACTAGGGAAGAAGTGGGAACTGGGAGTCAAGGGTACAGATAGTGGGAAGTTCAGAACACAGCTGTCTCTCCATCCCACTAGGGAAGGGGTGGGAACTTTGGAAGTTTGGAACCCTCTGTCTCCCACCACTTGATTCTCTATCAGTCCCAAGGGACCACAGGGCTCGTTTAAGAGTGTGGAAGGTAAATTGGACTTTTACATAAATGGGAGCCATCGAGGAGGGTCCTGGAGTATTTCTACATAGAAAAAAATATATGTGAAAATTACTTGCTTGACAGAAATAAGCAATTCATGCTCACTATATATGGACCTTGAGTGTCCTTCTGCAGGTTTCATTGTTGTTTGCGTAATTTGCACTCCTTTCGAACTGAACCAATCTGAATGAAGTAATATTTCAGGCATTTTATAACCTTAGCAAACGTTATGAGAAATACATTAATAAGTCAGTTATAAACTACATGGGATTTTTTAACTACAATTCAATAGTTGCTTTTGCTACTGTGACTATTCTTCATTTGATTTCTTTATATAATAGATTTAATTTTCCTTTCGCTCATAGAAAATGAATCACGACACAGGTGGTCTGTTTCAAGAATGGTTCAACTCTATCAGCAGTGTTCTTAGCAAGAGTGGCCGATTGAAAGAGATATCATCCCAGTTTGGA